>CM053610.1:4275169-4293068 GCA_028646535.1 Procyon lotor | reverse complement strand
CCCTTCCCTCCTTGTGTCTCCATTTCACAGCGCGGACATCTCCTTCCCAGCCGGCGTCCGGGGTGGCTCCTGGGGCATCTGGGGGGAAGCAGAAGAGGCATACATAGCTCTCGGGCAGCACCTCGGCCCTTCCCTTTCCTCCCCAGGCAGGCGCAGGGAAAGTCCCGCCTCGCTGGAAGGCTCTCAGCTGTCAGCTGATGGGGGGCTAAGGCTCTGGGGGCGGGTGGGGAGCACCGCCCTGGCCTCGTGTTCCAGCGCTGTGCTTCACTTCCATCCCTTTCTCCAGCCCTAGTAACTCACTGAACGCTCTCAACTCGGGCCTGATGATGTCGGGTTTCCTGGGATGATGTTTTCCCCATGATAGCCCTCTGAGCGGATTCGGAAGTAGGCTTTTCAGTGGCTGTGAGAGTTTATAATAGATCCTAACCGGTTCCTACTGGATTCAGTGTTGGCACGGTCATCTGGACCAATTAGCTTGACTGTTCCAAGCTTGAAGCCACATCCCCTACAGGAGCCTGTCAGCTTTTTGCAAAGAGAAAATAAATCCACTAAAAGAAGGACATCAGATCTCCCTCTGCCTCTTAGGGAACCTATCTGAGGTATTCTATCTGCCACCCAAAAAATTACTATTTTTAATATTTTCTATTCTTTTTAAGGATTTTACTTATTTATTTGAGAGAGAGAGCATGAGAGGGGAGAGGTCAGAGGGAGAAGCAGACTCCCCGCCGAGCAGGGAGCCCGATGTGGGACTCAATCCCGGGACCCCAGGATCATGACCTGAGCCAAAGTCAGTTGCCTAACCAACTGAGCCACCCAGGCTCCCCAATATTTTCATTCTTAATGAGCCCCTAGCATAATATCTTGCACTTGTAGGAACACAGTAGTATTTAATGATCAAATGAAGAAGTTTCTGAAGATTCGTGCTTGGATGCTGGTAGGACTTCTTTCTAGAGCGGGCACAGAAGCAGCCAGGCTGGCTTGGGAACATGGCACACACTCAGCAAACTTCGGACCCTTAAAGCCAAAGACCTTCCCATCTTCTCAATTGGAAGGTCTTGCAAAATGCAGAGCTATTTACCAAGCCATAGAAAATAGTGAAATAGAATTTTCACTCCAGAATAAACTTCTGTTGTTGCCTCTGGTTTGAACAGACGCCACATGCTGGCTCGTTCTTACCTTTCAGGCGGTTCAGAGTCACCCAGTAATGTCGTTCCGGGCTCTGGATGTCTTTGGACCACTGAAGCATGTCTTTTGCACGGGTGTCAGTCAGTACAAACTCGACAAACTTCCTTGTTAGGACGTAGTAAGCACTTCCAAAATAAATGGTTAAATTATGGGGTGGTTTGTCCTTGAATGTTTTATTTGGAGATCTGTAGATGTTTCCTGCAGGGGTGGATTCAGGATGACTTTCACTTGTCTTGGATTTCACGTTCGGTGGTTGGACCACTCCAGGAGTGATGTTTTTGTCATTCCATTTGCTTCTGATGTACTGTATGATTTCCTTGTTGGTTTTGATTGGAAAATCCTGCCCGCAAAGGTTAATGACGTAGTTCCATTGAAATTTGGAACGGACCAGGTCTTTCATACAGTTAATATCTGCCTGGAGTCTTGTAAAGCCAGTGTGAGCCACTCTTGCTGTCTTTGAGGAAATAAAAATATTTTCAAAACAGTTCACCAGGGTTTGCACAGCAGTCTTGTACTTCTTCGGGGCCTTTTCATCAACGTGAATACAGTAAACGTTTTGAGGCACGTAAATAGCTCTGAGAAGCTGCGCAAACATAGCCTGCTCCTTGTGAATTGTTATAATATATGCCAGAGAGAAATTGCCCTCTTCTGCAGACAGGGGTCTGGTTATGAAACGCAACTCCTGGGAAATCCTAGAGCAATTTCCTGGTGCACGTAAGTGAGCAAGAATTTGAGAACCGCGAGGGTTTTTACAAAATGTTGCGATTTGGAGGGCGGCCCCTTTCCCTTCAAATAAAGCTGAACACAGTTCGTCCGGATAAAAGCCACATTCCACTACTGCTGGATCAGTGGGTTCCTCCTCTGCCTCCTCAGGGGTTGGAGTCCGTAAATAAAGAAAAATGAAGATGCATATGCCCGCACATACGAGGAGCCCGGGCTTTGTGGCCCGCAGCTGGCTCATGCTTCCGGCTCCGAGGGCTTTCTCAGCACCATGGTTTAAAGTGGTTTTCCTTTAAGTTTCCTATGAGAACAAGAGGGAGAGTTTAGGGTGTGGCATCCCTCCCCCAAACTGCAACGTGGCTGGAGTGCACACATCTGAGGTGTGTAACGCGCTAGTTTTTCTATACATCCACACCTGCGAAACCGTCGCCACAGTCACCCAGCCAGGCATCCCCCTCACCCCTAAAAGTTCCCTTGGGCCCCTTTTACCCCATCCTCCTTCCACCATGTCTCTGGGCAATTTCTGATCCTCTGTCCGTCACTGGATTTGCCAGCATGTTCTGTAACTTGATATAAGTGGAGCCCTACACTGTGTGCTCTTGGCCTGGCCTGTCTCACTTCGGGTACTCATCTTGAGATTTCATCCACATCATTGCATTGACCACCGTCCCCGATGCCATCGCACGGGCATGCCACAGTCTGTTCACCTCTTGTGGACATTGAAAATGTTTCCAGTGTTCGGGTATTCGTGCATTCATGCACAGGTCTTTGGCCCTTTGTTTTTGTTTTTGTATTTGTATTTCAGTAGCTTTATTGAGAAGTATAGTCCTTAGCACCAAAACATGACCGTAGTTGGTTAGGTGACCTCTACCGACTCAGAATTAACATTTATGTATTCAGATTATTGAAATATATATCAGCCTTTGGGAAAACTGAAAAGTCATCCACAAATCATGTGTACAAAAGTATGAGATATACTGTGGGTCTGTGGTTTATTTTCCAGTGCTTATTTACCCATAACGTTGTGTCAGAATTGGGCACAGCCTTCCTGGGTGGACTCAGGCTGCACATTGCACTGAGTAGCCGTGTGCAATACCTGTGATGCCAGAGATCTTATATTCCCTGCCATAATGGATAATCCTGATGACTGCTTGAGCAAGCTCATAATCACGATGTTTCATACCTACTTTAGACTGTGTTTTGGCACAGTGGAGGCAGTTGGTGAAAGTATATTTTCTTCCTTTTATTATTATTATTTTTTAGATTCTTTTTTTAAATTCTTTTATTATATATATGTGTATGTATGTATGTATTTATTTATTTATTTATTCTTTTCCTTTTAAAAACAATTCCAAATTAGAACCAATGGCAGTTTTACAAAAACAGCACTTAGTGTAAAAACCCCGGAATGTTAAATCAGCAGGTTTCAGGATGATGTTACTAGGACCTATGTTTTTGTTTCTCTGGGGGTAAATACCTAACAGTGAACCTGCCAGCTGTTTCCCAGAGTGGTTGTGCCATTTCACATTCCCACCAGCAGTGTAGGAGAGTTCTAGTCACTTTATACCCTCACCAACACTTGGGGTGGTCCCATTCATCATTTAACCATTCTGATAGGTGTGTGGTGGCGATTTGTTGGGGTTTTACTTTGCCTTTCCCTGATGTTTGATGATATTGAACGTATTTTAATGTGTTACCGCCCTTAACTTTGGCAGGTAAAAAAAAAAATCTCAAATATTTATTTTGTACATAGATACTGTCCTGATCTGCAGATTCAGAGTTCATTTTATGCTGTCATTTTGTATTCATGTTATAACTCCTTCCAGTAAAGGAGGCAACAGATCAAAGAGAAGTTTTGTGATCGCAGAATTTTACTTGTTGACATGAGTTTATGATTATTTTTAGAGAAGGGTTCAGTGATTAAAAACATGATATCTTGGGGCGCCTGGGTGGCTCAGTCGTTAAGTGTCTGCCTTCGGCTCAGGTCATGATCCCAGGGTCCTGGGATCGAGCCCCGCATCGGGCTCCTTGCTCGGCGGGTGGCCTGCTTCTCCCGCTACCATTCCCTCTGCTTGTGTACCCTCTCTCGCTGTGTTTCTTGCTGTCAAATAAATAAAAAATCTTTAAAAAAAAAATGATATCTTTAATAAAATTATTTGACAATGAGTTGCCTTTCTGGAACCCTACAGAAATACATGAATAGGATAAGTAGCAGGTGCAAAGGGGACCAAAGGTATTTTGATTAATTATTAATGCATGAAGGTGTCATTACCTTTGAAATTTAGCAAGAAGACTGATCAGGTAAAACATCTATGTATTAGTGATTACCTTTTTCTTGTTTATAAATCCTGATTCCTGGTTTCCATGAAAAGTCCTATCATTGCCTGTTTAAAAAGCCCCTTTGCTTTCAGCAGTGTTCTAACTCACACTGACATTAGTCCCTTGCCCTTCTGCATCATTACTACAAATGCCATATGGATGAAGCATGGACTAGGCAGCCTTTTGAGCTCCCCTTGTGTTCTTAAGCTATGAGCCAATAAAAGTTGTAAATGCTGATTATAGGTTGTGAATTTAAAAATATATTTATTTTCCTTATGTAGTTTCTTTTTACCCATCCCGCTTCAAAAATAAAAAGCAGTCACTGCCCAAATAGGTCAAGTTACGGTGTTCTTTGCCAGGTCAGTAAATGCTTGTGGATAGCCCCAAACGTGAAACATAATGGCATAATTTTAAAGACATTTTTCTAAATTATGTAATACTTTTTATAAACACAGAAACTCACTGTAATGAATGCATTTCCTATCTGGTATATAAAATAAACAAAACCTAGAAATTCAGCAGGAAGGAAATACCTTCCTGAAATTAAAATAAAGCTTTTTTTTTTTTTTTTTAAGATTTTATTTCTTTATTTGACAGAGAGAAACAGCGAGAGAGGGAACACAAGCAGGGGGAGTGGGAGAGGGAGAAGCAGGCCTCCCGTCGAGTAGGGAGCCTGATGTGGGGCTTGATCCCAGGACCCCAGGATCGTGACCTGAGCCAAAGGCAGATGCTTAACGACTGAGCCACCCAGATGCCCCTAAAATAAAGCTTTTTAACTACTTTTACAGATTTGGGTTAAAGGGTACCCATATGCCGTGGTTTGCGGCACTATGTTATAGCTGTAGTGCGGGGAGGAGGTTTGGGGGCTTGTCCTCTTTGGTGTGGTTTCTAGGCTCGGGGCCAAAGTAAAAGGTTCTGGTTTCATCATAGAACTGTTGCTAGCCCTGCTTCCCTGACAGATCACATCCCATGGAAACTGTGGCTCCACCCCAGGGAATTGGCTCTTTTCAGTAGTTTGTAATAATTAAATGAGGACAAGTCCCGTGTGCAATCCGTTGTCCTTCCGGGCAATCCCTGGGCTAAGTGTTTTTGCTGCCTTCTGCAGACATGGGCGTGTGAGCAGGGCTGCGTCCACCTGCCTCCTCCCTCCTCCAGGTCTGGCCATGAGGAGCTCATGCCTGCGCAGTCACGACTTCCCGCTCGGGTGGCCTCTGTGCAGCAGAAATCACTGTGCCCTCCAGTGCCCTGGACCGTGGGGACCTCGGTCGCCAGCGGGCATGGTGTCTTCAGGTCCTCCTTAAACGGGGGGCGTGCACCACCTTTGGTTTTGCAAACGCCTTGATTCTTATGACCTGTGGTGGCTTTATCTATGATGTAAATGTGACTTTTGTTGCCATAATGAAAATGTAATCGTTAAACAGGTGATTTTCCTGTCACTGAACTGGTTGCCAAGACATGTCCGTGGTACTTTTCAAGTGTGAGAAATAGGCAACTCATTGAGAAGGGCAGGCTGACTGATTTTTGGACCCTTTTTTTCCCTCCACAAAAACTGTATTTAAAATATTTATTTTAAAGGCCTTAGAAAGGGACACCTGAGTGGCTCAGTCAGTTGAGCATCTGCCTTCGGCTCAGGTCATGATTCCGGGGTCCTGGGATCGAGCCCCGTGTTGGGCTTCCCTGCTCGCCGGGGAGTCTGCTTCTCCCTCTGCCTGCCCCCCCTCCCCCCCCCCGTGCACACACGCGCACTAGCTCTCTTTCACTTTCTCTCAAACACATAAAATCTTTAAAAAAAATAATATAATAAAGGCTTTAGAAAGACTGGCAGTTTTCCTTGTGTTTTATGGAGCAGATGTGAAGGTTGTTTGTCCAGACCAGACCCATTTTTTTTTTACTATTCCAGTATCTTCTTTCCTCACGTGTTACTGTAGTCGTACATGGTTCCTGAAACTATTACTTTGTGTGTGAGTGAGAGCATTCTAAGTCTTTTTATTTTACTGTCAGTTACTGAAATTACCTTTCCAGGGCCTCACATACCCTAATAATCTTTTTTAGTCCTGCCATCCCTGCTGCTTTGGGAGACAGATTCAGTGAACATGCTCAGTGTGCAAATAGCTTTCACACAATGAGTAATGTTTTGAAGATCACACATTCAGTTAATTGAAGGCGTATGACATCTAAGAGATAGTAGAGAATCTCTTTCAGTGGAAATGATTACCAAAGTTGTGATTACGGATGGGGTTTGATTTTCTTTTTTTTTTTCATTTTTAGAGCGTTAAGATCTGTATAATAGCAGAAATGATTTTCAGTTAACAGTTCTCAAAATGGACTTGTTTTGCTTTTTATGTTTTTTGTCCAAGGATAGAATTTTATGAAGGAGTCATTTCAAAACACGTTACTCCCCTAATTATTAGACCAACTGAGTATGGTTTTCTTCATCTTTTCGTCTTTATCCAGCCACAGTGGCCGCCCCCCTTCACCACTCCACAGCAAGCAAGCCTTAACAGCGAAACAAAAAAGTGGGCAGCATGGGTTTGGGACCATGTGTTACCAGTAGAAGACTTTCTTTAAGGGCAGTCATTTTTAGTTTGTTAGGATGGGATTTGTTGCAACGACTTTTTGGGGGAGTTGACAATACCCTATACAAGCTAACTCTTTTTCCTGAATCTTTTATACTTTGTTTTTTACAGAGGTAGTTTCCGTGAGTAAACAGATGATAAATGGGCATCTTTAAAGATGAACTTAAAGTATTTTGCCATATGTTCTAGAATATTATTGTTTCAGATCATTAACATTAGCTTGCCCAGATTAAATATTTTAGCGTCCATTTTCTGGACTGAAGATGTGGTTTATGGTAATACCTGCCCGTAGGAACACCAGGACGTGAGTTTGGGAGCAGGTGGATGTGAGTTTCCTGCTGAGCCTAGCGGGGGGGGGCACTCAGCTTGAGTGGGAGTTGGGTGCTTAGTGTTGACTCCCAAGACCGAATGGCAAGGCTCTCCATTTACTGTAGGTTTGTTCTAAAAAAATACATATATATATATATATATATCACTGCAGCCACAGCAATGAAAATTTGGTGCCTGTTATTTTTGTGGTCTCTGGGCTCACAATGACACCGACAAGTTAAAACATTTTTCTCTTGAACTCTTTGTTTATAACGTGAGACTAGTTTTGAATTCAAATACTGTCCAACTGTCCAGCAAAATAGATGTCTTAGTCACAGCAGGTACACAATTTTCAGCCACTCCAGCACGAGGAGGAAAACTTCATTTTAGGATATCCTACTCAAAACCCCCATGACAAAAATAGCATGTGTATGATCGGCATAAAGTGAGGACTGAGGACGTGGCCTTGAGGCTGACTTATTATCTGCCGTGTGAGTAAGGAGCAGCTGGCAGCATTTTAAATTTAAAAATCTAATCTCAGGGGCGCCTGCGTGGCTCAGTCGGTTAAGCATCTGCCTTCGGCTCCGGTCATGATTCCAGGGTCCTGGGATCGAGCCCTGCATTGGGCTCTGCTCCGAGGGGACCCTGCTTCTCCCTCTCCCTCTACCTGCTGCTCCCCCTGCTTGTGCTTTCTGTCAAACAAATAAAAATGTTTTTTTCAAAAATCTAACCTCAAACTTGAAAATATTCCACTTTTATTTTCTTTGGCTGAAACAAACGAGGGCTGGTTTTGAGAGAAGATGCCTGCTACATCTGCACTGAGAAATATTACCGAGCTCCCAATATTCTGTTTTAAAACTATAAAGGAGGCAAAGAAAAACATTTTATTTTCATAACTGTACCTGCTCAGCCTCTGCCGTTCATGACCTGGGCGTACTTAATGAAGCACTTACAAGAAGCTGCTGCTCAGATTCCGAGGGCTGGAATGCTGGCCGCGTCCGTGCCTGGTCTGGTTTTTCTCTCCCGTTGGTGCTTCCCTTCCTGTGGCTTCCACTTAAATCACACGAACAGAGTTGTTTGGCCGGTTTTGTTACTCTTTCATCCCTGAAGGATTTTATTCATGTTGGTTCTGACCTGAGGATTGAAAAGTAGTGGCTGCTTCTCTGAGTATTTCTCCAGGACCAGATCACTGCCTTACAAAACACAACGAGACGGCAGCCTGGCCAGGATGAAGGGCAGGAGAGTGGTCTGGTGCTCTGAAGCCTGGGTGAGGTCCTGGCAGTCGAGGGGCATATTCTATAAACGCTTTTAAAAATCGGAGGCCAGATGTGGTGATCTGAACCTTTTTCATTAAAGGCGAAAATAATAAAAGTCCTTTAAAAATCTGGTTTGCTTCCTAAATAGCATTCGGCATAATCCAAGGGTTTCACCACGGCTCCCCGGAGGGCCTGAGATCAGGGAGGATGCTCCGCGGCTCCACCAGGGGTGGGGCGGGGCCAGGGCACACTGAGGGGGCCTCTCTGCCCCACCAGCTGTGACTCTTCCCTTCTGTTCTCCGCTGCCGGATGTTTTTACTCTTCCCTACTTTCCCTTCTCTGGCTTCAAAGCTTCCCTCATTTGCTGTCTCTCAGGTTTCCCGCAGGCAGATCTGAGAATAGTGGAGCCGAGAGACAGGCGTCACAGGCCGTGGAGACTTCTCCTCTTGCAGGTATCCAGGCACCTGAGCTTGACATTTAGTCCGATGGGTACCGATTCGATTCACCTGCTCGCAGGTGACCCGAGGTGCCTGTTGCTATTCTGCTGAACAGATGTCGCTGTTGCCATAGAAAAATTTCATGATAGGGCAGATGAAGCCAAGTGTTTTTAAAGCTCACAGAGTTGCAGCGTGGCTGTGTGTGGCAGGTGTACTTGTTATATAGAAACAGATTCGTGCCACCTTTCAGTGGTGGGGAAACCTTGTATGTGTGTAGGGAGATCTTCAGGTGCCAGGAGGTGAGACTTATCGGGCAAGAATCAGGAAAGGAAAGGCCACTGACGGCTGGTGAGGTCTTGCCGCAGCTGTGTCCCCCGTACCTTGCGTGCCCGTTGGAAAGGACAGCCTGTGGCTGCTCGTGTACCAGGCCCTTTGCAGTGGCCCATCCCGAGGGCAGAAGGATCCGTGCTGGATTTCACCTGGGACCTCACATCCTGAACCTGGAAGGAGGACGATTCTCTAAGCAAAAAGCAGTGGAAGAAACAGCTGAGAACACAGAGTGGCCTGCATACAGCTTTACGCTTCCATAGCTCGAAGGGAAATACAGAATAAAACCTCACACACGGGAGGAATTATTGTGATAAGTGGACCAAAGGTCAACAGACATAAAGTATCAACTTCTTACACAGATTGGTTAAAGTAAAAATTTTTTGAATGAAGATCCTAAGAAATAGGGGCGCCTGGGGGGCTCAGTGGGTTAAAGCCTCTGCCTTCAGCTCAGGTCATGATCCCAGGACCATCCTGGGATCGAGCCCCTTGTCGGGCTCTCTGCTCAGTGGGGAGACTGCTCCCCCTCTCTCTCTACCTGCCTCTCTGCCTGCTTGTGATCTCTCTCTCTGTCAAATAAATAAAAATCTTTTAAAAATAATGATAGATAGATAGATAGATAGATAGATAGATAGATAGATAGATAGATGGGGCGCATGGGTGGCTCAGTCGGTTAAGCATATGCCTTTGGCTCAGGTCATGATCTTGGGGTCCTGGGATCAAGCCCCGCATGGGGCTCCCTGCTCCACGGGGAGTCTGCTTCTCCCTTTCCCATCACCCCTGCTAGTGCTCGCTCTTACTCTCTGAAATAAATAAAATCTTTAAAAAAAAAAATCCTAATAAATAAATTGGACTTACAGCATATACACATAATGTGTAAGAGAGGCAGTAGGAATGTGGTGGGGACTTTAGTTTCTTTTTTTTTTCCCCAAATATGTTTATTTTATTTTTTCAATGTTACAAGATTTATTGTTCATGCACCACATCCAGTGCCCCATGCAATACGTGCTCTCGTCAATACCCCTTTTTAAAGCTGAAAAGGAACTGTCGTCTTTTACCTTTCAGATCGGTGTAAGTGTTTCTGTTCCTTCAAATTATATGGTGTGATGGGAACTCATACATGTGGTAGGGAGTGTCAAGTTCATACGACTTTTCACGGAACTATTTGGCTTTAAAATTTTATTCCCTTTCATCTTGGTTTGAAGTATTTCTTTGACCTGTGTTTTCATTCTTGCATAGAGTGATTATTTCCTGGTGCCCACTGTGTGCAGGACCCTTAGCCGGGTGGATAACGACCAGTCCGTCCCTCTCGGAGCTTACGGTGGGCCAGAGGGAAGCTCTGCTTCAATTGTCAGTACCCACACACAGGCACACATTCATTTACTATGTGCCACAAACTACTGCGTGGGAAACACACTTCGGTGATGGGAAAGAAACGGGTCCCACAAGTGGGATTTTGGGGTCTGAGATGCATGCCATTGGGTGTTCATTGCAAATATTATTTGTAAGAACAGTGATTGAGAAACCACTTTTCCATTTGTTCATGACACAAATCTGCAGATAGAGTAGCATATTATAATTCTACCCATTCCCTTGGGACTTTCCTGCTGGCTTTGTTCCCCTAATGCTTAAAAAGAAAAGTTAATATCCAGAGATCATGGATATATAATTTGTGGTCTTTTTCTTTTAGCTTAATAAGCACTTTCTACATTGTCAGAAACTCTGAAGTAACTATCTGCCTGCCCTCTTTAAGAATGTATAGTGATTTATTTTCCCCATCTTGGGGACACCTAAGTTATAAGTGATAAAAGGAGGTTAATTTAAAATAAACATATGATTCCAACTGTGCAGTTACTGTACACATAGCAAAATGCATTTGCAGGAAAAGATGGTTGTTTTTCGCTTATGATATGAGTTACTTTATAAGCAGAGAGGGTCCATCCCTTTGGGTCTGCTGTGTCTCTGCCGCAGCCCTCCCCTCACTTTCAGAAGTACCGTCCTTCAACCCTTCAGTCCTTAGAGAAGAGCCCCAGGCCGACAGGCTCTAGGGGGCAGCCCTGTTCAGGTTCCAACAATTAAGGCCTTGAGAGTGCGGTTTTAGTATTAATCTTTTGAATTTGGAGAAGAAAGCAAGATATCTCGATTTTTAGTATGAGAGGTGTTCCTGACTTTTTATGGTTAGTGGCTAATTCAGCTTTAAAAATATAACACTGGGCACAGGGCGCCTGGGTGGCTCAGTCATTAAGCGTCTGCCTTCGACTCAGGTCATGATCCCAGGGTCCTGGGATTGAGCCCCGCATTGGGCTCCCTGCTCAGCGGGAAGCCTGCTTCTCCCACTACTATTCCCTCTGCTTGTGTCCCCTCTCTCGCTGTGTTTCTATCAAATAAATAAAATCTTTAAAAAATATATATATAACTCCGGGCACAACACACCACAGCTGTAGGTCGAATGGGGTGCACAGTCCTATCTAGACAACTAAACAGTCACATGTAGAGGAGAGAGACTGTTGACTGCTGACACTCCAGGAAAGAGGGTGCCGGGAACTGATGGAAATCAGCCACAAAAACCCCGGGTGGGGAAGGAAGAGGGGGCAGGCTGATGGAGCAAACGGGGACTCCTTCCTACCTCTTGGTTTTGTGCTCGGGAGGGTTATTGACGCCATAGCCCCAGTCCCCCTGGGCCGTATCCACCACCTGCTTCTGTTCCTGGGGATCCCTTCTCATTCCCTTCTCAAGAAGGAAATCCCCCAAGGGAAGGCTCTACCCAAGTCCCCCACAGCGTGGGGCTTCCCAGGGGACCCGCCTGCAGAGCCTGGAGGTCTCCCTGCAGTGACGGCGAAAACAAGCTCCTTCCAACGCGTCCCAGCGAGGTGCCGTGAGAGCTCCCCTTCTGTTGTTCATAGGACTTCTCTGTGGCCCTGATCTCGGGATGTATGGGCCAAAGGGGGGGACGGTTCTTCAGCTGTGACATCTTACCAGATCCCTCCTAGGAAAGGAGGTGCCTTAGGCCCGTGCGGTGGGTTTTGGAAGTGAGAACCACAGTAAATAACGGAGCTAAGGTAGCCCCTGGGGGGTCAGCCCGTGTCCACTGGCTCTCCTGTGTGTTGGGAGGTGCTGGGAAAAGCTTGGCAGCTTTTAAGAAGAGCATTTCAGTGTCTTGTGCTGAGAATGTGCTGTAGCAGAGAGATTCTGAGTACAGGAGGTCTGTGGCTGTTCCTGTTCCGGGCAGGACAGGCTTTCGAGGCCCCCCTGGGGTCAGCACGTGGTTGTGCTTACGGCTCACGTTTATCCCAGCAGGCTAGTAAGGCTGCGTGGCCGATGGTAAGGGACAGACCCAGGCAGCGTCAGCAGGAATTTGCGCGCTCCCCCTCCGTGAAGGGGCACAGAGGCCCACTTTGCCCAGTAAGACACGTGCAGCCATGCGTGTGTGAGGCTTCTCCCAGGGAAGCTAGTTAGAAACGCAGAGATGTGTCCTGGAGGTGGTCTGTGTCAGGACAGGTCGCTCCCCTCCAGGAAAGCGCAGGCTGCAGCTGTGGCTTATGGAGGTAGACTGTTGGGTCCTAGCCCTGTGCTTTGCTCCCTGCGCCATCGCCCTGGATTCTGGCCTCATCCTGGACTGTGCTGGGAGCTCAGTGTACTTCCCATTTAATAGATGCAGTAACTGAGGCCGGGAGAATCCACGGGTGTGTCCGGGCCTTGGGACCCTCAGTAGGAGGAAGAACACAGAACAAAACAGATGCTGGCCCAGATCCTTCCCTCAGTGGGGGGGGCCCCCCAGGCGGACCCTCCCCACTGCGCCCTCCGTGGGAGTGACAGTGGGCAGCGGCCCAGGGGAGAGCTGACATGCAGCCCCTGCCCCCAGATTGGTCCTTCCGTCTCCTGCTAGGATGGAGCCCGGTTCCCCAGGCAGCGTCCGCATCACCTGAGAACACATGAGAAATGCAGGTGATGGGGCCCCACCCCGGAGCTCCTGAATCAGACCCCGGCCGAGGGTCCCCTTGCTCCCAGAGACCCTGACGTCAGGTCACGCGGGCAAACGTCTGCTCCATCTGGGACGGAAGCTCTGCGGGCCTCTTCCCCCTCAGCCCGGGGCCAGCGGTGGGCACGGCACGGGCTTTCGGGGAGTGATCCTCCCCAGGAGAACCAGCAGCAAGTGCTGAAGAGACACGCTGGTCCCTGCTGCAGACGTTTCCCGAATGCCCACCAGCTGCTGGCGGCTGTGTATAGGCCCTTCTGCACACCTGCAGGTCTGACCCTGAGGCACACCTGGATGGAGGGAAGCCCAATGCAGTTAGGAAATGGTGGGCACCCTCCAGGTTCGCAGCCCCAGTGTGGGGCTCACCTTGCAGAGCTCGGCCTCTCAGGCCCACCATGCCGACGCCATACACAGAACTTGCCAAAGCAGGGCTCACACTCAGGCTGGCTGAGCCGAGACCCAGGCAGAAAGTTCCTGCGGGTTCGCAGAGCTGTTGTTGGGCTCGTGGAGCGTCCCGGGGGGTAGCTGAGTGGCCCTCTGCGCGCTGATGGAGTCTCCTCTGTGTTCTGCCCTCTGCAGTGTGGGGCTGCCTTCCAGGATGATGACGTCATCGTGCTCAACGGCACCAAGGAGGACGTGGAAATGCTGAAGGGGAGGATGGAGGAGAGGAGGCTGAAGGCGAAGCTGGGGAAGGTAACGGAGCCCTGGGGTCCACCCCCGTCCCTGGAGTCCTCAGGTGCCACTCGCCATCTCTGCTCTGGGGCCGCGGCAGACACCCCCCCCTCACCAAACTGCACCGTGGGGGGTGGCTTTTGGGTGTGCAGTGATGGAGGCACTTTTACAACCTCGACGGCGGTTCTGCCCTCCTTCACTCAGGTGCTTCATCTGTGACACGAGGCCGGTGACGGCATCTGCATGTGGCAGGCGTGCTCAGGAGGGTCACCAAGATCGTGCCCGGATGCAGCCCAGGGCAGGGGGGCAGCCGCCACCCCCGCTGCGCTGTGCTGACCTTGAG
Organism: Procyon lotor; assembly: GCA_028646535.1. Taxonomy (NCBI): domain Eukaryota; kingdom Metazoa; phylum Chordata; class Mammalia; order Carnivora; family Procyonidae; genus Procyon; species Procyon lotor. The sequence continues at coordinate 4,278,948 of CM053610.1, read as the reverse complement.
TACGGGTGTATGAAACTCGGACAGCACCCAGGAGAGCCTGTGCTGCCCAGGTCTGAATGTCCTGGGAGTCCCCTGGAGGTCTGGGGGGCCCGAGAGCCTGCGATCCCCACCCACTGCTGAGGCACCTCATGTAGCAAGGGGCTGAGCAGCCTTCCCACGCCTGGGGGCCTCCTCGGCCTTCCTGAGCCCCTGCCCGGCCTCTGGTTGTGAGGGCTGCCTCCGCTCTCTGGGAGGGAGGCCAGAGCCGCGGACCCACAGCCGTGACCAAAGCTCTGCGTGGACGCACACGCGACGGGAGGGCTTTGTTGTGTGGCCCTGGGCCTAGGATCCTGTTCATAAGCGGTGGATTCATTGCCTCCTGACTTGGCCTAAGGACCAGGTTCAAAACAGTTTATCAGCTGAGGAGTCCTTCTGTGCGCCATTCGTTACAGATCCAGCAGCAAATTTTGTCATTTCTTAAGTATTTACAGACGATCCCTATGATTTTTGTGAACAGCAAGTTTTTCATTCTTCAGAAAAAATAAGTTAGGGGCGCCTGTCTGGCTCTAACCCTAACCGTCACTCCAGACCTCAGGGTTGTGAGTTCCAACCCCACGTTGGGTGTAGAGATTGTTAAAAAATAATAAATTTTTTAAAAATAATCACAATTTTAAATTGTAAAATTAAAAATAAAAAAGTTCAGGGTAAATGTGGGAGATATTTTGTGATCAGGACTAAAGTCAGAGGAATGCTTTGAAGTATTAGGAAATGTGTTTGAGGGTCCTGAGGACGATAAAGTGGGGAACCATAGCCTGCCTCTGTGTGGCACGCATTTACCAGTGATGTAATAATTAAAGATTTTTCAGATTGTGTTTTTTTAATCCTAGAGGAAAAGAGCAGGATGCACTCCCCCCGGAATGTAAGTGCACTCGTTCTCTATTGGTTTTCTGTGATTTTATCATCGTATGAGCAAAAGAGAAAGAAGCTTGAGATAGTCTTGACAAGGTTCTGGTCTTTGACAAGGATCTGCTTGCTCTTCCTTGCCGGATTGATCAAGCTCAATTTTTACAAAGCACCAAAGGGGGGAAAGTGCTGCAGAGGAGGCTCCTGGTGTTTTTGTGGTCACTAACGGAGCCGCCGTGGTGAGCCGTCTCCAGTCCCAGAGTTCGTGCCCAGGTGCTGCAAGCCCAGTGGGGCCAGCACACCACTCTCCGCAGCTTCTGGGAATGCCTCTTAGATACTGCTACCAGGAGACCAAAATATTTCCCAAATAGACTCTCGCCAAAGACGGGACATAGCATTTCCTCTCTGACTTCTTACTGCTCTTGCTGTTGGTAGAACCTCAGCTGTGAATGAAAGGCCTCAAAATCCACAGTTGTCTTTTTTTTTTTTTTTTTTGAGAACTAGGATCATCCTCACGGATTTGAATGTGTGCTTTGCCTGTGTGAAACAAACAGGAAGTTTTTACATTGTGTAGAAGCCTTGTAAGTCACTCTGCGTGTCTACCCTACAGGCTCAAGGTCTGTTCCCCGCGTCTCCCAGTGACAGCAGCCTTCGGAAGTAATTAGGCTGTGTGTCTCTAGCGCCACCTTTTGGATACTTAGGAAAGTGGCAGTTAAAGGAAATTCTCTGAATAAACATCCTTCTGCGTGTGCTCTCTGAATCTGTTCTAACACAGCGTTGTGCTTTTAGAATGGTTAGTTTCATTTCTTAAATTTTTGCTGGCCAATGTAATTATTATGAGTGACAGAATTCTAGTGCCTAAAAGTCTTAACAGGAGTAATCCAGAGTTCAGGCAAATTGGCTGAAGTGTCCTTTAGCATAGTGCCAGGTCTTTTTTTTTAGGTTTATTTTTTTTTAGTAACCTCTACACCCGATGTGGGGCTCAAACCCATGACCCCATGATCAAGAGTGGCACACTCTTATACTGAGCCAGCCAAGTGTCCCTAACCTCACGTCTTTATAGTTAAACAAATATCAGAGCAGAGGCGCCTGGGTGGCTCAGTGGGTTAAAGCCTCTGCCTTCGGCTCAGGTCATGATCTCAGGGTCCTGGGATCGAGCCCCACATTGGGCTCTCTGCTCAGCGGGGAGCCTGCTTCCCCCCTCTCTGCCTGCCTCTCTACTTGTGATCTGTCAAATAAATAAAATCTTTATATATATATCAGAACAATTTGACGACTCTGAACAGGAGGGACTGGAGTGGGTTAGATTCGGTGCATTTTTACACTGGCTGGACTGCAAGGGCCCATCTGCATTTCATCACTTGTTGAATTGCTTGCTCTTTTGTGTGTGGTGATCACCGGTAAGGCGGTTACCACTGAAATCTGACACCTTCCTTGAAGATTTTTGAGAATGTGGTTTTTGGCATATAGAGAACCAGGCAGAACTCTTCAGGTGTGTTCCTGAGGGAGGCGGAAGTGTGTGACGGGAAACACGTGCCGAGGGGCGGGGTCTGGGATCCTGCGGTCCGAGCTGCACCAGCCTGTCGGCAGGGCTCCCTGTCGGCCGGGCTCCCAGACCGTGGCGGCCACACCTACACCGAGACAGAGTTCCAGCGCAGCTCCAGTTTGCTCTTTCTTTTTACAGAAAGCAAAGAAACCCAAGGCGGCAGAGTCTGTCTCAAAGTCGGGTGTCAGTGAAGGTAAGACACTGAAAGAGGGCCTTATTTTAGCAAAAATAAGGCTGTGGAGCTATTTCTTTCAAAAATTATGCTTTTGCTTTGTTTTTGTTTTCTTACCCTTTTTTTTTTTTTAAAGCAGAATCTCCAGGGCCATCAAAAATTAAGACAGGGAAGCCCGAAGAAGCCAGCCTTGATTCTAGAGAGAAGAAAGCCAGCTCAGCTCCCAAAAGTGCAGGTGGGTCCTGGTGGGTCCTGGCAAGACAACAGGGAGCTGCTTAGGGGGCTGGCAAACCAGGTGGCGGTGTCCCAGTTTCACTGGAGTGAATTCGAAAGCTCGAGCTCATCCTAAGTCATGTTTCTAAGTAGTCACTGAGCTCTCTTGGAGGCCGAGAAACAGCCGCTCTACCCCAGAGCCTGGCTGAAGGAGTCTGGCCCTAAATGCTAATTGTTTTTCATTTGGGGATGGCTACCCAGGCTGCACGGGGAGCTGACTCAGACGTACCGTGGAGACCGGTTAGTCGTCCGAGGCTCAGGGCCTGGGCGGGAATGGTCCCGATCCCTTGAAGGCTGGGGTTTTATGGGCACCACGCGTGGTACTCAGCCAGCTTTCCCTTCACCTGCCTCTTGGCCAAGTGTCAGAGGGCTGTTTGAGCATAGCCTAGAATTCAGTGCATCGCTCCTCACTAACAAAAGATGGGTTTCTCAAAAAAGAAACACAGATTTATTGTTGGATAAAGGGAGGTGTATTCTTGTGTTGTGAGTGGCACCCACAGTGGTTAATGGATTCCAGTCCCCCCCTACACAGAGTGGCCACCTAGCCTGGGGGTAGGTGACCCGGCCTCCTGGTACTTCTGCGCCTGCCCCCGTGAGATAGGCTGATGGGACCTCTCACAAGGGCGATCTGATCCACGGCTTTCACGGGGCTGGGACCAGAGCGGAGAGTGTAGCAGACAGCTGTTGGTGTGGTTTTCAGTTTCAGACTTCAGTGTAGTGGCCTCATCTGGTTTTAGGAGCTGGCGATTGAGATGATGTACTTTGGTATTTGCCCCCAGAAAGGAAGAGGAAAATTCCTGAGATTAATAACTTTTTTTTCCTTAAGAATGCAATATTTGGAGTGAGCTGTAAACCCAACCTTAAAGTATTTGGCTTTTCATTCTTCCAGCAGCAAATGGGAGCGCT
>CM053610.1:4234286-4249764 GCA_028646535.1 Procyon lotor | reverse complement strand
CTGAGCCACCCAGGCGCCCCTAAAAAAATAAAATTTAAACCTACACAAGACATATCAATACTTCTGCAGGGAATAAAGGAATAAAAACGTGAAAGTGAAGAAAACTCCGAATTCAGACAGTTTGCCCTGGGGAGGCTGGGGGGTGTGTGGTGGGGGAGCCCCCGGGGTCCCTGGCTCCGGTGTCCCCTTCTGGAGTTCGCAGGAAGTCTTCGTATGTCATGTTCCCTCTTCTCGCTTCCTGCCTGAAATCATTCACGTCTGAAATCCTGGACTGAAAGGGGTCAGCCTTTTCCTTCATCGTCCTGGTTTTTTTGTTGCCACTTCTCTTTTCTCTCTACCATTTTCCTGGTGAGATTTTACTTTACGCATTTACCAGTTTGCCAAACCCGTCTTTTCTTTGGGACTCCTGGATGAAGTGTCTTTTTAAAATGTCTTCCAATAATATTATTTCAAAGGATCAATTCTCCACTGATGTGAAATGACACGTTTTACCATTTACCAATCCCCCCCACCCAGTTGACTGTTTTTCCTTCTACTAGTAACTATCTTCTATTCCTTCTGATCAAAAATTGGAATAACCCGGGAACACCTGGGTGGCTGAGTCGGTTAAGCACCTGCCTTCAGCTCAGGTCGTGATCCCAGAGTCCTGGGATCAAGTCCCGCATTGGGCTCCCTGCTCAGTGGGGAGTCTGCTTCTCCCTCTGCCTGCCGCTCCCCCTGCTTGTGCTCGCTCGCTCACTCTCTCTGGCAAATAAATAAATAAAATCTTGAAAATTTTCTAAAAAAAACCACTGGGATGATCTGTATTTTCACCACAAAGACAGGTTTGCAGCAAACAAAGATGAGACAACACCTAACAGGCACAGTTTCCCACTGTCTCTGTAAACCCCACCTCCCGGAGGAGGTCTGGGCTACGGTTTCTGGCAGGACGAGGGAGCAAGAGGCTAGCTGGGGTGCCAGCAATTTCATGGAGCTTCTGGATGGTCCTGACTCCTTCAGGGGAGAGGAGGCCCTGTCAGAGAGCTGTTCCACTGGCTTGAATACCACACCTCCTCCGTTTGTTCAGCACGTTCTACTTTGCCAGGCCAGAGGAACTGGTGGGTGTCCGAGACAGCAAGAGGCTGAGCGGACCCGGGCAGTCGGCCTCCACGCTGCCTGGAGCTGTTCAAGGACACGGGGATTCCAATCCCATTTTCCACCCTCACTAGCAAGTGACCTACCGTGTCCGTGCCTCAGTTTCCCCACATCTAAAACGGAAATGACATTCTCAACCTCTTGGAGTTTGGGGGAGGGAGAAGTGAAAAGTAATGTCCGTGAAGGAAGGCCTTGGTGAGCATCCCAAGTGGGGCCTCAACCATAATAACGAGGGACTCGCTTTGTGCTGAGCTCAGAGTCCACGTTTCTGGGGCGCAGGCGCTGGAGAAGGCCTGACTAACTCTCAGACCAGTGTGAGTCACATGTGTCATCTTCTCAAGCTGGCCTTTCCAACCCCCTGGGTGCACAAGGTCTCTCACCTTGTGATTCCCTATCTCTGCTCTGAGCTCTCTCTTCTGCATTCATGCATTCCACAAATATACATGAAACACAGACTGTGTGCCCAGGGGTTCCAGGCATTTGGGATTCAGCAACGAACAAAAAAGACTACAAATCCCATCCTCGTCAATTTTCCATTCCAGTGAAAGAACCTAATAATTAAATAAATCAGATACATAGAGCATCAGAACCCACCAAGAATGGGGCACCTGGGTGGCTCAGTGGGTTAAGCCTCTGCTTCCAGCCCAAGTCATGATCTCAGGGTCCTGGGATCGAGCCCCGCATCGGGCTTTCTGCTCAGCGGGGAGCCTGCTTCCCCCCTCTCTGCCTGCCTCCCTGCCTACTTGTGATCTCTGTCAAATAAATAAATAAAATCTTTAAAAAAAAAAGAAAGAAAGAAAGAACCCACCAAGAAGCCAGGAGAAGAGGCAAGTGAGAGGGGCAGGGAGAGTCACTCGATGTCATTTCAACAGGGCTTCCCCAGGGGGCATCTGAATTATGACAATTTGCAGTGTTTCATTCGTCAGTTTCCTTATTTATCGTCTGTGGGTCGATGTCAACACCCACTGGCGTCCACTGCAAGGTGAGAGTCCCAGGAGGTGAACCACTGGTTCACTAGAGTGTCCCTGAGGATTCCCTCAGGCCCTGGAACATTCGAGCCCTCGATGAGCATTCACAGAATGGCAAGGGAAACCACCCTCTCCAGCAGCGGTCAGATCTGGGGAGGGGTGAGTTATGTTCCAGTGGAACAATGCAGAACAAGCTTAGAGCCTCTTAGAAAATTTTCATTCAAATACCTTCCGGGGCTTTACCCATTGCCCTCAGCTTCTGGCCTTAAGGAAAAGCTGGAAAATACCAGTGGACTGTGGGAATAAATATGACAGGCGCTCAGAGTTCAAGAAGGGTGACGGTTTAGCTACAAAGGCACCTGACTGTGGCTCAGTGTGGTTACCGGTGCTAACATCTTTATCACCGGGGGGACCTTGATGCCACGTGGCAGGGTGCTGATGCCATAATCATGGGGACATTTTTCTGGGGACAAGGGTCAGGCCCAGGGTGCTCCTATGACTTCGGAGACAGGGCATTTTTGAGAGTGGGGTGAAGCTGGTACTTACCCTAGCTCCTGAGATGCCACCCAGGAGGATCTGGGAAACCTGCCCAGTGGTTCTCAGGGGGCAGAAGTGGGGCGATTGCGGCCCCAGGGGACATTGGGCAATGTCTGGAGACACGGGTGGTTGTCACTTGGGGTGGGGGTGGGGGTGCGGGGAGCAAGTCGTGGGCGGAGTCCGGGGAGCATCCAGAAGTCAGCAGTGCCGAACGGGTTTGACCTTTCACCGGCTTCAGAACGGGACTGGGGTGTACTTTTCAGGCTTTTTTGGAGGGATCTGGATGAAATTTTCATTGTAATTTTAATTTCGTACTGCGGCTGCCCAACCCTGGCAAACAAACAACTCTACCTTGACCCGGGGAAGCCCAAGAGCTCGCAGGATCAGCCTTCGCCCAAGTAGAACGGCCGGGCTCAGCGCCCCTGCCCCCCTCCCGCACCCCTCCCGTTTAAGGTTGCTACCTTCCTGTTTGTTTCAGTGCTGTGTGTTTTCCAAGAGCCCTGAATACAATCCCTTTTGTTCCCGCCGCAGAGGTAACAGACTCGAATTTTGCATTTCTAGGCCCTCATCTGGGTAGTTACGTGAATATCAATGCGCAACCGTCCAGCATAAACTCTCTCTTTGTTCTCCGCGCTCCGCCCGGGATGGCACCTTCCCGGGGCCCCCAGACGCTCAGCTTAGCGCCGGGCGGCCCTCTATTGTGTGCATATACCTTGATGAGCGGCCATTAGCCCCTTCCCCCTTAATGGACCTTGGGTTATTCCAGTTTTTCCTGTTATTACAAAGGGAGATAAAAGGAGCATCCCCGCGCACACCTGTTGGTCCCGGGCGCCGCTGCGGAGAGGTTCCGGGAACTGAAACTGCTGAGTCACGGGGTCTGCTCAGACTTTGGGTGGCTTTTAAAAATTCTCCATCGGGACTGAGGTTTGAATACCGCAGCCATACATCCCCTAAGTGAGTGCATAGAGACGTGGGTTCTCTTCCTCCTGGGAGTAAAAGAGCCCCACAGGGACGACCAGGCAAAGGCATTCCTTAACATCTGTTACTGCTAAGAGGAGACACTAGTTTATCAGAGCCCAAAAACTCCCATCTGATTGGATGGTGATAACTTTGTGAGGGCCAAGCCCAAGGTATGGTAATTACAGGAAAAAATCCTGTTTGCTGGGGACACTGGGGTCAGGCCCCAGCTCAGCACCGAAACCATACTTGAGAGAGGCCAGTGGGCAGTTTCTCCCGCTCCCTGGGCCTGCCCGACGGTGGAGGGCGGATGGTTATCGGAGCCCCATCGGGAGGAAGTATGGGGACCGTGACGAGCCCGTCACTCACCAGTTCCACGGTGCTTGCTTACGGAGAGGCCGCTGGCGAGCGGTGGGCGCAGCCCTGGTTCGGGACTGAGTGCGCTGCTCCCCGCTGGGGTGGTGGGCCCTCCCGGAACTTTGGGGCGGCACCTTTGAGCCTGGGTCTCTGGAAGGGAAAAGCTGTCCGGGGGTAAGGTCTGAACACTGCGCAGGCAGCGGGCCAAGGATTTGCATGTAAGTGACAAAGGCTAAGCATTTGCATGTAAGTGACAAAAGCTACAGTCGCCCTGAGACAGACCTGGTCTGCGCTCCCTCGAGGCCCCTGATCTAATAGGAAAGATGGATTTAATATAAAACCACACAAAAGGATAGTCACAAAGTGTGGGTGGGGCCAGGGGTGGGGGACTACTCCCCGGAGAAGGAATAGCACTTGACCTCCTAGTACCTACAACTGGGCAAATTCGGCCGCCCCTCCCCCCGCAGTGTGGTCTCAAACAGATAACTCAACCTCTCTGAATCTTCCTACAGAGTAGAAATAATAACCCTAGATGGACTGTATGGAGCTGTGCCCGTGTAATTTATCATCTACAGGGGAACACTTTTGAGGACAACAACAACAAAAAAAGGGCTCGATTGCCAATGAAGCCGGCAGGGTAGGCATAAACCCGGTTTCCTGCAGGCAAACAGGGTACCTGGCCCCCCAATCACGTGGACACTTGGTGCGAACCGGCCAGAGCCACGGTGCACCTGCCGTCATGCTTGGAGCGGGAAGGACTGCCCTGATTTACGGATAAAGAACTGGAGCCTCACCCAGAGAATCCACCTGCCCCTATTCACCGGGAAAGCGTGTGGAGGAGCCAAGATTTTCATGCAAGACCTTTGGGCTCCTGAATCTAGGAAGGGAATTATGCTCTCCTGACATTAGGTTGAAAATACTTGCCTTTAGGGTTGTTGAATTGCTGAGAGGGGATCAAGTAGTCTGGCTTGGAGGAGATGCTTCAAAAAATGGGAACCATGGGGCACCTGAGTGGCTCAGGGGGTTAAGCCTCTGCCTTCGGCTCCGTCTGGATCTCAGGGTCCTGGGATCCCAGGCTCCTGGGATGGAGCCCCGCACTGGGCTCTCTGCTCAGCAGGGAACCTGCTTCCCTCCCCACCACCTGCCTCTCTGCCTCCTTGTGATCTCTCTCTCTCTCTGTCAAATAAATAAATAAAATCTTAAAAAAAATGGGAACCATTATTCGTGTTAGCAGTGAGAGCTAAAACCGACGTAATCCTTTTGTTAAGCAATACCGAGATCAGGCAAAAGTCACCTCTCTGCCCGTCCTGTCTCGGGAAATACCTGCTCCTGGAAGATAAGATTATGCATCAGCTCTCACTTCAAAACCTCACCTCCCTGGCCCACCATTCCAACGCTCTTATGTCAGAACCTCTGTCCCGTCCCCACCCGCTCCGTGCCTTGCAAGACCCGCTTCAAAATCCCCCAGCCAGGGCCCTAAAGTCCTATAAATACCTTCCCTAATTTCCCTAATTTGGGACTCTTTTGAGGCGGTGCTGTCCTTTACTGCAGGAGGTCTAATAAACCTAGTTTTGCTCGAGCAACAGGTTTTTCTGGTGGAATTAAAGTTTAGGAAGGCTCAAAATGCTTTTTGCTATTTTCTTAAATATAAATAAGCAAATGTGGAAGACATAATAATGCCCCCCAGACACATTCGCATCCAGATCCTTGGAGCCTGGACTATGTCGCCCTCCACAGCAACAGATACTTTGCCAATGGGATTGAGTTAAGGATTTTGAGATGGGAAGATCATCCTGGATTATCCGGGGGGCCTGGTGTCATCACAAGGACCCTTACCAGGGGAGGTTGGAGTCCGTCATAGATGGTGTAATGGAACCAGAGGCTGGAGGCTTGGAAGACGGAGGGGGGGGTGGCGGGGGGGCGGCTGGCTCAGTCGGTTGAGCATCTGACTCTTGGTTTTGGGTCAGATCACAATCTCCAGGTCGGGAGATCAAGCCCCATGTCAGGCCCCACACTCAGTGCGGAGTCTGTTTGAAATCCTCTCCCTCTACCCTTGTTCATACTCCTGGGCTCTTTCTCTCTAAAATAAATAAATAAAATAAATCTTTAATAATAATAATAGTAATAATAAAAAGATGGAGGCAGGGGTCCTGAACCAAGAATGCAGGCGGCAGCTAGAAGCTAGAAAAGGCGCAGGAATGGATTTTCCCCCAAACCTTTCAGAAGGAGCCTTGCCAACGTTTTGGTTTTTTTTTTAAGATTTTCTTTTTAGGAAATCTCTGCGCCCAGCGTGAGGCTTGAACTTACACCCCGAAGATCAAGAGTCCCATGCTCTACCAATGGAGCCAGCTAGGCGCCCCTCATTTTAGACTTCTGCCTCCCAGAACCTGGGAATAAATCTGGGTTGTTGGGAGTCTCTGGTTTTGTGGGCCTCTGTTACCGCCGCCGTAGGAAACAAACACACCAGACGATCAAGCCCGGGAAACTGTGTGATTGCTTTTTCACTTGATGCCGGCCGACTCCGGACCTGGATTACCTGGGTTCGAATCCTTCCCCTGACAATTCCAGGCTGGGCGACATTGGTTGAGTGACTAAGTAACTCTCCAAACCTTGGTCTCTCTCCATTTATAAAATGAGGATGATACAAGTTATTGCCTTGTGAAGTTCCCCTGGTGGTAAAATGCGGGCTAATGTGTAATGAGCCCTCTCCGTGCCTGGCACATAGTCGGCACATAGATCTCAGCGCTGAGGTTAGGAAGGGAGGGATCGCCCCTCGCTCATCTTCTTGGGAGAGAGTAGAGAAAGCGCATGAGTTCCAGTCTCCCCTCCGCGTACTAACCCGGCCTGCCCTGCCCACCTCACTCCCGAAGTCAGACGAGCTCAGGCACATTCTGGAGGGGGTCCCGGGGGGGAGGGCTAGCGTGGGCAATCGGCCACTCTCTTAGGCAACCGACTCTCAGCCACACTTGCTCTAGGCCGCTGGCACATAACTTATCCTCTGGCATTTTGTGTCTTCTTTTTTTTTAGATTTTATTTATTTATTTGACAGAGATCACAAGCAGGCAGAGGGGCAGGCAGAGAGAGAGAGGGGGAAGCAGGCTCCCCGCTGAGCAAAGAGCCCTATGCGGGGCTCGGTCCCAGGACCCTGAGATCACCACCTGAGCGGAAGGCAGAGGCTTTAACCCACTGAGCCACCCAGGTGCCCCTGGCATTTTGTGTCTTAATCCACACAGCCAGTTGTGTCTTCTCCCAAAATAACTTCCACGGGTCCACGGCATGTCTTTCGAAGTGACTTTGTGCCTCTTAGTGGCGAATATATATGGCCGAGCGTGACACAAGGCGCAGAAGGACACACAGGCCACACGGAGGGGACGGGAACTTGGGGGGGGGGCGAGTTTCCCTCCCCCCTTTCCCTCCTGCTCCCTCTCCCTTTTTCCACCCCCTCCTTTTCTTTGTTCCGTAGATTTGCACAAAATACAGAGGAGAAGGAGAAAGGCAAGGTTGGGTGGTAACAGTGCCGGGGTCAGGTTGAAACCATAGTTCCAAAGACAACAGAGAGAGAAGGAAACTGTGAGTAGATTTTCAGGAAATTCTTGTGTTAGACTGCCCACCTCTCTTACACTCACACACAAGCACACACACACATTTCTAGAAGCGGGGAAACGGGCTTCAGGAAGCTGTGGAGGCCCCAACAGAGTGGGCGAAACCCGGCACTCCTGGGTGCCTTTGACTTTTGAGAAGGACACAGACTTTCCTCCGGAGTTTCCCCCAAAGATGGGAGCCTCAGTCCTGGGGGAGCTGCAGCCCCACGGCCCCGACCCTCCTCCCCCCGGCTCTGGCTGTTCCAGGTCCCGGACACGGCCTTGTTTAAATTTCCTCAACACAGTTCCTCTATTCTTACATGAACAGATTTTTCTTCATTCCGCTTAAGCCCTGTTAACATCCAGAAATATATATAGTGAGATGTGTTGTAGGAGATAAAACAGTAAGGGAACAAGGGCTCTGACTCTACGCCCCTCGCACCTTGTGGAAGACATAACAAGAGTGCAAATACCTCTGTCATGGGACGTTTAGTGTTATATGCTGTAGAAAATCCAAAAATGCGCTAGAAATTCTAACAATGTGTCGTACGTGTCACTTCTCAGAAACAGTTCAAAATCATTAGAATGAGACCCTTTTGAGCTGAATTTCCCTCCTGGAGTATCTGTTTTTAATACAACCCCCAAGTACTAGAAATATTAACAGTTTCTTAATGGGTTGAGTTTTGAAGAGAACTTTTTTAAGAAACAAGGAGGATTGGTTTTTTGTTTTGTTTTGTTGTTTGTTTTTTAAAATATTTTATTTATTTATTTGACAGAGAGAGAGAGATCACAAGTAGGCAGAGAGGCAGGCAGAGAGAGAGGGGGAAGCAGGCTCCCCGCTGAGCAGAGAGCCCGATGCGGGGCTCGATCCCAGGACCCTGAGATCAGGACCTGAGCTGAAGGCGGAGGCTTTAACCCACTGAGCCACCCATATATTATTTTCTTTTTAATCTGTAAGTCCTATCATCAGGGTTTTATCTATTTGTTTTTATTTTTGAAGAGCCAGCTTTTGGTTTGTTGGTACTCTGAATTGATTCTTTTTTTTTTAATTGATTCTTTTTTAATATTTATTTATTTGACAGAGAGAGATCACAAGCAGGCAGAGAGGCAGGCAGAGAGAGAGGAGGAAGCAGGCTCCCCGCTGAGCAGAGAGCCCGATGCGGGGCTCGATCCCAGGACCTGAGATCATGACTTGGGCCGAAGGCAGAGGCTTTAACCCACTGAGCCACCCAGGCGCCCCTCTGAATTGATTCTAATGAATTATTATTATTTTCTCATTCTCTTCCTCCTATTTTCTTCAGGTTTACCCCCATGTTCTTCCCCTAATTTCTTGAATTAGGCATTTAGCTCATTTATATGCGTGTGGGGGGCCGTCTCCTTCCCTGTAGGTGTCCCCTGAGCCACCACAGTGCTAACAAGTTTGGGTTTTCATTGCCGTTCTGTTGTAATATTTTCTCATTGACATTAGGATTTCTTATGTAACTCATGAATGTCTTTAAACCTCCACAAACATATAGGATGCTCTGGGTGTTACATAGAAACAATAAATAAATAAAATTAGAAACCCAAGGACAAAGTGAGTGATTTGTCCCTAGCAAAACTCAGATATCATTTTTCCCCCCTCATTTACGCCAAAGACAATATTTTAAACGCACGCCGTGTGTGTCTCTTTCTTTCTTTCCTTCTTTCTTTTTTTTAAGATTCCATTCATTTATTTGACAGAGAGAGAGATCACAAGCAGGCAGAGAGGTAGGCAGAGAGGGGGGAGCCTGCTTCCACGCTGAGCAGAGAGCCCGATGTGGGGCTCGATCCCAGGACCCCGAGATCATGACCTGAGCTGCAGGCAGAGGCTTTAACCCACTGAGCCTCCCAGGCGCCCCATCCGTGTGTGTCTTTCGATATGACTTACAGTTTGGGGGGTGGCAATAATTGATGCCCCAATGAAGACCTTCATTGGTCTTCTGGTCCACGAAGATGGGCGTGGCCCCAGACAGACAGGAAGGAGGCAAGGCACTGGGGCAGAGAAGGGATGCCGCACCCTCCCCCCCAAGGAACCTGGAGACAATGGGGACTGGAAAGAGAGCACAGAGATTCATCATCCATCACACATCCATCCACTGCAAACCATCCCCCCACCTCCAGTCTGCTGTCTGCGGAAGGACTTCTGCGGTTACTGATCCCAGGGCTTAGTCAGAAGTCCTTCTGAGGAGACACAATCAATGGCAGAGGCCAACAGGGACTTTCCCCGGGAGCACCTGGGTGGCTCAGTCATTAAGCGTCTGCCTTTGGCTCAGGTCATGATCCCAGGGTCCTGGGATGGAGCCTCTTCCCTGCTGCCCCGAATCAGGCCCCCCTGCTCAGCAGGGAGTCTGCTTCTCTCTCTCCCACTCCCCCTGCTTGTACTCCTCCCCCCTCCGTCAAATAAATAAATAAATAAAATCTTAAAACAAAACAAAACAAAACAGGGACTTTCCCATCCACAGGGCGGAGGACACTGTGCAGGGATGAGGCTAGACAAGGCTGGGACACTGGGTAGCCTGGCAGCTGAGTGCTCGGGGAAGGTCAGTGTGTGGTTTGGGACCCGCCTCTGTTGGGGGTTCAGGTGCAAGAGGCGTCAGATCGATCGGCTCCCCGGCCCCACCCACCCCTCAGCCTCTCCCAGGACTCCGGAGTGAGGGGGCAGATTTGTGTTCTCCATTAAAGGAAGGGGGTTGCTCTCATCCCTCAGGGGACTGGGGTATTTCCAGCAAGGGATGCCCCTGCTCCTTTTCCCAGGGGTATACTGTTAAGGGGGTAGGAAGAAATCCCCAGACACATTCAGAGACGTGCCCACTTAGTACCTTCCTAATTTTGGAGGCGTCATTCGTCTGGTTCCTCAAGCAGGTAGGGGCAGAGTAAAAGGAGGAAATGTTTTTCTTTGGGCCCTCAGTTTGTATCATGGCCCTGAGGCTGGAGCAGGTCCAGCACTTGGTATTCTTTTTTTTTTTTTAAGATTATTTATTTATTTATTTATTTGACAGAGAGAGAGAGAGAGATCACAAGTAGGCAGAGAGACAGGCAGAGAGAGGGGGAAGCAGGCTCCCCGCTGAGCAGAGAGCCCGATGTGGGGCTCGATCCCAGGACCCTGAGGTCATGACTTGAGCCAAAGGCAGAGGCTTTAACCCACTGAGCCACCCAGGTGCCCCTAGGCATCTTATTTTCTTGTTTTAAGGTAACACCGAAGACAGATTTCACCCTCAGAAACACTATACCCATCAACCACAATCAGGAGCATTTCCAAAAGTCTGTGATAACGAGAATCGTAGTTTCTCTTTGGGTCTTTGCGGGAGAAGACGAGAGTGTTGCTCTTTCCACGATTCGGAAACTTGAATCCTCATCAGGCATATGACTGGGAGTGGATTGAATATAGACCTTTAGATCCCAGATTCTGGTGGGACCACACACTGGAGTCCAAATCCTGTCTCCACCACCGTGGGGGCCCTAGAGCGCAGGACGGTCGGGAAGTGTGTGGTCCCTAAGTTTGACCACAAGATGGCAAGCTGACTCAAGGCATGGCCATTGAGTGGGTGTGGGGGGAGGGGCCGGGGAGAGCCGGTAGGTCTGCTGGTATCGCCAATGTGTGTTGACACGCTCAGCTAATAATTGACTTTCTTTGGGAAAGTCCTGGATCGGGCTTTCCAGAGATTTGCAATACTATTAAAAAAGAAAACAAAAATAAGCAAAAAAAAAAAAAAAAAGAAAGAAAGAAATCACATCGGTTGGTATGATTCATTTCCGAAGGGCTTCTCACCTAACCAAGAATAAAGTTCAAAAGGTCAGGTGAGACCAGGACCCTGCTCCCTCCTCCTACGCTTCCCGACAGTTCTGTGATCCTTGATACAGGGCTGTGAGAGCTCCGGGAACCCTGCCTTCTCGTCACAGGATGCCCCGTGATTCAGAGAGAGGAAACTACACCTGGTTGGAGGCCAAGAACATAAAGACTGGAACTCTGGTTTGAGAGTTACTTCATTCATTCCTTTGTTGCATTCATTCATTCATTCATTCATCAGTATTGATCTAGTCCCTTCCCATGTACGCATGCAATACAACGAATAGTGATGCCACAAGGCGTCAGAAATATGCTAGAACCAGCCTCCTGTGTCCGTAGGGCCCTCCCGCCAGCCCAGATATCTATAATGACAATGACAATACAACTGAAGTGAAATTGGCCAATGGTGGATTTCAAATTCCAGAAGATGGAGTTGTTGGTGTTTGACATGTGAAAGGCAGAAACCAATTCTGTACCACGTCCTTGGCAAAGAAGGCCCGTCCATCAGGAAGAAAGAAAAACCTGGCTTCTATAAAACCCAGTTTAAGTATCTTTTCATGTGAGCAAAGAATAATTTCATTAATCACGTCCCTGCTTGGGTTATGTCATTTTCTGGCGATCTGTCCCAATCAGTTAATCACATGAGTCACATATCAGGTAGAGATTTGTGTTTTTCTAGTGCCATGTCATTATTCCTATGGAGAAACGATCCTTACCCCATCTCCACTAAGCCCCAACAAAGTCAAGTAAAGATGGTGCGTCTGCTATGCAAACATAGCTTTCCTGATCTCTCCTCAGGGAAGAGAGGAGATTATGACTCAGTTTTTTGACCTGATAGAATTTTGTTCTGTTTTGGGAGGATGAGTCAAGGAAGGCTTCCTGGAGGAAATACTTCTAAGCCAAGCCAAGGACAGAGGGATAAATAGGAGTTAACCAGCAGTGGGGACTTGGGCAGGGTAGGGACGGTACCCAAGAAAGGAGTAGCAAGTACAAAGGCCTGGAGGAGAAGGAACATTCCAGGACCTGGGCACCTGTCCCTGGATCTGGGACCCGGAGGGCAGCCTGGCAGGGGAGGTGAGAAGGTGAGGGAAGCAGGGAGGGGCCAGGCTCTGAAGGGTTGTGTCTCGAGCCTTAAGGAGGTCAGACTTCACCTTAACAGCATGAGCAGTCAGGAGCATGAAGTGGTTTTAAGCAGGGGACTGACCTAATGATTCGATTTTCATTCTAGAAAAGATCTCAGCGGCAGCAGCGTGAGAAGCCAGGCCTGGCGATCACTTAGGAGGTCCCGACAGGTAGGAGTTGCTGGTGGCCTGCCCTAGGGTAGCGACGTGGGGGTGAAGAGCATGGACCTGAGGGACACCCGTGGAGCAGGATGACCACTGGAGGTGGACGGGGCGGGGGATGTCAACTCGGGCCTCTGGGCTGCAGGGCCGTCCAGGCCCACAGGTTGAGGAGGCCTGGGGAGGAAGAGCTTCGTTCTGGACATAGGATGAGATGTTCACTTGGGGTGTCAGTGAGCTGTCGGTTGTGAGGGGACAGCAAGACAGGAGGGACGTGCGTGGGAGCCCCTAGATCCCGGGAAAGCCACAAGAAGCCAGCTCTGCAGAACCCCACGTTGAGAGAGCAGGCCGGGGAGGAGGCAAGGAAACCTCGAACATGTCAGAAGGAAAGCAGGGAGGGAGTTTCTGGAAGGAGACAGTGGTCCGCTGGGCCAAGTGCGTCTAAGAAACCCCATGACAGCGGACTTAAGGTGTCCATAGTCTAGCGGAAGCTGGGTGCCGGTGTCCCCAGCAGGAGCAAGTTCGGGGGGCGAGGTGGGCGGGAGGATGTGCAGGAGTCCAGGAAACACAGGCAGTGGGCTTAGAGAAGCTAGTTTCTGAAGGAAAGAGAAGGGGGGATGGACACCAGCTCCTGGTAATAGGGGAGCAGTTCTGTAGCTGATGAGATGCGAAAGTGGGGGGGCGGGGATGAGGCAGGGGAGGGAGAGAAAATGAAAGACTTGCAGTCCTGGAGGAGGTGGGAAGGGCTGGGGCACCCGCACGCACGGGCCTTAGGTAAGAGCAGGGGAGAGGAGGGAAGGGAACACAAAGGGAGGAGCGGGCTGCGATGACCACAGGACCGCACCCTTGGGCGCTGGAAGTGAGGAGCTGATCGCGGGCGTGATGCGGCTTGTCTCCCAGGTCTGAAGCAACCGGCCCTAGAGGCGAACCGACTTGGCCCTCGAGTGGAGACCCAGCCCGATGCAGATGCCCTGGCTCACCCAGCCGGACGTCGGCAGCCTGGGCTCCCTGCCCCGCGCAGGCTGCACGCAGGGGGAGCTCCACCCAGCCAGAAGCAAGCCAAACAAGGCCCGGAGAAAGTTGTTACCAAGGGAATGCTTTAGCAATCCTCCGGGTCTTGTCTCTGCAGAGAGGAGATGAGTAATGGACAAAGGGCCTTAATCCTCCCTTAATCCTGCGCAGGGCCAACTTCTGCTTGCACCCCCGTCCCCCGCTTAGGGAGGTACTTAGGAAGAGGCAGCCACCGACTTAGGGTATTTAAAGAAAAAGAAAAGGAAGGCAGAAGGGAGGTGGGAAGGAAGAAAAAGGAGCAAAGGAGGAAGATTCCTGAATGTCAGGAGCTTGAAGAGCAGAAGCCTGTAAGCAAGGGAATCTTGGCACAGGGCGGGGTGAGTCAGTCACAGCTGTCACAGGTCCCGTCCAAGGGCGCCCACGTCAGGGCGAAGGGCCCTTGCTCTGCAGGTGGGGGACCCAGGCTCAGAGCAGGTAAACGCACAGGCTTGCCCAGCCGGTGACCCACAAATCTGGAATCTGAGCCTCTCTGAAGGCGAGGGGGTGCCGGAGGCCTCGGGGTTTCGGGGCTGTGGGAATCCCGTTAGCTGGAGATCCGAGAGAGGTTGTGAGGACCCAGCCCACACTGAGGTTTAAATGAGTTCGTGTTTACGAAGTGCACAGAAAACCCAAGTGCTGTATAGTGTTTGCCGCATTATCACCCACCTCCCCATCTCCGTTAGCACCCCAATACAAGGCAGTCCGGACGGACGTATCATCTACATTAAAAAGCTGAGCTTCCTAACTTGCTGCCTCAAGACCAGTTTCTACATTTCAAGTAGTTCCCGCTCCTAACTCTCCTTCTCTCACCTGTAGAATTTCAAGAGCTGTCCGTCTACTTTTTGTTTTTTTTCTTTTCGGCCGTCGTGGTTATTTTGTTTTATTTTTATTTTATTTTATTTTATTTTTTATTTTTTTTTAATTTTATTTATTTATTTGACAGCGAGAGAGAGATCACAAGTAGGCAGAGAGGCAGGCAGAGAGAGAGGGGGAACTGAGCGGAGAGCCTGATGCGGGGCTTGATCCCAGGACCCTGAGATCATGACCTGAGCCGAAGGAAGAGGCTTTAACCCACTGAGCCACCCAGGTGCCCCTATTTTATTTTATTTTAAGTGATTTTTTTTTTTTAAGATTTTATTTATTTGACAGAGAGAAACACAGCGAGAGAGGGAACACAAGCAGGAGGAGGGGCAGCGGGAGAAGCAGGCTTCCTCCCCCCCCCCCAGCAGGGAGCCCGATGCGGGGCTCGATCCCAGGACACGGGAATCAGGACCCGAGCGGAAGGCAGACGCCCAAGGACTGAGCCACCCAGGCGCCCCTGATGATACTCTTTGAACAAATCTTAACTTCCCAAAAAGAAAAAAAACCCAAAACCCATAAAAGGTATTGGCCACATTTCTAGGTCATCACTCTGGCAATTTCACCAAACAACCAGATCTGTCTTTTTAGCTGCACGTGAATAAAAGGAGAACCAGCGATGATTGAAATTTGCCTCAGTTAGTATAATTTCATTCTCTCTGCTCTCTGGGCTTCCGTCCCTACGTCCGGTCCTTATTAAAGCAAGACTCTTTGAAAGATTTTTTTCTTTTATTAAAATAAAGGCTTTGACGAATAGCCAGAGGAATGTTGAAAAAGAAAACCAAAGTCGGCGGCATCACCATTCCTGACTTCAAACTCTATTACAAAGCAATAATCATCAAGACAGTGTGGTACTGGCACAAAAACAGACACATAGATCAATGGAACAGAACAGAGAGCCCAGATATGGACCCCCAACTCTATGGTCAACTGATCTTCGACAAGGCA
>CM053610.1:4223131-4233786 GCA_028646535.1 Procyon lotor | reverse complement strand
CTGCTGAACACCCTCTCTTTGCGTAACACTGTACCTC
Organism: Procyon lotor; assembly: GCA_028646535.1. NCBI lineage: Eukaryota > Metazoa > Chordata > Mammalia > Carnivora > Procyonidae > Procyon > Procyon lotor. The sequence continues at coordinate 4,233,749 of CM053610.1, read as the reverse complement.
CCGGTGGTGGCCCTCTCACTAAAAAATAAATAAAATCTTTAAAAAAAAAGATTTAAATTTTATTTTTTTAAAGATTTTTATTTATTTGACAGAGAGAGAGAGATCACAAGTAGGCAGAGAGGCAGGCAGAGAGAGAGGGGGAAGCAGGATCCCCGCTGAGCGGAGAGCCTGATGCGGGCCTCGATCCCAGAACCCTGAGATCATGACCTGAGCCGAAGGCAGAGGCTCAACCCACTGAGCCACCCAGGCACCCCCATTCAGGATATTTCCTATACATGGAGTCGTGTCATGTGTGCTCTTTTATGACTGGCTTCTTTCACTTAACATGACGTTCTTGAGGTCCATCCCTATGGCGGCACACACCTGGTTCCGTTGGATGGGTGAGCGGCACTTGGTTATTCCCTCTGCTGGTGGCCATTTGAGAACATTTCCGCCTTTGGCTCTTGGGCACAGCGCAGCTGCGTACATTCATGTGCACGTTATTTGAATACCTGTTTTTAATCTTGGAGGTTTATCCCTAGAAGTGGAATCAATGAGTCACATTACGGTGGCTTTTCCTCTTTGAGGAGCTTGCAAACTTCTCCCCAGGAGCTGCGCCCTTATGCGCTCCCTGGTCTCCCAGCCCCGCCATCCTGTTGGATGTGTGTGAAAAGCTTTTGCAGACTTTTTCTCAGCAGCGGTGTGCCCTGAGCGTGTCTGTGTGCATACACGGGGCTTTACCGCAGGAGCGTGGGAAGCCCGGACAGAGCTCAGAACGTGCCCCCCTCCCCCATGACGCTGCTCTGGCATATGGATTACTTTGACCCGAAGGCATTTGAGAAACGGTGGATGTGGGCAGGGGTCCCGACCTCCTCCTTTCAACCTAAAAAACAGGCCATAAAATTTCCCATGAGAAGGGCGCCTGCCCTCCCCGCACTAGGAAGAGGAGAACATTCCAGAGACTGGGAATCGGGGCTGACTTGGGTCTGTTCAAACAAGCCCACGAACAGAACCTTATCTTCTGCTGATCCCCACCCGCCTGCAGCTTCCCCTGAAACCCTTCTGTCTGGTTACTTTCTGACTCTCTTGTGTTTATTTCAAAGGTATGGAAGCTTCCTGCCCTGCTCCTTCTTCGGGGCTTCATTCCCTTCTGAAGGCCCCCACGGGCGAGGGAAGATTAAATGAAACTCTTGTGCTTTTCTCCGACCATCTGTCTTATGTCAGGATAATTCTCAAGCTCAGCCGAGACCCTCCCCTCTGGGCTCAGTAGTAGCCGACGGTGATGGGACAGTCGTTGGCCAGTGCTGTGCCCAGCTGCCCACATAGACGGTTTCCTTACTGATCACACTACATTGATGGCACTGGTGTCCTCGTGCTCCCACGTGACAGATACAGTGACTGAGGCCAACGTACCAACCTGGAAATTTCCTTTCGAAGAGGCAGTCATGGCCTCTCACTCATTAATAATCATTTTTCTCCTAAAAACTTGCATCAGAACTAAAGACTTTGTCTGAAATTATATGTAGGTTAATGTTTCATTATTAGTAGTAGTATCGGTATTCGTATTATTTTACCTCGGGGATTTGGGGAGAGCAGACGCTGGCCTCCGGCCTGTCCTCAACATGGCGTGCTCCCCAGGTGGGTGACCGGACCAGCAGTGGACGGAGGCAGCCGGGGAGTTGGATCTCAGCGCTGCTGCTGGGAATTAGCCCATTTACCTGGACTGGGGGCCCAGTGTGTGCAGACATTTACCCAGTGGTCTCCCGGGGTACCTCAACCGGACAGCGTCTGGCACGAAGTAGGTCCTTATGGAAATAAGGAAGAGGAGACGGTCTCTGTCCTGAGAGTGGCCAGGTCTTAGCAGGGAGACCCAGGAGCACAGAGGGGCCCCTTCCCACCACCCCCCAAAAGTGGGAGCTTGCCTGAGTTTGAGCATCTTGGTGTAGAGGGAAGGGCTTGTGCTAAGGCCATTTCCAATGGACTTTCGTGTCCTTGTATGTGTGTTTGGTCTTAGTTTTAATGAAATCATTGGTTTTTAGTTATAAAACCAAGATATGCCCAAGATCCAGATAAATCGAGGCACAAGAGCACACAAAGGTAGAAAATAAAAGGCAGACTTCTCCATCATGGATCATTTGCCTTCTGATTTCATTTCCTATGATTTTCTAAATTTTCAAGTATCTTTTTAGCAGTTACTTTGCAAAAAAGGTGACCGTACACCATAGCCCCATGCCTGGGGGCCTCCTTTAGAAAGCTGTGTTCCAGTCTCCATCAAAACTCTAGAAAGGGGCCCTGGGCAGCTCAGTTGGTTGGGCTCAGTCTGCCTTTGGCTGGGGTCATGATCCCAGAGTCCAGGGATCGAGCCCCAAATTGGGATCCCTGCTCGGTAGGGAGTCTCCCTCTGCCTCTCTTTCTCTCTCTCTCTCTCTCTCTCTCTCTCTCTCCCTCTCTTGCTGTCTCTCATGAATGAATAAATAAAACCTTAAGAAAAAAAAGAATTCTTCATAGGTAAGATTGATATACATAACAGGTATAAACATAGGATGCCCTAAATTTGAATTTCAGATAAACAATGAGTACTTTTTAGTATAAGTTATGCCCTATGCAATTATATTTGTATAACCTGCTTCTACTAAAAGGATATTTGTTGGGGCACCTGGGTGGCTGAGTGGGTTAAAGCCTCTGCCTTTGGCTCAGGTCATGATTTCAGGGTCCTGGGATTGAGCCCCGCATCGGGCTCTCTCCCCCTCTCTCTGCCTGCCTCTCTGCCTACTTGTGATCTCTCTCTCTCTCTGTCAAGTAAATAAATAAAATATTAAATAAATAAATAAATAAATAAATAAATAAATAAATAAAAGGGTATTTGTTTAAAAAAAGAAAAAAAGGGGGGCACCTGGGTGGCTCAGTCGTTAAGCGTCTGCCTTCGGCCCAGGTCAGATCCCAGTCCTGGGATCGAGCCCCGCATCGGGCTCCCTGCTCCTCGGGAAGCCTGCTTCTCCCGCTACCATTCCCTCTGCTTGTGTTCCCTCTCTCGCTGTGTTTCTCGCTGTCAAATAAACAAAATCTTTAAAAAAAAAAAAAAAAGGCACTTATTGTCTACCTGTGATTCAAATTTGGCCAAGCATCCTGTATTTTATCTGGCAACCCGGTGAAATCACAGGGCTGCTGTATGCTCTGTAGGGCCTCTCAGTACCCGGTACGGTTGAGACACGTGACCACTGGGTTACCATGGGGACTTCCAGGTCTCTCACCTGTTGATCACATTAGGCACTGGAAATGCAAAATCAAAGATGACCCTCGTCCCCAAGGAGCCAACCACCAAGTCCTCTGGCCCCTTTCAATTCTTTTTTCTCCAATTTTGCAAAGTAAAATGAAAGCGGACATACCTGAAAAGATTTGAACACTTCTTCTAAAGCAAGCAAAACAGTACGGTACCAGATCGGTGTGCTAGCAGGGGTTCAGTGACTTGATCTCCATGGCATTAAATTCTGGAAGAGCAAAACTAAGCTACGTGCACAGAGGACAGGGAAGGGACAGTGACCTGTGGCGCCCCGCAGTGGGACTCTGGGTGGACCCGACCGATGGATCAAGAAATGGTGGGATGGATACTCATGGGGGTGGTGTCACCAGAAACCTCTTTCGTTGGTGAAGGACTGAGGCATGGAGATCAGTGTTAAAGAGAAGCCCAAGGGGACAGGAAGTGATATGGTGTGAAGTTAGGGCCACACGTCCTAGACTGTTTGGACTCAAAGCTCCCCGGGAAGGACACTTTAACTTTCTCTGTACTTAGACATGAGGGGATCACGGATTCATGTGCCACAGCAGTGAACAAGGCATTCCAACCATGGGGATGCTGTACAGAGTGGGCGTCCGTTTTGCGAATCCATAAAATACTTTAACGTTTTAAAATATGACAATGAGGAGGTGGATGGCTTGGGGAATGGAGAAGTCAAGCCCTAATTTTCTGCATTTCTGTACTGTTCTCATTTGCTTTGGGGGGCAGGCATAGGTCTTATTTTTATCATTAAAAATGGATTATTTGGGGCGCTTGAGTGGCTCAGACGGTTAAGTGTCTGCCTTCAGCTCAGGTCATGATCCCAGGGTCCTGGGATTGAGCCCCATGTTGGGCTCCCTGCTCAGCGGGGAGCCTGCTTCTCCCTCTCCTCCCTGCTCATTCTCTTTGTCTCTCTCTCTCAAATAAGTAAATAAAATCTTTAAAAAATGAGACAAGCCCACTTCCAGGTCTTTAAAAAATTAGACATGATCTGAGCCGAAGGCAGACTGAGCTACCCAGGCACCTCCCCCCTTTTTTTTTTAGGTCCATTAAGTTTTTCAATTGCCCTTGTGCCAACGCCAGATCATTTAATAAAAAATGAAGTTGGTATTATTGGTCCCAAGAACACATTGATGGAAAAGGATGTTGGAACAAAATAGACAATGTCGTTCTCCACTCCCCCCACCCCCGTTCCATCTCCCAGAGATAAAGATCTGGGTTACTGTTTGAAGCAGTTTTAGGGATGAGAGCCCAGCTGGGATACCCTCATTCCAAAGGCAGTGGTGCCCAGACCTTTGACCAGCAGTGAGGGAGCTTCCCCGACGGAGGTCTCCATTAATGAGCTGAAAAGGGTGCACCTTTGGGGCTCACGGTCCCATGAGCTGAGACCGAACGGTTCCTTTACAGAGGACAAAAAAGAAGTTCTGGACAGTTAATTGCCTCGTCCAAAGTTGCACCGCTAGTCCGCAGGTGATGTGCTTCAAGTTGCGTTCTGAGCAGGGCACAAGCTCTGTCTTTGGCCTGGAGCATCTTCCTCCCTCCATCACACAGTGACCTTCCGAGGCTCTGGATGTGTGATCACAGCCGTCTCTCCCAACAGCCCAGAAACCCCATGGGGCAGATAGGATTTCCGTTCTGTTCACTGCTCTTTGCCCAGTACCTGCCATCAGGGGCGGTGCCTACGAGGTGGTCAGTGGGTTGTTTAGGCTTGACAGGGTAACACTTTCCCTGCGGCCCGCCCAGTGCCTAGGAAAGGCTGGAGGCACGCGGATAATTACATCCGAGAGGCTTCTAGCTCCTGGCAGGCAGTGAGTCTGTCTCCCAGGGGCAGGCACAGTAGCGATTTAGGGTGTCTGAAACTGCAGCTTCCTGGTATGCATTTCAGAAGGGACTAGCCTGTTTCCCTATCTGCATCGGTTGCTGCAGTCCTGTTTGTGTGAGTAGCATGAACCCGGTGAGTAACAGAGCATTTATCATTTTGTCTGAACTTTGATAACAAGTCACCTTTCCTGGTCATCTAGACCTGGGAAGTGGGGAGAAATTGTGCCCACACACTAGGCTCTTCTAGACACGGTCCCTGTGGGTTGTTTTGTTGTTTGGTCTCCTAGCTGGGCTTCCCCTTTACCACCACACTTATGGGGTGGAGACAGTCTCATAGGTTCACCTCCACCTGATAAGATAAAAGTTCTGGATTCTTCAGGAATAGCTTCCCAGTTCCTGCAATAACAGAACTTTCAAGACTTAGTCATCCTTCTGGGCTCCTCTACCCTCAGAAGAAAATTGTTGTTGTTATTGATGGATTAAATTCTGCAAAGTGGACTACTCTGCAGCTATCTGAAAGGGAGATATAGATAATAATGCCGAAGGACGGCCAAAGATACGCTAGATGGTAGATTTGTGTATAATAGCAAAGCATAAGATATGTATAAAAGTTGCCTGCAGAGATATCTTAAATACATAGAAAAAGGACTCCAAGCATATATGCATCTTCTGAATCGTGGTCGCCTCTGGGGAGAAACTAGGGAGGGAACTCCTGGGTGTCATCACGGGGGTGGGAGGGGCCTGAAGAGGAAAGAGTCTGAAAGAAGCAACAGGTTAACTTCAGGAATAATGTATGCTTCTGGGAAAAAGCTAGGACAAGAAAAGACACTTCTATGCTCTATAGGTGTACATTTGTACATACACCAAGAAAATTTTATAGCTGAAGTATATTCCTGCATTCCTGGGTCATTAAAAAAAACCCATTAGGGGCGCCTGGGTGGCTCAGTGGGTTAAAGCCTCTGCCTTCAGCTCAGGTCATGATCTCAGGGTCCTGGGATCAAGCCCCGCATCGGGCTCTCTGCTCAGCGGGGAGCCTGCTTCCCCCTCTCTGCCTGCCTCTCTGCCTACTTGTGATCTCTCTCTCTGTCAAATAAATAAAATCTTTAAAAAAAATAAAAACCCATTAAAACAGAAAACCAATAGAAAGTCATGAAGTGGGAACAAAGCAGATCCTGCCCCCCCACCCGTCCCCTGCCCCGCTCCCACCACCATAAGCAGCGGTTCCTTAGATCTGCAGTTGCTCCTTTGCAAGTGAATATTTGTAAGAGAAAATGTGGATAGTAGTTTCAGGCGGTAAAGTTGGTTGTTTCTGCATTGGGTACGGCCACAGGAGAAGGGAATTAAACCACATCACACACAAGAGAGAGAAGAGAAGAGAGGCGAGCCTACAAAGGGAACACCGCTTTCTGAATCTTCTCCCCTCCCCAGCATGGTGCTCAGACACAACTGCTGACTGCGGGTTTTTTTAAAGAATAATAATGTCACTGATTAGAATAATACTAGAGGCTCTTGTGTGCTTGACTCTGCTTCACCTCTGCCTAACAGCTTTGCTGCTGTGCAAAATCGGCTCACGTCTTATTGCCATTTTATTTGTTGTTATTATTATAGAGCATTTCAAACCCATCCTGCGGAGAGAGAATTGTCCGGCATCCCACCCTTCACCCTGGACCCTCCGCTCTTCCCACCACTGCTCCCTGGCACTCCGGGCGTCAACCATCGCCTGACTCCCAGCCCCAGTGTTTTAAAACAAACCCCAGACTTCATATCATTTCTTCTAGAAATCCTTTAATGGGTGTCTCTAACAAATACTTTTTGTTTGCTTGCTTCTTTGTTATTCTAACCCCCCCCCCCCCAGGATTGCCGCTCCCAACAGAACTTAATCATTTCTTATGATCTGAACCAGAGCCCTTCCAGTTGAGTGGTTTTTTTTTTTTTTTTCAATCTTACGAGGAAAACCCGGCAAGCTTTGAAAAATTGGCAAACGCCATGAGTCATTTCAATGGCAAGTGAGATGCGAGGATTAAGGCCAACATGTCGCCTGCAAGCTGGTTAGCAGGTGCAAAGTTCCTGCCCCAGACTTACTGAAACCACAGGGGCAGTTTTAAAAAAAAAATCACGGTTGGGGCCCTGGGTGGCTCAGTCGGTTAAGTGTCTGCCTTCGGCTCAGGTCGTGATCTCAGGGTCCTGGGATGGAGTCCCGCATCGGGCTCTCGGCTCAGCAGGGAGTCTGCTTGTCTCTCTCCCTTTGCCCTGCTCGTGCTCGTGCTCTCTCTCTCTCTCAAATAAATAAAATCCTAAAAAAAAAAAACAAAAACATGGGTGAGTAAAGTGTGAGGCTATCTGTCTACATTGAATAGAATACAGTAGCCAGCCCACTCTGGACTAATGCACCTTTTCCCTGAGATGTAGATCAATTGCTTCTCCGTCCAGTCTTTGCAACAGAGAGACTGAGCCACACAGCAGGCATTAAGCAGGCTCCTGGGGACAGACAAGGTCCCCGCCATTCCAACACTCCTACTCTAGTGGAAGAGATGGACGGTAAAGGCACAGATGAATAAACGAATAAAGTTGTGATCCTTCATATACCAGCTGGGGGAGAGGCTGCCCTTTGACCATTGATTTCAATCGCACTGGCTGGGGAGGACTTGTCCCCACCACCCCGACACCCCCACTTCTCTCTTCTTGCTTCACCTGTCCCGCAGACCTCATCTCCAGATATCGAACCTGCATGTGGCTGATCTATTTGCTCATGGCTTTTCCTCCTGGCTAGGATGCGAAGTATAGGATAAATATTTGCTAACTTAAAATCTACTAAAATGTTTTGAACAATGAAAATATCTAATAGCACTCAGTATGTAAATTAGCTTTTAAGGGGCACCTGGGTGGCTCAGTGGGTTAAGCCTCTGCCTTCTGCTCAGGTCATGATCTCAGGGTTCTGGGATGGAGCCCCACATCGGGCTCTCTGCTCAGCGGGGAGCCTGCTTCCCCCTCTCTCTCTGCCTGCCTCTCTGCCTATTTGTGATCTCTCTCTCTGTCAAATAAATAAAATCTAAAAAATAAATAAGTAAATTAGTTTTTAAAAAATCTATTTGATTGTAAAAAAAAAAAAAAAAAAAAAAAATCTATTTGATTGTACTCCTAGGACTAATTCCTACAAGGAAAGGGGGCTGATACGGGGCTGATTGGAACAACTGAGCCTGGAGTGGGTGCTTTGCTTAAGGGCTGGCCACGCCCCTGCCCGGAGCTGTGTCAGAACTCCGGAGCCCGAGCTGCAGGTGAGTCTGAGGACTCTATGCCCTTGTGGCCATCCTCCAGGTCACCCGTCTGGATTTTTATGTTTTTAACCCGAGGGCTTTGCATCAAGAAGCTGGGCTTTTTGTTTGTTTGTTTGTTTTTCTCTCTCTCTCTCTCTCTCTTCTAGACATAAAAGTGACCTAACCTCAGCCTCATCTGTATGATGATCCCAGGTGTCTCAAAAATGTGTCCATGCATTCACAGTAATTCCACTCAAAATTAAAGCAGGATTTTTTTGGGTGGATGGGGGGTGGGGTAATAGGGTAGGGTTGGGAGCTGGAGAAGAACAAAATAGACCCTGCAGCTCTTGCACAGGAGGAAGGCCTAGAGACAGGTGTGGAAACAAGGCTGAGTGCCCTCGAGCTCCATCCTGGTATCAGAGGAACCCACTGTTTAACCAACACTGCTCAGGTCATGGGCAGAATGCAACAGTAGACCCACACCCACGAGGGAGACCGAGCAACGATAAAGTCAGCGCTTCAAATGGGAGGGATCTTAAAATAAATGCAGTCGGGGCGATGGGCTGGAGTCTGTCCTTTGGGAACCGGTCCCATGAGTCTCCTCCTCGAACCTCAGACGCACACGAACGCCTATCTCCCAATGGCGTGTGGGCTTGACAGATGCTGAGGCTCTGCTTGAAGCAGGTAAAAGGTGAGGGCGGTGGAACCGTGAGCAGAGAGCACGAGCAGGCAGCTCAACAGAAGAAGACACGCCAGTGGTCAACGAGTATGAGAGGAGCCGCCGAGCATCCTGTGCCTCCGCCATCGGCTGCGGAGAGATCTAGCTGCTGGGGCGCGAACTGGCCCCGGCATAACCAACAATATTGCTCCAGGCGCCATTCCTGTAGAACTGCACAGAATAAGACCTTCTTTAGAAAAGTGGGGTGCAAGGGGCGCCTGGGTGGCTCAGTGGGTTAAGGCCTCTGCCTTCGGCTCAGGTCATGATCTCGGGGTCCTGGGATCGAGCCCCACATGGGGCTCTCAGCTCAGCGGGGAGCCTGCTTCCACCCTCTCTCTGCCTGCCTCTCTGCCTACTTGTGATCTCTCTCTCTGTCAAATAAATAAAATCTTAAAAAAAAAAAAAGTGGGGTGCGGAAATACGGACTTAAGTATATATAAGAGAGTCTCAAAGGACACTCACCAAACTTCTTTTTTATTTATTCTTAATTTATTTTTATTTTTTCTTTATTTTTTATTCACCAAACTGCTGCTGCTGCTGCTTCTTTTTCTCACCAAACTTCTTTTTTTTTTTTTTTTCTCACCAAACTTCTTAATCTGGGTGACTTCTGGGGAGAAGCTAGGCAGTTTCTACTCCTTAATAAGTACAAATTCCGCCATCCATTGTAGGCGACCTTGGGAGGACTCGGGCCCTCTCTGCACCGTTAGGGTGTGTCCTTAAACTTATCGCAGCGTTTTGGAAACTAAATTAAGTGCTCTTGCCTTCTTGGACACAACACCACCCTTCTTGCCTTTACACTACAGCACGCCCCTACGGGATTCCTCAAGTCCCGTGGATCCTATGGGATCTAAATCCTCACAAGACCCTGCCGGGAATCGGCCTGTGGGTGGTTTTTGCTTGGGCCACTGGCCATATTAAAAGGTGACTCAATCAGGCAAGGTATTGAATGGTTCCATCTTAAAACAAGTGGTTCGGCAGCAGGTGTCAGACTCTTGCATTTGAGCCACTGACCTGGCCATGAAGGGCAAGGCTTAAAGCTCCGGGTGCCTGGGATCCCTCCAGCGGGCAGTAGGGAGTTGCCTCTGAGACCCCACGCCCCTCCCCAATGTCCCATCCCATCCCTTTCCTTCTTAGTAACCCCTGCCCTTAGGATGAAGTTCGCAGTTGTTTGGGGATCCCAGGGGGATCCCAGATCCCCCCCCATAAGCTCTGTGCCAGGAGGGGCTTTGCTGCTTGGCCTTGCCACCCTCCCCCAGCCGGAGCGGGCACCCAGGGGGCACTCAGAGGGTAGTGGGTGTGCGCTCGAAGGACGAGCTCGGTCACCACCCTGCAGTGCAAGGTGAGCCTCTTATTTACCAAACACCCACCTGACAGGGCTGTGCTCTGTGAAGATAACAGGAGTGTTTGTGGGCAGGAAACTTGAACTCCTGACCTCACCTTAGTTTTCAGTTCAGGAGCCCAGCTCCCGCTCAGGACATCCCAGGGCCTGGGGCCCCCTCTCCGCCCTCAGCTTCCCGTGAAGAGCTGGCCATCCTTTGGGACCCTCAGGACCGCAGCGTTGCCTCCTCGGGA
>CM053610.1:4112676-4223031 GCA_028646535.1 Procyon lotor | reverse complement strand
TTCCAGACTCAAAGCTTGCCCTCCTGATGCTCACCAAGGGCTTGCAGATAGTGCTCCTCATTTTGTTGGCCCCCCAGATCCCAAGAGGCTGAGAACACTGTGCACTTCCTTATCCCGTCAAGGGGTCAGCCCTTGTGGTGGCCACTCGGCACCCCCCTTTCTCCACTGACCACCTAAAGCCCTTCCTGGTGGAGGTTGGGTTGGGAATTCACCCTGGGACCCCGGCCGCCCCCCCAGCTGGGCGCTGGAAACCGAACCCCACCCTCTCCTCCCCCAGAGCTGCCTTCTCAGAGGTGCACAGGCAGACCCCCGGTTCTGTCTGGATCTTGTCGGGTTTCCTTTCTGTGGTTCCAGAACTTTCTCTTCCCCTTTAGTTATATGGGAGATCCTCACACCTGGAGGTCGGTGGCAGAGGAGGGCAGGAGGGGGTAGGAGAAGGTGGGCTGGAAACTTCCACCAGGGGCCTCCCCACGGTGGGTGCAAGACAGCAAAGCACCCAGAGGGTTTCTCTCGTGTTGGTCCCCCTAGCCCTCCTTCGCCGGCTCCGGGGACTCCGTGGGCTGCACTCATCGAAGAATCTGAGCAGAATATTCTTCTGGGAGGCATCCGATGATCTGTGCACAGAGGAAACTCTCAAGTGGAAGAATGCTCTCCACTCCCCACTTCTCTTCCTTCTGTGGATGTTTGGAGCAGTAGCTCGTCTGACCTCAAATTATCCAAAACCATAATTCCTGATTCATTTCCTACTCATCCATCCCTTCGTGCCTCCGCTTCCTTGTCCCAGAAATGGGCACCTGCTTGGCGGCCAAACACCAAGGACCCCAAGGACAGATACTGTCAAAGTTTTGGTCTAAGGACCTCTTTTTGCTGTTGGGTTTTTTAAAAGACTTATTTATTTATTTATTTATTTATTTTGAGAGAGTCGAGAGGGAACGAGTGGGAAACTTAACCGACTGAGCCACCCAGGCTCCCTGGACCTCTTTACATTTTCAAAAATTATCGAAATTCTCAAAAAGCTTTTGGTGGTGATGTGGGTTATCAATATTTACTATATTTACAGTACTAGGAGTTTCTGAGACTTTTAAAATTTTTCATTTGAGGAGCACCTGGGGGCTTAGTTGGTTATGCATCTGACTTTTGATCTCAGCTCAGATCTTGATCTCAAGGTTGTGAGTTCAAGCCCCACATTGGGCTCCACGCCGGGCATGGAGCCTACTTAAAAAAAAAAAAATCATTTGAAAGTAACAATAAACCCATTACGTATTAACCTGAAAACATTCTATGGGAAAAAAAAATCACCACATTTTCCAAAACTTAAAAAAAAATGTCGTGAGAATGGTGGTATTGTTGTTTTGTTTTGTTTTTTGCATTCTGTGACTCCCTTTAATATCTGGCTTAATACAAGGCAAACTGGATTCTCACATCTGCTTCTGTCTTCAGTCTGCGCTGATATCACACATCATGTAGCCTGTGGAAAATTCCACCGCACAGAGTGAGAGAGGCAAATGACATGTTACAAAATCGTCGCAACCTCATGACCCTCTGAGAAGGACTCATGTGCTAAGGGGACAGGCTCTAAGGACACCGGGGCTGGTGATGGGCAGGGCAGGAGGGTCAGAGGGGGCTGGGGGTCACCAACCAGCCTCTGGGACCCTTGTAGCCCATGCAGCCTCCTCCTCAGCCTCCCCTGACTTCTTCCCTCCTCATCTTCCTTCCTAAACTTCCTCTTCCTGTTCTTCTCTGTGGCCCAAGAGCTTTCCCTGGAGGCGCAGTGTCTCGGCTCAGCTCAGCTCAGCTCAGACTTTTCGGAACCCGAAGCTTGATGCTCCGGTTTTCACTTGGTGTGTGGCCTTGGGCAAGTTATGTGGCCTCTCTGAGCCTCATCCACCCCCTCGGAGCGGTGAGGGGCTGAGATCTGACTCATGGGAGCATTGGAGAGCCAAAGAGATTTTATAGTTAACAGTATGTGTGATGTGGCTTCTCCCCAATGTGGGGAATGCACAAACAAATTCTTCGGTCCACGAGGATTTCACAGTTTAGAGAAAAGGTGAGTTTTCATTCATAAAACAAATATTCATCGACCACTTCCTATGTGCCTGACACCAGGTCACCAGTGTAAAGCACCACCAGAGTTCATAGTATGAAATTCTATTAGGCAGTTTAAAAATGAGGTTCAGAACATGGTTAGAAGCTTCAAGGGGTGCCTGGGTGGCTCAGTTGGTTAAGTGTCCCATTCTTGATTTCGGCTCAGGTCATGATCTCAGCTCAGGGTCGTTGGTTCGAGCCCTGGGTCAGGCTCTGTGCTCAGCATGGAGCCTGCTTAAGATTCTCTCCTTCCCTCTACCCCTCCCAACCAACATTTCCATTCATGCAGGCGCTCTCTCTCTCTCAAGAAAAAAAAAAAAAAGATTTTAGGGGCATCTTGGTGGCTCAGTTGGTTAAGCATTCGATTCTTGATTTCAGCTCAGGTCTTGATCTCAGGGTCATGAGTTAAATAAATAGAGCTTCAAAATATATTTCTTTCTTTCTTTTTTAATTAATCAAAATTTTTTAGTAATCTCTAAACCCGGTGTTGGTCTTGAACTCATGACCCCGAGATCAAAGTTACATGTTCTCCTGACTGAGCCAGCCAGATGCCCCAAAGATAGATAGATATATGTATATATATACACACGCACACACACACACACATATAATAAAAATTATACTTTTTATTATGTTATATTACATATGTATTTTTATTATTTGGTAGAAAGCACAAGCAGCCGGGGGCGGGTAGACAAAAGGAGAAGCAGACTCCCCGCTGAGCAGAGAGCCCGATGTGGGGCTCGATCCCAGGACCCTGAGATCATGACCTGAGCCGAAGGCAGAGGCTTAAACTACTGAGCCACTCAGGCGCCCTGTGTCCGGCTTTTTTTGCTTTAATGTGAGATTCACGCGGACTCTTGCACCTAGTGCTGGGTCGGGCTTCCTTGCAGTGCAGAACTCCACTGTATACACACACCTCGGATGTATTTATTCATCCCACTGTTAACAGACATTTGGGTTATTTTCAATTTGGGGTTATCATCAACAAAGCTGCTCAGAACATTCTTGGGCATCTCTTTTTATGGATGTACATTTTCATTTCTTTTCGGCAAATGCCCAGCTGTGGAATTGTCGGGTCATAGAAGGCCTATGACTCTTCCTTCCTTCCTTCCTTCCTTCCTTCCTTCCTTCCTTCCTTCCTTCCTTCCTTCCTTCCTTTTCTTTCTTTCTTTCTTTCTTTCTTTCTTTACACAATGGTTTTCTTTTAAATTTTATTTATTTATTTTTTAAAAAAATATTTTATTTATTTATTTGACAGAAAGATCACAAGTAGGCAGAGAGGCAGGCAGAGAGAGAGGAGGAAGCAGGCTCCCTGCTGAGCAGAGAGCCCGATGCGGGGCTCGATCCCAGGACCCTGAGATCATGATCTAAGCTGAAGGCAGAGGCTTTAACCCACTGAGCCACCCAGGCGCCCCTTAAATTTTATTTTTAAGTAATCCCTGCACCCAACGTGGGGCTTGAACTCACAACCCGGAGATCAACCGTTGCATGCTCTGCCCACTAAGCCTGCCAGGCGCCCTTGACTGTATTTCTTGTGGGTTCTCAGACATGCAGGTAATGCAGAGACCAAGGCTACACCGACAGTGATCCTCAGATTCCCCTTGATAGGCAGGGGCAGGGGTGGTGAGAGACCTGGAACTGGGAACAGTGGTCCAATGGGACCAGAGCCTTCCCTGTAGTGTCCCACATTTTTTTTTACAGGACAAATGTACTCATATATTACTACGCAGTGGGATTTGAAAAATAATTCAATTGCTTGACACCGTATCTTGGTCACAGAGGGAGGGATCAAGATTACAAGAAGAGGGGCGCCTGGGTGGCTCAGTGGGTTAAAGCCTCTGCCTTCGGCTCAGGTCATGATCTCAGGGTCCTGGGATCAAGCCCCGCAGCGGGCTCTCTGCTCAGCGGGGAGCCTGCTTCCCCCTCTCTCTGCCTGCCTCTCTGCCTACTTGTGATCTCTGTCAAATGAACAAATAAAATCCTAAAAAAAAAAAAAAAAAGACTACAGGAAGAGTAACTTCCACTTCCAGGGCGGATGAATTGGCTCGGACTGAAGTTGCCTTCTTGCTGTAAACATCTGGAAACTGGACAAAGTATATGAACCTTTTCAGACAGCGGACAACAGTCTCGGACTGTGGTCCCTGAGTGAAAGGCCGTGATGTACGCTCCATGACCACTGAGCTTTCTGCCCAGAGGTGCCTCCTGGCTTGGGACACAGGGCAGGTAGAGCAGAACAGGGTAGAGGAACCAAAGAGGAGGCAAGCTGAAGCCCTCCCGGGGCGTGTGGTGTGTGCAGCTGCCTAGGGTCCCAAACCTAGAAGGTTCTCGTGCTTGGGTTGATATCCTGCTACTATCTTGAAAATCTTAACTTTTGGGGCACCTGCGTGGCTCAGTTGGTTAAGCGGCTGCCTTTGGCTCAGGTCATGATCCCGGGGTCCTGGGATTAAGCCCCTCAGCAAACTCCTTGCTCACTGGGGAGCCTGCTTCTCCCTCTCCCTCTGCCTGCCGCTTTGCCGACTCGTGCTCACTCTTTGCCTCTGTCAAATAAATTTAAAAACTTTTAAAGACTTTATTTATTTATTTGACACTGAGAGATCACAAGTAGGCAGAGAGACAGAGAGAGGAGGAAACAGGCTCCCCGCTGAGCAGAGAGCCCGATGCGGGGCTTGATCCCAGGACCCTGAGATCATGACCTGAGCCAAAGGTAGAGGCTTTAACCCACTGAGCCACCCAGGCGCCCCAATAAATAAAATCTTAAAAAAAAAAAAAAGAAAAAGAAAGAAAGAAAATCTTCACTTTTGGCCAGGACCTGGATTTTCCTTTTGCACCAGACCTGGAAATTTCTGTAGGTAGTCCAGGCGGACTGAGTTGAGAATCAGGGAGGCTGAGTTGGTCAGAATGTGAGGAACCGGAGAGGAGGGAGCAACTCCAAGAAGTCTAGAAAACCAGGGAGCCTCCCTCCTCAAGTCTTTGTTGGGTTGTCCTGATGGTTATTTGTGTGTGTCAGCCTGACCTGGGCACCTGCTTGCCCAGGCGTTTGGTCCAACACCCTTCTGGATGGGTGTGTGAGGGTGTTCCTGGGTGAGATCAGCATTTGAATGGGCAGGCTAAGTAAAGGAGATGGCCCTCCACAATAGGGAGGCCCTCCAGCAATCAAACGAAGGCCTGATGGAAGGAGGGGCCTAGGAGATGGAGATTCCTGCAGCTCGCTGCTGAGCTCGCCTACGCGCCGGTCTTTCTCAGCCTTTGGACGAGAACTCCAGCAACCCGTCACCTTGGGTTTTGAGCCTGCCGGCCTTCAGACTGGAACTTACACGGTGGGCTCTCCTGGGTCTCCAGCTTGCTGATTGCAGCTCTTGGGGCTTATCCACTCTTCCCTAATTGCCTGAGCTGCTTCTCCTTAAAATATGTATAGATCTCCTGGGGGCGGCTGGCTCCATCCGAAGAGCACGTGACTCCTGATGGGGTCGCAGTTTAAGCCCCACACTGGGTGTAGAGAGATTATTTAAAAAAAAGGGGCGCCTGGGTGGCTCAGTGGGTTAAAGCCTCTGCCTTCGGCTCAGGTCATGATCTCAAGGTCCTTGGATCGAGCCCCGCATCGGGATCTCTGCTCATCAGGGAGCCTGCTTCCTCCCCCTCTCTCTCTGCCTGCCTCTCTGCCTACTTGTGATCTCTCTCTGTGTACCAAATAAATAAATAAAATCTTTAAAAAAAAAGTATACACCAACACAACTGATATAACTATAACTATATATATAACTATGTTAAAACTATGTATATAGCTAGAGATGTAACTATATATAAAACTATATGTGTAACTAAATATAACTATACGTAACTATATACATAAATTTAACCCAGCAATACTGGTCTCATGCATTTAAGCACAAAAAAGGAAAAATGTATGTCCACACAAAGACTTGTACATGAATGTACAAAGTGGCTGTGTCTGATAGCCCCACAATGGACTGAATGTTTACATCCTCCCCCCATTCATCCGCGGAAACCAGTAGGAGGTGGGGCCTTAGGGAGGAGCTTAGGTCACGAGGGTGGAGCCCTCATGAATGGGATTGGTGCCCTGGGCACCAGAGAGTTCCCTCCCACCGTGAGAGGTCACCGCGGGCAGAGAAGGTGGCCCGCTGCGATCCAGTAGGCAGGCCCTCCATAGAATACTGAATCTGCAGGAGCCTTGATCTTGGACTTGCCAGCCTCCAGGGCCGCGAGAAAGCGATATAGGACGTTTATGAGCCACCTAGGCTATGGCGTTATTGTCTAGCAGCCTGAGCTAAGACAAGTCCCATACTGGAAATCATCCACGGGTGGGTCATCCAAGAGGCAAAAAAATACACAAACTGTGGCGAACACACAATGGGATAGTCCTTAGCTTTGCGAAGGAAAGAAACACCGGTGCACCAACAGCATAGCTAAACGGCTCGAAACACGCCGAGCAAAGAAGCGCATGTGCGGTGTACACACTGTGTCCATTGTATTGCCACAGCAGTTGACAGCCGAGGACTGTTTAAAATATTCTACAGGGATCGAAACAGGTTGCCGGTCACCCAGGACCGGAGACGGCAGGCGGGCACTGACTGCAAAGGGACAGGGGAGGACTGTTGGGGGTGATGGAAATATCCTTTTTGTTTGTTTGGGAGAGGGGGAGTGCACAAGCAGGGGGGAGAGGCAGAGGGAGAGGGAGAAGCAGACCCTTCTCTCTGAGCTGGGAGCCAATTTCGATCCCAAGACCCTGGGATCCTGACCTGAGCCGAATGCAGATGTTCAGCTTACTGAGCCACCCAGGTGCCCCGTGATGGAGATACTCTGTATCTTGATTTTCTAAACTCATCAAACTGTGCACTTCATCAGTGCATTTCATCGTATGCAACTGGACCTCAATAAAGCTGATTTAAAGCTTTAAGAAAGGGGGGCGCCTGGGTGGTTCAGTGGGTTAAAGCCTCTGCCTTCGACTCAGGTCATGATCTCAGGGTCCTGGGATTGAGCCCCGCATCCGGCTCTCTGCTCAGCAGGAAACCTGCTTCCCCCTCTCTCTCTGCCTGCCTCTCTGCCTACTTGTGATCTCTCTCTCTCTGTCAAACAAGTAAATAAAACAAAAAAAAAAAAAACTTATAAAGCTTTAAGAAAGGAAAGAAAAATTATATCTACTGCAAGGGCTAATTGAGTTTCCCACTCTTATGAGTGTACCGAGGAGGAGCAGGAGACAGCGCTGACCCTGAGTGGGGATTCAGCTTCACCCCTGGTGGGGGGCCTCAGGGCTGCCTAGCCCCCCCGCCAGGGCTGATGCCCCCATCGCCCGAGAAGCCCCAGGCTAGAGCTGCAGGGGAGCGCTTAGGGAGCACTCTGCCATTTTGGCCATCTTCCGGGTCACTCATCTGGATTTTGTTTTTGATTTGTTTTTAAGATTTTATTTATTTGACAGCGAGAGAGAGATCACAAGTAGGCAGAGAGGCAGGCAGAGGGAGAGGGGGAAGCAGGCTCCCCGCTGAGCAGAGAGCCTGATGTGGGACTCCATCCCAGGACTCTGGGATCATGACCTGAGCCGAAGGCAGAGGCTTTAACCCACTGAGCCACCCAGGCGCCCCTGGATTTTGATTAACAAATCAAAGTTAACTCAAGAGTTTCTCAACCTCCCTCGATGTCGATGCTGTTGTCACTTTGGACCAGGTGACTCTGTTCTGGGGGCCGTGCTATGTCCGGGAGGGTGTTACCAGTTTCCCTGACTTCTGCCCACAAGATGCCAGGAGCAACTTCCCCTGAGCTATGACAATCAGAGATTTCTCCAGACATTGCCAAATGTCCCTGGGGATGAAATCACCCAGTTGAGAGCCACTGCTTTGACCAAGAGCTGTGCCTCAGGGATGCTGGTTTCCTTTTTCTTCTAGAACTAACAGTGGCCAAATCTCAGCCTTGTATGAAGTGCCAGATCTTTACACATCCTGAGTATTTCCACTCAAAATTGAAGCAAGGTGTGTGTGTGAGTGTGTGTGTGTGAGAGAGAGCGAGAGAGCAATTGGCTCTCATCTCTCATTTGGGAAAAATAAAAGCTAGATCTGCCTGCTTTAGATCCCCAGTATGAGCCCCCTCCAACTCACCCCTCCGCCCCCGTACCAGCTGCATCAAAGATTTAAACATTAGCCACCATTTATGAAAGTAGTTGAACAAAGATCGGAGAGGTGCACCTGGCTAACTCAGTTGGTGGAGCGGGTGATTCCTGGTCTGGGGTGTAGAGTTCGAGACTCATGCTAGGGGTAGAGTTTACTAAAAAAAAAAAAAAAAAAAGTAAAAAAAACTTTAAAGAAAAATAATATTAGAGAAAAAAATATCTAGATAGAAAAATGGGCAAGTAGCACTAATGGTTTGCAGAAGTAACACAAACGACCAACAAATATTTGAAAAGATGAAAGTCGGGTGTACCATTTTCGTTGGGGCCACTTGACTGGCCCAGATGAGAGGTTGGTAAAATAACCTCTCCCCACATTGTGATTGCAAGGAAATCGGCTTTTTTTTTTTCCTATCCTGCTGATGGGAGTGTAAAGGAGACGAGAGCTCTTGCTGCTGGTGACCCCAGGTTCAGATGAACCCAGCTCTGCTGGGGGGCGTCACACCTGGGAAGGTCACACCAGCGTTTCAACCCCAGAAAGTCTCCCAGCCCTCACCCTGGGGGCCCCCCCAAGGCCCTAAATAGCCCGTGGCCGCGTTCTGTCTGTGCCACAGGCAATTTCAAGAGACAACAGGACTCAACTCACTAGGGCGTGGGTTTCATCGTCCACAGCTTAGCGCCTTAGTGTCTTATTTACCCCGCTCTGCCCCCCCGCCTGGCTCCGAACGTGTTACTCAACCACTATATTCCTGGGTCCCTGCAAACCCCACGTGTAAAGTAACAGGGCGACCCTCTCGAGTCACCTCCCCCCTCCGGAGCTTTGTACTACCGCTTGGCTATCACTCAATAAAGCTTGCTTTGCTGCCCCCCACTTGGGTCTGCCTCTTCACCCCTCCAGGCGGCATGACCAAGAACCGCAGGCACCCACAGAGGAAAAACCCTGTAATGCCTGGGGGCATGGTCAGGTAACTGCCGCACTCTTGATTATGGCACAGGTGGTGAGCTCAAGTTCATGAGATCAAGGTCAGCATCTGGCTCAGCAGTGCTGAGGGGAGATGCCTGCTTAAGATTCTCTCCTTCTCCCTCTGCCCCTTCCCCTAAACAAACAAACAAACAAACAAACAAACAAACAAACAAAGTGATGCAAAGGATTTAGGGAAAAAAAAGGAAAATAATAGCCCCCACTTCAAGGAGTTCCCAAGAGGATTAAATGAAAGAACACAAGCAAAGGGCTTAGATTGATACACATGGTGTATCAATCAATACAGGTCAGCTAGCAGACAAGATAAAAGCCAAAAAAAAAAAAAAAAAAAAAGCCTAATGAGGAAACTTTCATAGGCATTAGGCTTCTATATGCCAGCGGTTGTTTTATCATATTTATATATTTATTTATTGAGCAGGGGGAGGGGCCAAAGGAGAGAGAGAAGCAGACTCTCCATTGAGCCCTGAGCCCAGGGCGGGGCTCGATCTTATAACCCCGAGATCATGACCCCAGCGGGAATCAAGAGTTGGGCACTCAACTGACCAAGCCACCCAGGCGCCCCTGCCAGGAATTGTTTTGTTTTTTTTTTTTAATTTTTTTTTAAAAGATTTTATTTATTTGACAGAGAGGAACACAGCGAGAGAGGAAACACAAGCAGAGGGAATGGTAGCGGGAGAAGCAGGCTTCCCGCCGAGCAGGTTGCCCGATGCGGGGCTCGATCCCAGGACTCCGGGATCATGACCTGAGCCAAAGGCAGACGGTTAATGACTGAACCACCCAGGCGCCCCCAGGAATTTTTTAAACACTTTACATACATCATCTCCTTTAATCGTCAGTCGCCAGCCCTAGGAGATAGGGCTATCCTCTCCAACTTGCAGATGTGAACACTGAGGCACTGAGCGTTGAAGTACTTGGCTTAAGGTAGAAAGAGTCAGGATTTGGAGGAGGCTGGGCTCTTAACCACAGGAGTAAGAGATGGAGGCTGGAGGCGTGGCTCATCCCGGGAAAGGCAGACCCCACCAGCCTTCCATCATCACGTGCAAGCCTGAATACAATAGGATATTCAAGCATTTGGGCCCCCTGTTTTCTAGTGTTCAGGTTGCTGGGGCCTTAGCTTCCCCCACTGCCCTGCCAGAAAGGGCAAGGCAATTCTTGGAACCCAAGGCCAAGGAAAAACAGGTGCGTCTGTATATGCTTATAAAGTAAGTTGGCAAAAAATTAATAAAAGCCCTATAGTCAAATGGTGCCTGGGTGGCTCCATTAGTTAAGCGTCTGCCTTCGGCTCAGGTCATCATCCCAGGGTCCTGGGATCAAGCCCCTCATCAGGCTCCTTGCTCACTGGGGAGCCTGCTTCTCCCTCTTCTGCCTACTGCTCCCCCAGCCTATGTTCTCTTTGTCAAGTAAATAAATAAAATATTTAAAAAAAAAAAAAAAAGCTCTAAAGCGCAGCACAAAGCCCCTTCATGCCCAATCTGCTTGCTGGCCAGCATCTCTTACCAGACACCTGCTTGGGGACACGAAGAAGCTCGGGCTCAGAAAGAACTATACCCATTGCACACTAACACAGGGTCACAAAACACAACCTGTCTTCATTTACAATTTCGATATTTTGTTCATCAAGGATTTATTTGTGCTCATTTGATTTTTTTTAATGCTGTATTAAAATATTGTCTTGATTACTGAGTTTCTTGGTGTCTTATATTTTGCTCCCTCACCCTGGTTCCAGCCCTAGTCATTACCATCCTGTTACTGACCTTGCAAAGAAACTGACCTTGCCCTTCTTTTTGGGGTCACCAAGATTCATCGGGACAGCCAGCTGGGCCAGGTGAAGGGAACCTGTGGTTTCTGACTTGTCTGAAGGATGGACGTCCAGAAGAAGAAACAGATGACTTGCATATTTGGATGGGATGGGGCTGGGGCAGACTTGATTTCTGGTAATCAATCACTTCTTGTGGAGCCTCGGTGTTTTCCTGAATGTAATTGAAAATTGGATTTTCTTTTTAAAGATTTTATTTATTTATTTGACGGAGAGAGTGAGATCACAAGTGGGCAGAGAGGCAGGCAGAGAGAGGGGGAAGCAGGCTCCCTGCTGAGCAGAGAGCCCCATGTGGGGCTCGATCCCAGGACCCTGGGAACATGACCTGAGGTGAAGGCGGAGGCTTAGCCCACTGAGCCACCCAGGCGCCCCTGATAATTGGATTTATAATCTAATCCTTTGAGTGGGAGACGGGACGTAGACAGGAAGAGGCCGTCAGATTCTTTTACTGTAAGTTCATATTAAAAGTTCAAAAGACTTAAGATAAACTTCCTTGCCTCCTCTTCCCCTTTCCCTCGAGTCTATACAAATGATTAAATTTTTTTAAAAGATTTTATTTATTTATTTGACGCAGAGAGTGAAAGATCACAAGCAGGCAGAGAGGCAGGCAGAGAGAGGGGGAAGCAGGCTCCCTGCTGAGCAGAGAGCCTGATGCGGGGTTTGATCTCATGACCCTGAGATCATGACCTGAGCTGAAGGCAGAGGCTTTAACCCACTGAGCCATCCAGGCGCCCCATGATTAAATTTTTATAACATGTACGCATGAATGAAAGACTTGTTTCTTTAAAACAAGCAAAATCGAAGTCTAAATGAGTGGTTTTGAGGGACGCTTCGGTGGCTCAGATCATGATCTCAGGGTCCTGGGATCGAGTCCTACGTCGGGCTCCTTGCTCTGAGGGGAGCCTGCTTCTCCCTCTGCCTCTCCCAGTTTGTGCTCTCCCCTTTCCCTCTGACAAATAAATAAAGAAAATCTCTCTTTTTTAAAGATGCAGGTAGATGCACCTGTTTTTCTTTTTTAAAAATATTTATTTATTTATTTGACACAGAGAGAGAGAGAGATTAAGAGATCGAAAGTAGGCGGAGAGAGGGGGAAGCAGGCTCCCTGCTGAGCAGAGAGCCCGATGTAGGGCTCGATCCCAGGACCTTGAGATCATGACCTGAGCTGAAGGCAGAGGCTTTAACCCACTGAGCAACCCAGGCGCCCCAATAAATAAAATCTTAAAAAAAAATGAGTGGTTTTGAGTACAGTAAATTGGTTGTTTAAAAGACAAATTTGTGGGGCGCCTGGGTGGCTCAGTGGGTTAAAGCCTCTGCCTTCAGGTCAGGTCTTGATCTGAGGGTCCTGGGATCAAGCCCCACGTCGGGCTCTCTGCTCCGCGGGGAGCCTGCTTCCCCCTGCTCTCTGCCTGCCTCTCTGCCTACTTGTGATCTCTCTTTCTCTGTCAAATAAATGAATAAAATCTTAAAAAAAAAAAAAAGAAATTTGCGTTCAGACTAAAGAAGATCCTTTCAGTACAAAAAGAGGACATGTGACCTAGACTGTGGAGATGGATAGAGGAATCCAGTTTACATGGTTATGGTTTGGGAACATGCAAGTTTGGTTCATTAGACACAGTTTCAAAGTCTGACATATGAACCAGGGAGGAAATGATTTCACACTTGTTTTCCTAGGAATCATTTACGCCAGCAGGTCTCTGACCTCAGAACTTCAGCACGCACCAGAATGCCCTGGGGAGTTTGCCACAACGGAGGTGGCTGGCTCCCCCCACCTCCCAGGAGCTCTAGACTCAGTGAGTCCGGCCAGGGTGGACCCTGAGAATTAGGAGTCTTTTAGCACAGGTACTGCCGACGCTCCTGCACCTGGACTTCCCTTTGGGAATCACGGCTCTGTGCTCTGTCCCAGATTCTGATGCACAACAACTTTCCAACTGACAAACCCATGCAATCGGACTTGGTCCTAACTGGTTTGCTTAGGCAGCAGCAGAAACACCTTCCAACAAAATAAACATTCATTATTGCCTAATAGGATAAACCAGGGCAGGGTCGTGTTCAGAATCTTCTTTGAGCATATCTAAGCATCTTAGAAAAAGGAAATGTTGGTACAAGACATTTCTAATTATTAGTTTTGGAGGCTAAAGATTTTGTTCTGGTGAGGAAAATGTGGATAGAGATGTATTAGTCTTTACAGGTTGTTTTGGTTGGTGTGCCTGGTATTCAACAGGGTTGGAAACAGGTATTTATTTTATAGTATAGAGTGGATCTAAGGAATCATATCTTTTCTTTCTTTTAGGTTCTGCTTTTAATTTGGTGTTGATCTTTGCTGGCTAGGGTTTCCCCTCTGAATCCCTGGGTTGCCATGGTGCCATTTTGGCTTTTTAAATGTTGTTGTTGTTTTTGGGCTGAAGGCCCCACTGAAATGAGTTCTTACACGCAGAACTCAGGAGCCTGGGAGTAGGTCCAGGGAAAGCAACGTTTGTGAGCCACGTGAGGAAGATGCCGGGATAAAGTGAAGATACTGCAGCCCGGCTTGTGGGATTGAAAAGAGTGGACAAAGTCGAAAGGACTCACGGTGCTGCTGGGGGGCCGAGAGCTCTCCAAAAGGGGTCCCACTCCGGCTTCCCTGAAGACTCCACCCGAGGAAGGACGGTGCGAAGGTGGAAACCTTGCCCCCCCCCGCGCTAGGTTTTCCTAACTATGAATCGTGACAGTACCAGGTGCTCCAGTTTCTGGAGTCAAACAATACATTTGGACATTAACAGTGGCTGTTGTATTTTTTTTTTTTTTTAATTATGAAACTAAGACACAGAGGGCCAGAAACATACAACAATAAGATACAAATCTTCCTCTCTGGATGAAATTCTGAAATAACCTCAGGATGTTAATGGTGATCAGTGTGTTCATTAAAAAACAAAACAAAACAGGGAGGCCTGGGTGGCTCAGTGGGTTAAAGCCTCTGCCTTTGGCTCAGGTCATGATCTCAGAGTCCTGGGATCGAGCCCAGCATCCGGCTCTCTGCTCTGCTCGGCAGGGAGCCTGCTTCCCCCTCTCTCTCTGCCTGCCTCTCTGCCTACTTATGATCTCTCTCTCTCTGTCAAATAAATAAAATAAAATCTTTAAAAACAAAACAACAACTCAGGGGCACCTGGCTGGCTGGGTTGGAGGCATGAGCAACTCTTGATTTTGGAGTCTTGAGCCCCTCACTGGGTGTAGAGATGACTTAAATAAAAACTTAAAAAAAAAAAAATTAAAGCAAGACACGTTAATTGCAACCCCCCTCCAAAGGAAAACAAAAGCCCAACCCTAAGGAAATCAAGTCAGTTTTCTCTCTACACCCCTCCCCCCAGCCCCATTAGAATATGCCTGGGTGTGGCCACCCCAAAACTTTGTGGCCTGTGGCTTTGTCGCTATTCCTGCAGCTGGACCAAAAAACACAGCATATGTTGATCTTAGACTAGAAGAATATTAATGATCAAAATCCTAGTTATATCTGCAACCAAGCTCAGTTTCCCTGTAGTTTTGTATTCTGATTATTTTTGCCCAGATCGGGGGCGGCTAAGAATTTAAACCCCTTTACACTAAATTGTGGCTGTGCCTGCATCTGTTTTTGTTTTGAGAAATGTAAAAATATACATTTCCCTCCATGGATGGTTCTAGCATGAAAATCTCCTGGTGCACTTAAAAAACCGTGCCTTTGAAGATAATTGGGAAACAGAGAAACTGGAAGGAGTTTACCAGTAGGTGGGGTTGAAACCTGCAATTTTTCTGCCTCCCCCTTCCCCTGTCTTTCTCTATTCTGAAGGCATATGTAAAGGAATCTTGGATAAGTTTTCAACTCACCTCCCTGGGGAAAATAAAAAGCATTTTGGGTTGCCTGGGTAGGTTCTGCGTAAAAACCACCAAGGACCCAGGGAAGGAGGGACCACTGCTCTGAATATCAAACTTCTCCTCCTGCTGGTCTGGGTGATCTTAGCCGGCCCCAGGATGTTCCAAGTGACGATACAGGCAACAAATGGCATTTATTTCTGTGTCGACTGCTTTCCTTTAGAAAATTGCATTTTGGGGGCGCCTGGGTGGCTCAGTGGGTTAAAGCCTCTGCCTTGGGCTCAGGTCATGATCTCAGGGTCCTGGAATCGAGCCCTGCACCAGATCCGGCTCTCTGCTCAGCGGGGATCCTGCTTCCCCCCTCTCTGCCTACTTGTCATCTCTCTGTCAAATAAATAAATAAAATCTTAAAAAAAAAAAGAAAAAGAAAAGAAAATTGCATTTTCCTGGGCTCTCCCTGCTGTTTTGTTTTTGCTTTTTTTTTTTTTTTTTTGAAGGGGGTTCAGCACTTCACCCCTGTCCATAAGGCAAATAGCGTGGATAACCAAGGTGCAGGCAAATTTCTCTGGGGAAAGAAGGAAGACGCCCCAAATCCACCCACCTCCTTCTTCCCCCAGGGAATTCACTGCGCCTTGGTTCAGTTTTAGCTGGACCTGGAAATCTGTGAGGGGCCTCAAGTTCGATCAGAGCCAGAAATGACGGCTGAGAATTGACGGCAATGTTAATAGATCTACCTTCGGAGGCCAAATAGATTTAAAATGTCCTTTGCCAGCAAGCTGTAGACGGCATTTAAGAGAATTTTGCGCTGGAAGCAGCCCTCCTGCGTATTGCTTGTCACACAGGCGTCAAGATCATTCAAGACGTCAGGGAAGACCCTTTTCAGTTGGCGAGTTTACAGTTTCCAAGGGGAGGAGGGAGAAGGAGGAGTAACCACGACCTTTCAGTTGTGTCTTCCAATCGCGATAGCCGGTTTTGGCTCCGAATTGAACCCCCCCTCCACCCCCTTGCACTTCCCCCTTCCGTTAATTAAATAAACCTCGGAGCACTTTGCGGCACACGACTCGGCCCTTGGGGATCTCTTCTAGCCTTGCTCCCATTCTTAAAATCCTCAGCTCAACAGAGGTGGAAGAGCTGGCGACATGAATTTCCAGCTCCTAAGGGTGAGAGGAGAGGTGCTGGGAGGAGGGCAGAGCGGCAGGGAGGAGAGGCGTGCCGGGGATGCCCGCCGGGTGGGGAGGGCGCGCGTGGGGGCGCAGGGTGGCTCCCGGGCGCTGCCCACTCCTGGCGCCGGAAGCCGAGCCCGTGTCGCCGGGCGCCTGGCCACAGTGGGCCTCCTCGTGGCCTGGAGGCGATCAGAGAAATGAGAAATGTTTAGGCCGCCGGGCGTAGTTGGCCTGAAGGTGTATGGTGTCCCAGGACGCCTAGCCGAGACGGCCTCCGGGGACGCGGGGCTGGAGCCTTGGCCGCCCGCCTGCGCTCGGAGCGGTTAGGCTGCGCACCGGTGGGCCCGGGGATCTAGTGGGGAAGTGACAGGCACTCTGCAGGCCAGCGTGGCCTCTGGAGGGCGGCGGTCCCCCGGGGCGGGGGCGATGGAGGGGTGGGAGCCAGGCTTGTCTCTAACAAGTCTCCATGAGAGCCGCTAGGGAGGTGGCCTTAAATAGCAGGCAAGTTTGTGGCTGTGAGGTAGTTGGACGACCAAAAATTCACCTTCGCTGCTGAGAAAAGGGACTGTGGTTGTCAAGTTAGAGACTACAGCCACGGGCTCTGCGCCTGGCGAGCGCTCTTCTGATGAGCGCCCGGACCAGACCCGGGGCAGAGATGGGCCTGGGTCCTCCCCGGAGCTTGGGTCCCGCGGGCTCCCCAGCTCCGCGACTCTCTGCCCACTTGTAAAAAGCAGATTTTGTGAGGAGGAGCTACAGGCCGCGAAGCCCTTCCTTTCAAGCCCCCGGCCTGTGGCCGCGCGCTCAGAAGTGAGCAGTAAATGGAGTTGGGTCGGAGCCTGGGTTAAGTAAGAAGCCTCCATGTGTGTGCGGTGGCCGCTTTGCACACTATCAAAACAACCTGCTATTTTTATATTATTGCTGTTATTTTGGAGTGGCTGTGAAATGATGCATGTGGCGCCCCAGGGCGTGCCCCTTTAGTGGGCTTAGAAATTGGGAGGACTCTTTGGTGCCAAGTGTGTCTGTCCGGTGGGATGACGGTGCCGCGAAGGGAGGTTGCGGAATACAGGGTAGGGCGCGTGAAGGCGCACGCTCTTCGATCGCTGCAGGCCCCCGCTTTGCGGCTCTGCTTAACCAGGCTGGCCGCTTAGCCGCGGTCTCTGCGGGAGCTCACTTTGCTCCAAGAGGCGGGACAGACACCTTGCCCGCAGCGCGGCGTCCTCGAGGGCGCTCGGGGGCCTCCACCTGCAGCTCCAGGCGCCCCCTCCCCGGGGCGGGAAAAGAAGTCTCAGGCGGATCCCGATCCAGCTCTACCTGCCCAGCCGCCTTCCTCAGTTTGCGAGGGTGGGAAGTTGGAGGCGGCGGCGGCCTCCCGCCTGCGCTTCTACGCCGACTCCTCCTAGTCTCCCGACTCCGGTTTCTTGGGCCAGCCGAGCCGGCCGGGGGCCGGGGGCCTGGGTCCGGGCTTCAAGTGTGTGTGAGCGCAGGCCCCCTAGGGGGCGACAGAGGGGAGCAGCTGACAACCCTGTACCCCCATACCCTCGATTTTGCGTGGCGTTCTGCGAGGCTCACCCCCGGGGTCCCCTGGTTCTGTTTACAGTTAAGCGGCAGCGAAGCCTCGGAGGGTCCCGAGGGGGCACCCTTCCGGGTGCAGCGCCCACGCAGGCCCGGGTCTTCACGTGGCGAGGGGCTGGGGCTTCGGAGGGAGGTGTCTTGGGTGCGGGAGCCATTCGCTCCCTGCTTTCCGCGGAGGGAAGAAGACGCGTAGAGCTCAGGGAAGGGCTGAGGCTCCAGCACGCCGACCCGGGCGCGCGTGCCTGGGTTCCCGCCCCGAGCCGGGGGTTCGCGTGTTCGGGCAGGGTCTCCAGGGCCAAGAAGATTGAGGATTTGTTTGCGCCGCCTTCCTAGCCGGGGCGCGGAAGCCCGGCTCTGGCTTGAACGCGTGCCCCTGGGAGAGGGGGCAGCGCCGGTGTCCAGGGCCCTGCCGGGGGAAATGAATGGCCCTTGCCCAGCGGTTCGGAAACATCTAGGTCCCTGGGGCTCTCCGAACGGAGGCACGCAGTCCCTCGGGGCCATCGGCTTCATTTGCCTCTGCCCCCGGGCTGGGAGGAATCTCTGTCCCTACAGGTTGCTTCTGGCACAGCCGCTGCGGGAAGGAAAGACAGCCGGGGCCTGGGGTGGGGGTTGGCCCGTTTTCTGCCCTGCCCAGGTTCCAAACCTGCCTGGGGAAAAGTTGCCGGCGTGGACGAGACAACTTGTTCAAGCTGCACCCCAGGCTGGGTCTTTGAGTCAAACCTGGGTCTAGAGAAGGCCCAGCGGGGAGGAGAGCCTCCGCGCTCTGGAAGTCTGGAGTGCTGGAAGGTGGCGCGCAGCTTCCTTCTCGGAGTGCGCGGAACCCCAACCTTCCACGTCCTACTGTGCCCGCGTTGCACAAGTGCCCCCCAACCCCCCGCCCCCCCATATCAGGACCGCTGCCTTGGCAGTTACTTTACTCCCAGGCCTCGTTGTTTTGGAAGCGAGGGGTCCGGGTAGTGTGTGCAGTGTCCTTTGAATTTTATAGTGCAAAGCCCCGAAAAGCCCCGAAGTGAAAAGTGGTTTCACTTCTAGGTTTTGTTCCCACATTTGGTGGGACTATCACCTTCGGATCTGTCTACTTACTCTAAGGCAAGAGAGGACGTTCATTTGGAGGACGCTCATTTTTATTTCACTTATTTTATTTTAGGCCCATGTGGGTCTAAAGAAATGCCAAAGCTCAAACCAACCCGAGAAGAAGCAGAAAGGTGGTGTGTGCAAATCATTCTCTAGATCGGGATAGCGTCCATTCCTGGCCCGGGGCCCTGTACCGATGGGTATTAATTACTGCATAATCGGATTCGGGATCAGATCGAAATAGTCCCCTTCTCCAATTCTCTCAGAATGTTTAAATTCAGATCCAGGAGCCAGACGGGACGTCCCAGTAAAATTCGCCCTTGAAAATTAGCGACTTTCCCCTTGCAGTGAAAAAGGTCAATTACAGTAATTGGGCCAATGGATTTCGTTTCTTTAAAAATTTTTAAATATTGCACATTGCATTCAGGTTTGGGTGGCAAATAAATATTGGGGTTAGAGGCAGCGTTTCTGCGGAACTTTCGTTTTCAGCCTGCCTCTGCAGAATGGGGGTACTCACCCCTCCCGCGGGGTCCCTCTCCGGCCCCTCCCTCTTCTCCCACCTCCTCCCTCCCCCCGAGCTTGGCGCCTGGGTTGTATTCGGCCCCGCACCTCTTTTCCTGGGTGAGTTGAGGCTTCTGAGTGCCTGGCCCGTCGGAGGCAGCTGCCGCGCCGGCGCTGGGCAGGGCTGGGCAGGGCAGGGCAGGGCTGGGCAGGACTGGGTGAGGGCGCGCGGGTGACCCCCAGCCGCAGTCAGCGGCGGAGATGCACCTTGGGGCGATGGAGGCCAGACGCCGTTGTCCCAGACTTCGCGGCTGGTGGAGGCCCGCCCGCTCCGTGGGGCTCCGGGCAGACTTCCCCAGAAGGCCTTCCCTCTCCAGCCCCTCGGAGAAGGGGCCGGCGCTATGACCACGTAGAGGGAGGGAAGGGGAGGCGTCTCTCGGAGGGATCGGGGCTCCGGCTGCAAGATCCCAGCCGAACCTTAAGTCTCTGTGAGTGCATGGGGTGGGGCATTTTAGGAGCTAAGGGGGACCCCAGCTGTTAAGATACCCGAACGCGGGGTCTCAACTCCAGGTGACTACGTCTTTTGGAGGATGGGGAAGGCGCGTTGGGAAAAAAACGGGGGGCTCTTAGGTATTTGGATCCCGGGCCCCAGCTCTGCCAACCTCAAGGTGTGTACGTGTCGGGGATGACTGATGGAAGGCGCGACGGGGGACCCCGACCTGTCAGAGAGGTGCAGCCCACTCGCCCGGTCTCGAGCCCCGCAGCTTGGTTCTCGGCGCGGCGCCCCGCCGGGTTGCAGGGCGGAGCTAGGCTGGGACTGGCTGGGGGCTGCCCCGCCCGGCGCCTGGGCCTTGGTGCCGGCCCCCGGGGAGGAGTTATGATAATTTCCTTCTCATTAAGGCGCCCGGGTCCCCCGGCTATTGCCGGGACACACAGTGCGGGCGCGGCTTCCCGGGTCCCCGGCAGCGGCTTGTACACGCGCGGCGGCAGCATCTACGCTCGCAGAGCCGCCGATGCGCGTCCAGTGACCCGCACAGCGAGGCCCTCGCGTGGCGGGGGCGGCGGCAGACGGCTAGCCACCGTGACCCCCATTTTGGATTTACCGCTCGGGGGGTGGGGGGAGCCTGGATTGAACTGGCGACTGTTTTGGGGGACGCCGGACGCCATGTTGTGGAAAATAACCGATAATGTCAAGTATGAAGAGGACTGCGAGGTGAGCTGGGCGCAGGGGCGCAGTCCGGCCCCGCCCGAGTACAGCCCGGGAGGCGGGGGCCGCTGGACCCAGGTCCGGGCGAGGGCGCGGGAGCCGCGAGCAGGCACCAGCCTCTGCCCCTCGATGGGACTGGGTCCACTTTTCCGGGCGCCCCCTAGTCCGTTTCTCCGGGGCTCTCTTCCTGAATCGGGCCTTTCCCTAAACATCCACCCTCGGGAACAGGGCCTGGAAAGAGAACGGCAGATCCCACCCGCGGAGCTTACCGGTCGGTCTCTCGCGAAGCAAAACAGCCCTTCTTCCTTTTTTCTCGGAAGACCGTCCCGTCTACAACCCTTAGACGTGGCTTTTACGCACCACATCTCCGTCCAAAGGGGTCAGACGGGGAGACCTGCCGGCGACACCTTTGCAGAGTCTCCTCCGAGGCGGGCTTGTCATCTGCCCCGCTAACTCCTCGGGGAAACAAGAAAAGAACAGAAGTTTGGCTTTTAAGAGAAGTGGGGGCTGGGGAGTGTCGGTGGGGGGGCCCTGAGGCCAGATGGGGCCGTAAGCGCTCGGGAGTGCTCCAGCCAGTCGGACAGGTTGAGCTAGAGTTTCGGAGAGTGGGAGGGAGGGAGGCGGCGAGCGGGAAGAGGAAGACGCGGGCGGCGGGAGGTGTGCGCCAGGGCGCTGGCGCGGCGGAGCCGGGGCTGGGGGGCCGCGGGAGGGCTGCGCGCCTGCGGGACCTCAAGGGGCTGCCCCTGTCGGCAGACCCGGGCACTTCCGCTAGGGGGCGACAGTGCCATGTTTCTCCCGGTTCTCCGCTACCCCTGTGACCCCTCGAACCCAGGGAGACAAATCCTTTAAGAATTAAGTCGGAGAGCCTTGGGGCGAGGGACGTGCGCAGGCAAGGTGGCCCAGTATTCGGGCCCTTCACTCCCCCCCCCCCCCCGGTGCCCCGATCTGTGGGGACACTGACCGTGGCCGGGCAGGGCGGCCTCACTTGCTATATACCCTCTTGTTCCGGACGCAGCCCGTACGCAGGGCAGCCCCAGATGCGGAGCGTACCTTCCCGAGCTCCGGCGGCGCTGGGTAGCAAGCCTGCTAGGGAGCGTCACTCCCCCGGAGGTCTTTGTCCCGAGGGCGTGGAAGGGGAGGGTCCCTGGGGCGGGGAAGAAGCGCACTTCCCGCTTTGTGCGCTTTATCCGCGCTTGCAGCTGCCCCGGGTTCTTTCGTCTGGCGCCACCATGTGCGGGCTAGTGAGCGAGCGCGCTCCGCACCGTGCTCGGCGCGTGCAGACTTCCTCGCCCGGCCGGGATCTCGGCTTCTCCTGGCCCAAGGCCTGGGGTTCGGACTTGGCGCTTCAGAGTGCCTTGGGCGTCGCAGGGCCCAGGCCTTCGCCGCCGGGCTTTGAGGACGCCTTCCCCCAGGTTTTTCGAAGTCTCTATTTACTCCGTGGACTCGGGGTTTGCAACGAACACCCCGGGGCACTTTGCCTCCGGGTGCCTCCCGGCCGGAGGGCAGGCCCCGCGGGTTAGGTCCGGGCTGGTGCGGTGGGTCCCCTGGGGGCTCGCGGCTCCGCGCAGCGGCAGCGGCGAGTTCGCAGTAGCGGGGTTTCGTACTAGCCGGGTCTCTGCTTCTCTCTTCCAGGACCGCCACGACGCGAGCAGCAATGGGAACCCGCGCCTCCCCCACCTCTCCTCCGCCGGGCAGCACCTCTACAGCCCCGCGCCGCCCCTCTCCCATACTGGAGTCGCCGAGTACCAGCCCCCACCCTACTTCCCACCGCCCTACCAGCAGCTGGCCTACTCGCAGTCGGCCGACCCCTACTCGCATCTGGGAGAAGCTTACGCCGCTGCCATCAACCCCCTGCACCAGCCAGCGCCCACCGGCAGCCAGCAGCAGGCCTGGCCGGGCCGCCAGAGCCAGGAGGGGGCTGGCCTGCCCTCGCACCACGGGCGCCCGGCCGGCCTGCTACCCCACCTCTCCGGGCTGGAGGGAGGCGCCATGAGCGCCCGCAGGGATGCCTACCGCCGCTCGGACCTGCTGTTGCCGCACGCGCACGCCCTGGATGCCGCGGGCCTTGCTGAGAACCTGGGGCTCCACGACATGACGCACCAGATGGAGGAGGTGCAGGTGAGCGGCGCCTCGGCTCTTGCCCCTTATACCCGGACCTGTTCGCCCCCAGCTTCTCCTACCCCCCGCCCAGGGTCCCCCGAATTTAAGGGAAACTTTGTTGTCGTTTCTTCCCCAGAATGTTGACGACCAGCACTTGCTGCTGCACGATCAGACTGTTATTCGCAAAGGTAGGTAGTGAGAGCAAGCTTTTCTCCTCCGGGGGCCACGCATATAACCGGGCAAGGTGGGGCATTTGCTGGCCGACTCGGGGACATCTGTGCTGGGGAAGGGACTGACCCGGGCTGGAGGAAGGTAGGTTTTTCCGAGTAAGAAGAGCTCTCTTTCTGAATTAAATGAGAAAGGATGGTAGTAAAGCTCTTAGGAGCTGTCTCAAGTAAGAAATTAATCCGGATTTGTTACTCCATAGTGTTCTGGGGAATTCGATCTTTTGAATTGGATGGCGTTTTTTACATTGTTAGCCTTCCAGAGTGAGTTAACACTGTGATTTAATTGGGGGGAAAAACACACCACATACCTTAGTTGGGTGGTCGATCCTGTGACAAGGGGTAGATGGGATTCTCCATTCTATCCTTAATTCTGACCTGCAAGAAACGGTTTTGAAACCGTTCGGCCTACCAAATAGACAGCTTTAGAAGGACCAGCCGTGGGATGGTGTGTGAGAGCTCGGTTTATGCAGGGTAGTGGGGGAGGGGATTGGAAAATGGGATCACTCCGGGAGTGTCTCAGGAAATTAACTCGCCCACTGATGAGATTACCATTTCGGCTGTTTGGGAGATGGAGTCGTCCTAGATGAAAGGTAGTTACCGTCTGCTGCTGGAACTTAAACTGCTCAAAATCAGTTAGGAAATGGTTTTTGAAGAAAAACTCAGAAAATAAACTGGATTTCCCAGGAAACTTGTAACAGTACGGGTTTGTTTGTATTTTTAAATCAAAATACAGTTAACACTGAAAGTTTTCAGCAGAGGATCCGAATGTGTCGGGTGATTTTGGTGGGTTGTGGAGTGAGGATGAAAAAAAAAAAATCACCATTTATTTAAGACCGAAGCAGTCTTTTGAAAACAAGTGTTCTAATTAAACAGACTTTAATAGTGGCTCGAAAATGAAAACCCTCCATGCTTGGGGTCATGACTAATTAGCTTCCCTAAGGTGTTAACTTGTGAATTTCAGACTGGATTATCTTTGAAGGATATGACTTAAAAAAAATCTGCTTGCAATTTACATAGTGTAACCTGCCGCGTTATTTGGTGAGTGGTTCGCAAAGGTCCCTTTTTCCAAAGTGCAGCTCTCAGAACTGCCACTTGTGATCTTCATTCACAGGTCCTATTTCAATGACCAAGAACCCTTTGAGTCTCCCTTGTCAGAAGGAGCTGGTAGGGGCTGTGATGAATCCCAGCGAGGTCTTCTGCTCCGTCCCAGGAAGATTGTCCCTCCTCAGCTCCACGTCTAAATACAAAGTGACAGTTGCTGAAGTCCAGAGGCGATTGTCCCCGCCTGAGTGCTTAAATGCCTCCTTGCTGGGAGGTGTTCTCAGAAGGTACATGGGGACACACACTCCGGCCACGGTGGTTGGTGGTTGGGTGGTTGAAGGTGAATAACATAACCAAGGAGGTATTTTTAACATTTGTGTAACTTTTATACTTAACACTGAATTCTAATCGGCTTAGAGCTTTAGTACGTTCCTTCTCTTTTGGAAAGTGCCAGATGTAGAAGAAAGTGCCAAAACAGCGCTCACAAATTATCATTTGCTTGGGATTTGATTCCATGTATGAAGTGGCAGCATCCCAACTGGGGGAGGGGGAGCTCCATGGGTTTTGTTGCTGGGGGTGGGGGGGCTTCGGCAGTAAATTTATCTGCCCCGGCACAATTTGGAATGTTCTGTGACTGGAAAGAAAGAATGTTGGTGGTGATGGAGAGAGCATTCATTACAGGGGACTCCCTGTATCACCTGATGATGAGCCACATGATGTAGATACTCTTGCCGATTTCCGTATTGATCGCAGCGCTGCGGGGATTTAGAATTTTAAAGTGTGGTGTCTTGAATGGCTGCCGTTCACTTTCTTGTACCCAGAGCCAAGTCTAAAAACGGAGGCCGGTCCTTGCGGGAGAAGTTGGACAAGATCGGGCTGAATCTGCCAGCCGGGAGACGGAAAGCTGCTCACGTCACTCTCCTGACGTCCTTAGTAGAAGGTCAGTGGGGTTTTGTTTTTGTTTTATGGTGTTTTTAGCTGGCGCTGTGTCGTCTGGGTCTTTAATGCTTCCCTAAAGGAAAGCTTGAAAACAGCTTTGTCACCAACAGAGATGAAGAGTTGTGGTGAGTTCGTTGCAGCGAATCATAATAATTTTATTAAATGAATTAACGTTTAAGTCCCTGACTGCTTAAGTATCCTGTTCGGGGTTCTCCAGAAAATTACTGCAAAAAAGTAATCGGTTTCCCTGACCTAAGAACTCTCGCCGTTAGGGTGTTGGGATATCTCATCGCACACACTTTTTGAAAAGCCGGTTCTGTGTTGGTGGGAAGAAGCCCCGTTTCTAGCTTGGGTCGCTGTGGAATATCAGGACTGTGATCCGGGAAGAGAAAAGCCCTTGTAGACGTGGCACTAACCCAGTTCACAAGCCCTTTGTTCATTTCCCGCATGAAGAACAAAATTAGTGGGGCCCCTCTCTCTAGTCCTAAAATAGTAGGATGTAACATTTTAGTGTATTGAATGGGCCTGTACCCCTAATCTGGAAAGGAGCCAAGAATGCAATTATAGCCTTTAAAAATAAGTGGGGGCCAGGCCCGAGTGGGGGTGGGGGGGTTGGGGAGGCGGTTAAGGGAAAAGTGAAATATTTTTTTTCAAAAACCAGCTCATTGTTGCTGTGCACAGGAAAATGGAGTGGGGCACGGAGGGGCTGATCTGAAGGCCGGAGTGGCCCCTTGCCCAATCAGCAGGGCGCTGGGCTCGGCCCCGGGCTCGGGGAGCCAATGAGGGGTAGTGGCCCGGTGGCCAGGCGATATGTGGAACACTTTCTGTCCCTCGTCTAATGGCGCTCCTGAGTGCTGAAAGAGGCAGAGCAGAGCTCAACTCTACCTTTTTAGGGGTGTCTCTGGAGGTCAGGGCTATGGGAGAGGAGCCCGGATGGTGGGCTGTGTGTGCCCACCGAAAGGTGCCCTCCAGGCACCGAAAGAAAGGGCTGGCTCGGCAAGGTTTTCTTAACTAGCCGGGCAGAGGTGCTTGAGTAAGAAAATGTGTGCCAGAACAATGGTTCTCAGATTTAGTAAGTCTGGGGAGGCACAGTGGAGGAGAGGGGGTGGAGTGGGGTGCCACTCTCACGGGGGTTCTGGAAAGCTCCAGCCAGCCTTGGCACCATGGAGCCAGGCCTGGGCATCTCTGCTCAGAGACGAGTCCCCTTGGTTTTCCCTCCCTCTGATGCCCCTGTGATTTGGACAAAAGAGGCTGGGTAGTCCAGGTTGGTAGTTGGGCTCTGCACATTCATTCACATTTCCAGTGGAAACACGGCCCTGCCTTTCTTGGCGAAAAGAAACATCCCAGACACCTGCCTCCTTCCGTAATGGGGCGCCTGGCAAAGACCT
Organism: Procyon lotor; assembly: GCA_028646535.1. NCBI lineage: Eukaryota > Metazoa > Chordata > Mammalia > Carnivora > Procyonidae > Procyon > Procyon lotor. The sequence goes on along the minus strand of CM053610.1, from coordinate 4,196,996 downwards.
TGTCACGGTTTCATAAAGAGAAGTGGCCGGTCGGCTTTTGTGTAACGTGCTTATCTTTAAAAATTTCCCTGCTTCTCCACGACGATAACTTTTATTATCGAGAGGAAACATGGGTGTGTCTCAAGAAGCTTAAGTTGGGGGGGGGGGCCCTAGACGGGTTAGCGTTATTCCAGGGCAATGAAAAATGTCCGTCGTTTTTCGCCACGTGCTTTGTGTTTCCTGCTCCGTTCCTAGGGGAGCGAGCCCACCGAAAGTACCCAGGAAAGTCCCACTAGCCCGCTGAATCCATTTCCATGTGGGGGATCTCATTTTCAGAAGCCGAGTGACTGGTGGACCCTCGGGGGCTGGAGAAAGAGGAGGGGGAGGTTTGCCGAGGATGACTGCAGGCCTTTTGAGTCTTGTCACTGCTGGTGATTTTAGGTGAGGCTGTTCATTTGGCCCGGGACTTTGCCTATGTCTGTGAAGCAGAATTTCCTAGTAAACCAGTGGCGGAATATTTAACGAGACCTCATCTTGGAGGGCGGAATGAGATGACCGCTAGGAAGAACATGTTGCTGGCTGCACAGTGAGTATCCAGACTTGACTTTGTTGGTCGGGTGCTCTGATCTTGAACTTGGGGGGTGGGGGGTGTCCAGTACCGTCCACGGTGCTCATTAAGAGAAGGCGCGGAGGAAAAGGAGCTGGCCAGGGGCTTTTCTTTGACAAGTCAGATAGGTGAGCTCTTGGGTGAGACTTAGGAGAAGTCAGAGGAATGTATTGCTCGGTAATGAGTTTTTGGAGCGGGTCAGTTATGTAACTCAGAGTAATTCAACCACCCTTGGATTAGTGTGTCTCCGTATCTTAGAAAAATGTGTTGAGGGGCGCCTGGGTGGCTCAGTGGGTTGAAGCCTCTGCCTTTGGCTCAGGTCATGATCTCAGGGTCCTGGGATCGAGCCCCGCATCGGGTTCTCTGCTCAGCAAGGAGCCTGCTTCTGCCTGCTTCTCTGCCTACTTGTGATCTCTCCTCTCTGTCAAATAAATAAATAAAATTTTTTTTAAAAGAAAAGAAAAATGTGTTGGAAACATTTTGATCACATCCAGTTGAGATTGTGGGTGCCTTCTGCCTCCTGATAAGACTTTTTTTCTCTTTTTTCAGATTTTATTTATTTATTTGACAGAGACATAGCGAGAGAGGGGAACACAAGTAGGGGGAGTGGGGGGAGAAGAAGAAGCAGGCTTCCTGCTGAGCAGGGAGCCCAATGCAGGGCTCGATCCCAGGACCCTGGGATCATGACCTGAGCCGAAGGCAGACACTTAACGACTGAGCCACCCAGGGGCTCCGATAAGAAGACTTTTTGTTTTTAAATGTAATGATCAGGTTGGATTTGTGGGAGACACATGGGCAGGCTAAGTGTCTCAAATCCTACTTAATGCAGCTGCAGGATTTCTCACAGAAGCCAACAGTAAATTGGTTTCAAAATTATGGTAAACGAGGCAGAAGTCGTCCGGTTGGGAAATAGGGCAGAAAGAAGCAGAGTGAACCAGCCTATATGAACAGTGAGTTTTGAGGGAGATGTGGATTCTCAGGGTTCTTGAAGAAGAAATGGGTGTCTGGGTACCAAGCTGCCCCAAATAAATGGCTCTCCATTGTAGACATCGTAAATAACCTCCCGGGCTGGAATCCTGACCCCTCCTCTCCCGCTAGTCCGGGTGACCTTGGCCTTCTGATGGGTTAATCCCGTTACTTTAAAAAAAAAAAAAAAGATTTTATTTATTTATTTGACAGAGATCACAAGTAGACAGAGGCTGGCAGGGGGGGGGGAAGCAGGCTCCCCGCTGAGCAGAGAGCCCGATGCGGGGCTCCATCCCAGGACCCCAAGATCATATGACCTGAGCCGAAGGCAGAGGCTTTAACCCACTGAGCCACCCATGTGCCCCTCATTACCTTTTCTAATTGCCTGTGAGGATTAAAGGAGAGCGTGCTTGCAAAGAGTTGAGTTCAGGGCCTGGCGCGTAGTAGGTCCTCAGTGTGCAGCCTTTGACCGTTAGAAGCAAAGTCTGTTTCTTTGGAAAGTTCTGAACGCCTCCTGGGTGACCCACTCCTCCGGGTGATTTGGCTTTGTCCTCCTTCTCTGTCAAGAGCTAGATGGAGCTCACAGGTGTGTGTTGACTGTCCTCCCAGGCAGGTGTGTAAAGAATTCACAGACCTCCTCAATCAAGACCGAACCCCCAACGGGAACAACCGGCCCACCCCGGTCTTGGAGACGAACATACAGAACTGCTTGTCTCATTTCAGCCTGATCACGCACGGGTTCGGCAGCCAGGCTATCTGTGCTGCTGTGTCTGCCCTACAGAACTACATCAAAGAGGCCCTGATAGCCCTAGACAAATCCTACATGAACCCCGGAGACCAGAGCCCGGCCGATTCTAGCAAAACCCTGGAGAAAATGGAGAAGCACAGAAAATGAAGGATGGGCTTGAGCCAAGGGCTGAAGAGTCTCGAAGGAAAAGGTCTCCACGATCGGTCTCGACCCGGACGGACCGGGAACCCCTCTGGCCGGGGACACTTTGTGACCCACCTTCTCATGAAAAACGCCTCCATTCATTTTTCTGGATCTTGACGTGCCCTCGGATTCCTTAGTGTTCTTTCTCTAGCGCTGAAGTGTGTCTCCTTAACTCTGGACAAGTTATCGGAATGTGACAAGTACTGGCTCTTTGTTCATTAAGCTCATTTTATTCTTTTGAACCCCATTCTTTTCTCTGAACGTGGTGCTACAAGTTTTAGAACCTCTTAAATAAATTCCCTGGGCTCACGAGAAAACCCACACCCGCAGCTGTTGAAATGTCAAATCGGTGCGAGTGAGAGCGGCAGTAACTTGCCGTGTTAAGGTCATGGCTGGCTTTTTGCGTCCACTCACTATTTATCTCAAAAGTATTTTTCTGGCTTCTGCAGATATCAAATCCTACTGACGGTGGGAAGCGAAGATTCTCTGCTCAGCAACTAGTTTAACAGGTGGTATTTGACACACTTAAACCCCTTGTTGAAAGGGGGCCTCTGGGTTTTACGAAACTTGTAGAAATGAAGCCTGCTGATGATTTTGTTTTTTGTCTTTTTTTTTTTTTAAATTCTGAGAGTTAACTCTTCAGATGAAAGGCTCTGAAATGTCCTGTTCTTTTAAGGTACTGAAGCTTTATTTGCATATTTATTTCACATCTTGATGTTTCCAGTAAACTTGAAAAGGGTAGGCATGAAGCATTTTTTTTGTTTGTTTTTTTTGTTTCTGTTTGCTGCCCGCCCATCCCCCAAGTCCCGTAGGAGGCTCTGTATCTTGAGAAACATTGCATTGAGTGTACAGATTTTATTTATGCATAATTTAATGGGGTCTGTAAATACGGGTGCACTTCTTAAGCCTTTTGACAAATGGGATTCGATTTTAATATTAACTTCTAAAGGTGATGGGGTAATCTAAAATACTGCTTTTAGGTTTTATTCGTATGTACACAGGGTATGAAGACTTAGTAGGATCCTGGGCTCGGTTCTTGGTGCGGAAACTTCTATTTAATTGAAACTCTTGGTTCACAAAGAAGTAACTTTGTGTCTCATTCCCACCGCGCAGAACCAACCCAAAGATGGGTCTGTGGTTCCATGCGTGGGGGTGAAATGGAGGTTTGGAAATGGCTGTAAACCTTCCCCGAGTAACTCTGTGTATACGATCCCTGTATAATAAAAAGTATTCATAGAAGCCGTGAAAGGCGGGTTACAACTTGGTTTTTTTTTTTAAGTCTGTAGGATGAGTGGAATAGTGACAGAGCCTAATTTATTTATGATTGGCTGCGGCTTTGTTAATGAGCAAGAAGGTCGTGTGCCAAGGGAAGTCTGTGAAGTTTCATTTTCTGTCCCTTGTGAGCCGGCTCGGCTGCACGAGGGCCTTGCACGCCTTGCACGCCTGGGTCCTGGGAGGAATTACCTCTCTTGCGTAAGGCTCACCCTCTTGAGAAACACTAGGGTCAAGCTGCTGCCTCCACATGTTGAGAAGGGAAACAAAATGATTGTAGGTGATCCTCGCGCAGACATTGCTCAGGAGGATTTTTGCATTCAATCAAGTGCAAGCGACGGGAGGTGCAGGCTTTCACCGGAGTTTCCAATTGATTGGAATTCTCCCATCTTCAGACTCGCGGCGGTGCGCACCTAGTCCGAAGCCCCCTAGCCATTTTGCGTGCCTGGTGAGTGGGATGTTGGGTCTCTGCAGGCTGCTTGGCGAGCAGAAGGGTCTGGTAGAGCTTGGGGACTGGCTGGATGTTTGTGAGGATCTCGAATGTACTCCCTGGGTCCCTGATTCCAAGTTGTGTCCTGGCGTACCCTCCAGGAAGGGATATGTTTATAGTTTGGCACGAGAGGCTGGGCTTCAAAGGGAAATGGGAGCAAAAGGATTTTCCACATTGGATAAGGGCTGTTTCTTCAACTCCAGCCTCTCATAATCCTTGATTTATAACTCTACCCAAAGATCAGCAATTCCTGACTTGGGGTTGGCATTGGATGTGAAGTAATTTAAACTCTGCCAACCTAATACTTTCTCTTGGCAGCTTGTCCTTGGCCCCTGAACGTTCCTATTAAGTTGGATTTATCTGGTTGATATGTCAAGTTCACGATTGCTTGGCTTTAGATGAGTGAAAAGAGGTCTTAGGTTGGCAGTTATCGCTCAGTCAAGACGGGAGACCTTGGGTGTTAAAAGGAAGTTATGGGGGTAAAGGGCTGAAGGAAAAAGGACTTTTCTTATCAGCATCTTGACCTGCTTTTGGACTGGAGTCTGGCTTTTAGGAGCTGTGCCCAATTGCAATGCAGACAATGTTCTGGAAATGCCCCAAAGTCAACCAAGGATTGAAGTGAGTCATAAGCAGGGCTTGTGCCTGGCTCACTGCTCAATTGTCCTTTATCCTCGTTCCCACTGAAGCCCACGGGTGGCCGATGGGGTCCCCTGGGTCCAGGGGGTAGCAATAGGTTTTCCTTCCCAACATCTTGGAGCTGATAGGCCAAGCAGCCAAGTCCCCTCAACAGGCCCCTCGGGAAACTCTGGTTGCCTTGCTTTTCCCTCAAGCCCCTGTTTGTGGGAGAAGGGGGCCCTGCCGTTGCTTCTCACGGGCCCTGGTGGTTTTATTTCCAGCCCTACGATGGGGAGGATCACGCTGCCTCTGTCCCCTTCGCCCTCTAGTTGTTAGGCCCTCTAGTTGTTAGCCCACCGGCTGACAAAAGCTCACTTTTACGAAGGCACATGATGCTGCGAAGTCTGCCCTCTGGGAGAAAAAATGAAAATGCTTCTTTTTTCTTCCTGGTTGCCCTGCAGGAAGAGCCTTCGTTGTGTGAAGGCGTGCTCAGTGTAGCGCTTCCATGGGAGACTCCTCATCCTCAGCAGAGCTGGGTGACTGTTGGCCCGGAGACCCGCCCGTCCAGGCACTGGGCATTTGGATGCCTTGCAGACGGCACATTTAGAGGTTCTGTGGAAGGTCAGGTGCGGGAGTTTTCAATAGCCGTTCACGGTTGTCTGCTCTTGCGAGTGCCCACGGTTTCAGCTGTGGGTTAGCCAAGGGAAGGATTAGTCTGTTTCTCATTTGAAACGATTCCATAATGATGACCATCAGCGTTTTCTTCTTGGGGGGTCTAGCGGTGGGGTGGATTCTGAGATCTTAGGTTCCCGTATTTGAATGTTAAAAAACAAAACAAGATAGGGTCATGGATGGGTGAGTGAGAGAGAGAGAGAGACTCCTCAAGGCTTGGAGGCAGTGGGGATTCTGGGGCCCGTTGCGTGGTTTCCGGGCAGGAGGGAATGTCAGTTACCAGCTGTTGTGAATTCCTGTGGACGTTCTGTGGTTTCTGAGGACCTGGGAACGTTTCTCCAGGCTTTTCCTCTTGCTGGGGAGCAGCGTGGGGTGGCGGGGGGTGCAGCTGAATTCGCCTCCCTTTATAAGCAGGTGGAGAACTTGGGGAAGTAGAGCCTCCTTTGGTCCCGAGAGGAAGGAAGAACAGTCCAGGGTTTTTTTAAGTGTGTTTTCCAGGTGAGGGAGCATCTGTTCTTAGATGCGCGGCAGTGATTCTTAGCAAACGTCTCCTCTAGCCACCTGAGCTCGGTGGGCGGTGAGGGTTTTTCTCTTCGCCCGGAGATAAGGTTTGCTTTTGAAATTTCGATTCCGTAATGCACAGGTGTGTTCTTCCTAGGGGTAACTGTCGACAGTGCTCCTTGATGTGATAACTATTGCGTTTCCCTCACTAAGAACCTGGTTACCTTGGATTTCTCTTCCAGTCGACGGTCTTCATCTGCTTCTCTGAAACCCCCAGGTGACCGCGTAGGGAGGCTTGGTGACACTTGGAGCCATCGAGATCTGCCCCCCTCCCGGGTTGGCCCACCAGGGCTGGCTCCATGCCCTGGGCCCACTGAAGCAAGGCGTGCCACACCTTGAAAACATTTGTCTGCTAGGAACACGGAGCATCATCTTCTGAGAAACAAACTTGACCTCCTGAGTTTTAAAAATCACTATTGCATTGCAGTTGATAGTTTTATGGAATGCTCAGTTATTTTTGGCACGGTCATAAACGGTGTAATTTCCCTGCCTCTTTGGGATAACATCTTCATGGGGAAGATGGGTGGAAGAAAAGCAGGGACCTGTTCAAGGAACAGCTTGCTAAAAGAGTGTTAACAAAGGTCAAATCTCAATTTTTTTTTTTTCCCCTCGCCCTCTCATGACGCACGGAGCGTTCCTTGTTGTTTCTCAACAATTTCCAAGGAAGGATCTTGGTCCTGAGGAGGGACCCTCCCCGGTGGGTGTTGGAGTTGGATGGATAGAAGGCGGTCTGGCCTCCAGCACTTGCTGGGACTGGAAGGTTTTGGGGACTTCATGGGTGTTCTGGGTTGTTCTCCAATAGGTGCGTCCACGTCCTCCCCCTCGTACTTGAGAACTTGCCCTTATTTGGACATAGGGTTATTGTTGGTGATGGAAGTAAGAGAAGGTCCTCTCTGAGTGCAGTGGGCCTGAAGCCAGGATGGCTTGTGTCCTCCGAAGAGGAGGCAGGCACAGACCCACGAAGGGGACTCGTGTGCCCAGGAGGGCAGAGACCGCATGGATGTGGCCACAGGCTGAGGGACGCGTGGATTGCCAGCTGCCGCCGCAGCTAGAAGAAGCAAACGTGCTCTCTCTCCCCTAGAGATTGCAGAGGGGGCGGGGCCCTGCTGACAACCTTGATTTTGGACTTCTTGCCTCCAGAACCGGTTGGTGGTCCGAGGAAACGGACTCAGCCAGGAAAGACTTCTTCCTTCTTTGGTCTCCCCCTCTTGATCTTTCTCTGGGTTCCTTTCTACACGTGGGGCGTCGCCTCTGTCCGCCGTCCGAGCCGAGCAGCTCTGTGGTCTCCCCACCAGGCCCCGGGCCCATGTGGCAGCTTTTCAGTCTGACTCCCCCACCTGCTGCCGCTCCCGCGTTGATGGTCAGGCTGCTTGTGGGCAGTGCCTGCGGGAGCTCATCCAGCTTCTCAGGGAGATGTCACCCCCGCATCTCTGCCAAAGGCAAATCCTAAGCTTGCCCCCGGAGGCCTGTGTCACTTCTCCCTTCTGCTTGTTTCATTGAACTGGGTGCTCCTGGGGGTCCCCAGCTCTGCCCCGGGAGCAGTGACTGTTAAACCCGGCAGGTACCAGAGGTTCTGCGAGGGTTCTGATGCCCTTCTGCTGCCTTGGACCCACTGAATGAGAAACCAGGTCTAGCATATTCAAGAGTCTGCTTTTTTTTTTTTTTTTTTTTTAATTTTATTTGAGAGTGGTAGCAAGAGAGATCACAGAGGGAGAAGCAGACTCACCTGCTGAGCAGAGAGCCTGATGTGGGGCTCGATCCCAGGACCCTGCAATCATGACCTAAGCTGAAACCAAGACTGGGCCGCTTAACTGACTGTGCCCCCGCAGGCCCCCTAAGAACCTGCATTTTATTTAAAACAAGCTGCTTTTGGTGACCCTGGGGGTGAGCCGAGTTTAGGAACCACTGCCATCTAGTATCTTCTAGCTCTAGAATGTTATTGAGTCACATCCCTTCTGGAGAGGAGGGGCTGGGCCAAGCTGTGTGCCCAGGGTCTTCTCCAGGGGATGGGCACCTGCTCTTGGGTCGCCTGTGGCACCCGGCGGTCACAAGGCACTGGGGACACTTCCATGGTTCCATTGTCTGGCTTTTCCAGGGATCTTGTCTATCTCAACCACACACTAGCTGGCTCATGGCGCAGGGTAGGGCATTTGCTCAAAAAGCACCTGTGTTGAATCCCAGCAACCCAGCTGGACTAGAGAGGGTCTTGGGGGGAGGGTCCCTCCCTGCAAACTGTCCTGCTCTAGAGGCTCTTCATTGCTCTGGGCCACATGGGCATCGGGAGCCCACCCGCCAGGAGGGATTTCATCCTCCGCTCTCCTGAGCTAAGCCACCCACCCTGGGGGAAGGTTTCTCTTCAGGAAGATGTATGTCTGGATCAAGTAGGCAGCCCCCCCCCCACTTCCCTTTTTTAGGGTCTGAAGTCCATCTTGCTGGGTGGAGGGTTTTGACGTCGTTCTTGGATTCTGGGGCCGGGTCTCTTCCTGCTCTCCCTCCCGGGCAGATGGGCTTGATGAGAGGCGACTTTGACCCAGGTCTGGGCTTAACTAAAGAGTCTGCCAGATTCCACGAGGGCCCTCTCGGCACTTTTCAAGCAGCCGTAAGGTATACAGGGTAGCTTCTGGAATCTGGCAGTCTTCCTGGGCCCTGGGGACGACGGGAAGGGGCCGCTGCTTCATGTCTTCTGAAGAGCCAACCTGTGTCCTCGGCCAGGAGGGCAGAGTGGGCACTGATGCAGATGGAGAAGCTGGGAACACCCAGCTACTGGGCCATTATTCTGGTCCCCACGCCCCACCCTTTTCCTCCTGTCCCCTCAGGAGGCGGGAGTGGGGGGGTGCTGGCCCAGACTGGGGGCTCTGTTTCCCCAAAACTTGCCTCGGTGGTTCCTTTCCATGAACCGTGAGGGGGAATCATGTTTGGGCCTGCGGGTCTGGAAGGAGCCGTGACTTCCCCCAGATGACATTTGTAATGTCTGGAGACATTTCTGGCTGGCACCACGGGGGGAGGGAAAATTGCCGATGGCACATCGTGGGTCGATGCTAAGCGCTCAGCAAGGCTCAGGACCGCCTCCTGTGGCACGGAATGGTCTGGTCCAGAATGTCAGGGGTCCACAGCGTGAATAATACTGTTCTAAACAGAGAAAAAAAAACCTAGATGCATCATTTAAGCCATTAACAATTCCGTTCAGTGGATGACTTTTTGCCTGACATGATTCTATATAGTCTCGAGTTCAAAAAAAAAAAAACAATAGGGGCACCTGAGTGGCTCAGTCAGTTAGGTGTCTGCCTTCGGCTCAGGTCATGATCCCAGGGTCCTGGGATCGAGCCCCATGTTGGGCTCCTGGGCGCAGCGGGGAGTCTGCTTCTCCCTGTTTCTACCCCTCCCCCACAGCTCTTGTTCTTTTTCTGTCTTTCTCAAGTGAAATCTAAAAAAATATTAAAAAACAAAATAGGCATTGCTTTCACAAGTAAAAAAACCTGACGTGGTGTTTACAGATATGAATGCGTGTTAAGTGAATATGTAAGAGAATGTTTGCATAAGTGAATGGAGGGAGCCGTGCAGATCCTGGGCTGAAGGGAGCTGTGCCTCCTGCGCAGCCCTTTCCTAACCTTGGATCTGAGGCTGCAGTTTCCTACCTGAAGCCACTTTGCCGTGACAAGTGAGGGAAGAGACGAGGTCGCCCCTCCCCGTCCTCTGCCCTGGGAGATGGGGGCCTTCTTCGCTCCTATTTTTTTTTTTTTAAAGATTTTATTTTTTTGACAGACACAGCGAGAGAGGGAACAAGCAGGGAGAGTGGGAGAGGGAGAAGCAGGCTTCCCGCCGAGCAAGGAGCCCGATGCGGGGCCCGATCCCAGGACCCTGGGATCATGACCTGAGCCGAAGGCAGACGCCCAACGACTGAGCCACCCAGGCGCCCCTCGAGTTTATAAAAAACAAACAATAGGGGCACCTGAGTGGCTCAGCCCTTTCCTAACCTTGGATCTGAGGCTGCAGTTTCCTACCTGAAGCCACTTTGCCAGGACAAGTGAGGGAAGAGAGGAGGTCGCCCCTCCCCATCCTCCACCCTGGGAGATGGGGGCCCTCTTGGCTCCTATTTTTTTTTTTTTAAAGATTTTATTTATTTTTTTGATGGACACAGCGAGAGAGGGAACATAAGCAGGGAGAGTGGGAGAGGGAGAAGCAGGCCTCCCGTCGAGCAGGGAGCCCCATGTGGGGCTCGATCCCAGGACCCTGAGATCACGACCTGAGCTGAAGGCAGACGCTTAACGACTGAGCCACTCAGGCGTCCCTCTCCTATTTCTCTTTGGCAGGAAATCCTGATTTTTTGGGAGCAGAGACATTGTTTCACGTCTGACATCCCTTAATAGTCTTTTCCTACAAAACAAAAAACTTCATGGTGGAAGCCACCAACCGTTTAAGAAAATCTTAAGAACAAATGTTCTCAACTGTTTCCTCTTCATTGTTTTCTCCGTCCCTTGTTGCTAGTGGTTCAAGGTGACCACAAAACCAATTGAAGAACCATGAAGGATCTCTTTCGTGTTGTGGACAAAAGCAATGTACATTCAGCTATTGCTCGCACCCACTTGGAATGTTTTTCGGAGGATGAGACCGAGCCAGTGAGGGCTTCCGATGGCCAGGGGCTGGGGAGGCAGGGGCACAGATCTTCCGCTCTGTGTCATTTTTTCCAGTTGGAGTGTTTTCTCTTGCATGTTAAAACAAGCAAAACTGGCTCTCCCATCTTGAGAAACACTAGCTTTAGCGAAAATACTAGAAAGCTAAAAAAGTGCTTCTGTGAAACAAGGAGAAAACACACCTGCATTATGTTATTTAATTCCCCGGTGACCCTATTGTAGCCCATTTTAGGGAGGCTCAGACCCAGGTAAGCGGCGGCTGAAACTCACCCAGCAAGGAAGCCTCCGAGCCCGCCCCACAGCCCGGCTGGCTGCCCCCAGGGACTGTGCTTAGGACCCAGCGCTCTCGTGCCCGAAATGCAAAAAGCTTCCATTATTGAGCACTCCATGTGCTGGCCATTGTTTTAGACACTTCCATATGAATCTACTCTTCCCTGTTGGGGAGAAGTAGCACCCATTCTATAGATGGGGAAATGGAGGCACAGAGCTGGGAGCTGCCTGCTCAAGGTCTCTCCCTTAGTGAGCGGGATAGCCCAGACTAGAGCTCTGGCTCCAGAGTACTGTTCTGGGAAAGCAGTGGCCAGTCCTGAGGTGGGGAGGCTGAGGGACGTTCCTGGGAGGGACTCCCTGTGCCTTGTCTCTAAGGGAGGGATCAGAAACAGGATGGAAGGACTCTGAGTGATGAATGCTCTCCCTCATGCAAAGTGCTTGGCTCAGTACCTGGCACATACAGTGTTCAGTCAAAGTCTGTGTCCTTTTTGAACTAGGGGCATGGAACCACCTCTGGTCAAAGAGAAGACAAGGACCAAGGGAGAGAGGGGAGGGGAGGTGAGCAGGAAAGGAAGGCCTGGAGGGGGACACAGGGGAGAGGAAAGGTGGGAAGCCCCTTGCATCTTTGCAGAGCAGCGGGAGTGTGGGACTCCTGCCAGTGAGCTCAGGGGCTCCCTCAGTCTCCAGGGCTCCTTCTGCCATCGCTCCTGCCCTTCCGTGGCTTCAGCTTTCCTACCTCACTTGCTCACCTGTTTCTCAGCTCCAGCCTCACCGTGGGCAGCACCTCCTCCTGGAGACTCCCCAAGCTTAGACTGACTCAGGGAGTCCCCTCAGCGCCCATCACACCTCTTGTCACATGGGGTGGTAACCAGCTGTGTAGAGTTGCATAGAGTCATTGGGGTCGGTTCATAGCTGAACCCCAGTATGCAGCTGGGAATCTGGCTTTTAGTAGATGTTCAATAAATATCCACAGGCTGAATGAACAAATTCATTTGTACGGAAAGCTCAGGATTTGCTGAAGTGAATCTCTATCAAGACAAAGCATTCTTCCATCCATCCATTCACCTATCCATCCATCTATCCATTTGTCCATCTATCCATCCACCCACCTATCCAACCATCCATCCATCCGTCCATCCGTCCAACCATCCATCCATCCATCCATCCATCCATCCATCCATCCATCCATCCATCCACCTACCCACTTATCCATCTATATTCACCTGTCCATCTATCCAATCATCCATCCATCCACCCACCCGCTTATCCATCCGTCCATCCATCCATCCATCCATCCATCCACCCATCCATCCATCTATCCATCCACCCATCCATCCATCCACCCACCCACCTATTCATCTATTCACCTGTCCATCCATCCACCTACCCACTTATCCATCTATATTCACCTGTCCATCTATCCAATCATCCATCCATCCACCCACCCGCTTATCCATCCATCCATCCATCCGTCCATCCATCCATCCACCCACCTATTCATCTATTCACCTGTCCATCCATCCACCTACCTAGTCACCTATCCGTCCAGCCACCCTTCTATCCATCCACCATCCTATCCCTTAGTAAGCTAAAGCTGCCCCGGACCCTGCCTTGTGGAGCCCATAGTCTATTAGGGGAACGAGATATCAGTCCCTCAATCACATGCACATACAACTCCCAACTTGGTGTGCTCTTGGTGCGCATAGGGAAAGAATGGGGACGCAATAGGACTGTTGCTCCCCCGGTAGTGTTTGCAATAGAAAAGCTTGAAAGGGTGAAATTCCCTGCATTCTGGAACAGCTGGGGAACCGTTTCGTTTTTGGCCTGGGGCAGTGGTTCTGGCACCCATGAAATTGTGACTACTCAGCTAAAGTTGTATCCTTCAGGGACAAGCTCCGTGCTCTCGGAAGGCATTAGAAGGAGAAGACCTGCAAATAGACAATCAAGATCATGTCAGGCTGGTGGGCATCTATTATTACTATTATTGTTATTGTTATTTTGTGTAAACTGGGGCCCAGGGGAAGAGATGCAAAAGGCACAAGTGGCATACAGAGATGAGAGTCGTCCTGCTTCTATCTCCCAGCCTCCCAGTTCCCTGGCTAGAGGCAAATCTCATTACCAATTAGGTGTTCATAAAGAGGTATTTTAGGCACGGACACACAATTGTATGTATTTCTTTTTTAACCCAAATTTTCTACACACAGTCTGACACCTCACTCTCTTCACTCGAAATATCACATTGATGGTTCCTTACTAGTTCGTACAGAGTTGCCTTTTTTTTGGTCCTTTTGTGTGTGGTGTACAGATTATCCATCCTTTCCTAGGGGTTTGGGATATTTCCGGTCTCCTGCTGGTATAAACAAGGCTGCGGTGAGTGTGCTTGCTCACAAGTCATTTCATACAGCTGTTGATGGGTGGTTTCTTGGCCGTGGGGTCGTCTTTTTAGCTTTTGTAGATCCTGCCACGTTGCCTTCCTCAAGGCATTCCCATCCACACCACGGCTGTCTACGTGAACGGACCTGTTGGGAGGCGGTGGTGGGAAAACTGCCCTGAGCTTCTTTTAGTGGGAATCCAAGTCATCAAAGCAGGGCGCCTGGGGCTGGCCCTTCCGTGGACGTAGCCAGCATTGGTGCTCCAAAGCGGATGTCTTGGCCACCATGGCACCACCAGGATGGGCTCCATATTGGTTCTGAAACCCGATACCTCCAGCGATCCTGACACAATGGGACGAGGAATCTGAGGAATCAGCCCACCCACTGGGTGGGGCTGGTGTGGTCTCTATTGGAATTAAAAATTACTCAGGTTTATGTGACCAGCGGAGGTGGGGTAGGGTGAGCCCAAGGGTAGGGCTCATTAGAACTCTATTGACTGTCAACACTGGAAGTAACTGTAGAGGTCAAAGGCTAAACCACTGATTTGGAAAAAAAAGAAAAAAAAGAAATTGTTTGAATGGTAAATCACTTTTATGCCCTTTTAATAGGTCCAGGCCAGATGCTTTACATTCACTATTTCTTTTTTCTTCCAATTAAACAAAAAATTGCATACAGTTAACACATATGTTATATTAGTTCACATGCATTATTTTATTTCTATTTTCCAAATAACCATCCTGGGAGATACTGTCCTTATCTGCCCAGTAACCCAAAGTCCCCAGCACAGCCTAGGTCTCCAATTGTTTGTCACTTTGGAATATTACATTCTTAATGTTTCATGGTCTGATAGTGAGAAAAGCATCCCTGTATTGCAATCAATACCTTTCAAAGAAACATACCAATGTTGGTGGGCTACCCTAGCTTCCTCCCCACTCATCGGTAATGATAGGGATTCCCTCTACTTTATTTTTAGCACAGATTCTCTCACTTGTTCATTCCCCATGTCTTTGAACTTGATGGCATGTCCATTGTGTTCCAGGCGCTGTTCTAGGTGCTGGGGACACATCAGAAAGAAATCCGCCCTCATGTGGTGCATTCCAGACCCTGAGTGCAGTAGATAAAACACGTGAAGTTCTCAAGGGTGAGAAGTGTTTCGGAGAAAAATTAAAAAGGGACAGGACAGGAGCATATCTGTGGCTGGAGAAGTGTTGCATGGAGAAGGTGAGCGAGCTGTGGGGGGACATGATGGTCTAGGACGAGGACACAGCAAGTGCCAAGGTCCAGAGGGGGGTTCACGCCTGGTGTACTGAAGGAGTGATGGGCCAGACGGAGGCCAGAGGGTCTCTCGCCGCCTTTTTTTTTTTAAGATTTTATTTATTTGACAGAGAGAAACACAGCAAGAGAGGGAACACAAGCAGAGGGAATGGTAGTGGGAGAAGCAGCCTTCCTGCCGAGCAAGGAGCCCGATGTGGGGCTTGATCCCAGGACTCTGGGATCATGACCTGAGCCGAAAGCAGACGCTTAACGATTGAGCCACCCAAGCGCCCCGATCTCTCACCTTCTATTAGGACTGTGCCTTTTGCTCTGGACGAGGCGGCATTGTTGATGGTTTACATAGAGGACTGCTTTGGCTGCTGTATTATGGATGGTGGGGGGTCAAGGTCAGAAACTTACATGAACAGTTTGGAGGCTAGGGCCGTCATCCAGCAAGAGGTGGTGACTTAGTATAATGGATTGAATAGTGTTTCCCGAAATTCACCTCCACGTGGAACCTCAGAGTGTGACCTTGTTTGGACGTAAGTCCTTGTAGATGTACTTTCATCTTTGGGGGTAGGGGGCCCTAAGTCCGATGGCCGATGTCCTCAGATAAAGGAGAGGACCCAGGAAGATGCACACGGAGAAGGCGTGGTGAACACAGAGGGGAGATTTTCAGTGATGCTGACACAGGCCGAGGGGCTCGGAAGCCACCAGAAGCCAGGTGAAGCCAAGAAGGATTCGTCCCTCGAACCTTCAGCGGGAACCCGGCCCTACTGACATTCAGTGTCACACTTCCAGTCTCCAGAACCCTGAAGGGACAGGTGTCGGTGGTTTTTAGCCACATTGGCGGCGTGTTGTTAGAGCAGCCCAGGGGCTGAGGGGCAGCCATGCTGGAGAGTCAGTTGGAGTGGGGATGGAGCTTGAAGACAGAACCGGGGGCTTTGCTGATGGTCCGGATGTGAGGGGTCAGAGAGCGGGAGTCCCGGCTGGGCCGGGGTCTTGGTTCTTTGTAACGAAATGGATGACAGGGAGGCAGGAGGGCCATGGGAGGGGTCGGTTGAGGAAAGAAGACCCCAGGTCCCCCTTGGGGCACACCAAATGTCAGATGTGTCCCATACACCCAATTGGAGGCCAGCTACACACTCACACAAACACACACACACACCCTTTATTTTGTGGCCTCTTTCCCTTTATTTTATTTATTTATTTATTTATTATTTTTTTTTGCTTAAGGATATTTCTTGAAGATCTTTCCATTAAGGAATGCCTCACTTTGTTCGTAGCTGCATAGTGTTCTGTTGT
This sequence comes from Procyon lotor, assembly GCA_028646535.1. Taxonomy (NCBI): domain Eukaryota; kingdom Metazoa; phylum Chordata; class Mammalia; order Carnivora; family Procyonidae; genus Procyon; species Procyon lotor. The sequence continues at coordinate 4,181,071 of CM053610.1, read as the reverse complement.
ATGGATGGACCATTCATTTACCCGGAACCTGGCATGTTTGTGAATGATCAGTTGAATAAAACTACTTACAGCGATACGTCCTTCCGGGGCAGTCACTTATTTTCATGGCAGTCACTTATTTGTTTTTTTAAAGATTTCATTTATTTGGGGTACCTGGGTGGCTCAGTGGGTTAAAGCCTCTGCCTTGGGCTCAGGTCCTGATCTCAGGGTCCTGGGATTGAGCCCCGCATCAGGCTCTCTGCTCAGTGGGGATCCTGCTTCCCCCTCTCTCTGCCTGCCTCTCTGCCTACTTGTGATTTCTCTCTCTGTCAAATAAATAAATAAAATCTTAAAAAAAAAAAAGATTTTATTTATTTATCTTCAGAAACAAAGCTAGCAATTGAGAGAGAGAGAGAGAGAGAGAGAGAGAGAGAGCGAGCACTAGCAGGGGGAGCGGCAGGCAGAGGGAGAAGCAGGCTCCCCACTAAGCAGAGAGCCCGATGCAGGACTCGATCCCAGGACCCTGGATCATGACCTGAGCTGAAGGCAGACGCTTTAGCAATTGAGGTCCCCAGGTGTCCCCACAGCAGTTATTTTTTGAGTGCTGTCTGCGGGCCCTGTGCTGAGGAATCACTTCGTGAGGGGGGTAGCTGGGTGCCGCGGAGGAGGGCTGTGGGTTCAGCTCCGGCACCCTCTGAAACGGGGTGTTGTTAGCCAACAAGAGAACCAAGCAAAGCCCTAAGAGCAGGGACTCAGCACACTATAGGGTCTGCTACCGTGTCTCGTAAAACCCTGTCCCAAGCCCGGAGGCCTGTGGGAGTGTTCTAGATTCCAGCTCCCTCTTCCTTGAAAAACGGCTTCTGTGGCCCAGCTGCTCCCTTCGGAGATTCGCGGTCCTCCTTGGCACACCGATGGCTCTGATAAACTCCGCGGTCAGGAAACGTTTGTTGAGCCCTGTGCTGCCCAAACAGATTTGAGGACATCACACTCAATCCCTCCTCCATCCCCCAACTGCCGGCCACATCTCTGGGGCCCAGATCCCTGTGGCCTGGCCTGAGAAATGCGGGCTTTGGTGGACCCATCGGAGTTCAGGAAAAAAGATCACAAAAGCCAGATTTGCCTCAGCTTTGCAGTGAGATGGAACCTTGGGTCCTGTTCTTTTGGTTCTCAAGGTTTGGTCCATTTCGTGCTCAGAGCAGAGCAGACCTTCCCTCTGACCGCCACACTCCCTCTCAGGAGCTGCTGTGGCGCCGGCCTGTGCTTATTCCACGAGTTCCTGGGGGCACGAGGCACACCACACAGCACTTTCCCCAAAGGGCCGCCTCCCCTGGAGGGAAAACAGGACCTAACGGGGTCCTTCAGGAGGCCATCTTCACCCTGTGGCCTTGGAGGTTGACCTTCGGGAGTCACAAGGGAACAGCAAATGCTTGGGAGAACTTGCCCACGCGGGGCCGCTTCCCGGGTGATGGAAGGGATTTCAAAGCGAACAGTGGTCCCGAATCTGCAACCCCACAAGTCTCGGAAGGTCGCAGAGCTTCACGCTTGCCCTGGGTGACAGGCTTCTACCTTAATAAAACTGTTTCAAAAATGGCAAAAGGAGAAAAGCCCAGCACCCCTGCCCCTGAGACCCAGGGGGAGGCCTTTGCCCGCCCGTGTCCTTCCCGGCAGCCTCAGGCTGGAGTGTGTGGCCCGCCGTCGGCAGGCGAGAGAGGAGGAGAGGGTCTGGGCTTCCTCCCACAAATGGATGAACTCGCGATGTAGGTGGTGGGAGCTTCCATCTGCAGGGTGGGCCAGATCAGAGCCCAGGAGCAGGCGGCTTGGTCCCCATGTCGCCAGAAACACCCGTTGGCAGCTCTTGGCTCTGTGAGTCGTGGCTGGCTCGCTTGGTGGAGGTTTCTGAGCAAGGACAGTTGTGCTCATCCAACCGTTGGGTACTTTCCAGTGTATGCTCTCCAAGGGGACCCCGATTTCTCCCTTCCTTGGTCTCTCTCGTGAATGCACTGAACACGTTTCCAGGAGCACCTCCTGCTATGTTCCGGGCCCAGTACAGGCACAGGGTGGCCCCCTGGGGCCCGGACCACTCCCTCTGGCCTCCGAGGGGCTTAGAGACCACAAAGCCCTCCCTCTCCCACTGTCGCTTTGCACTGTGCCCCATGACAAGTCTTCACTCGGCCCCACTCATGGCCAGGCACTCACAGGCCAGCCTGACCCACCCAGGAATTTTGAAATCCTTTTAGTAAGTTTCTGTGGATTCCTCATTATCAGATATTAAGACAGCCCATTGAGCCAATTGAACTTTCTGTGTGTGTGTGTGTGTGTTTAGTAAGCTCTATGCCCAACGTGGGGCTCAAACTCACAACCCCAAGATCAAGAGTCACATGCTCCACCAACTGAGCCAGCCAGGCGCCCCCCGATGCCTCATGACCATTCCCTCACTGACAAGGTTTTCACTGAGCACCTACTATGCGCCAGCTCACTTAGAGAATCTGGTGAGGACTCAGATAGGCCTGGTATCTGCCACAGAGGTGACATCTGGCCATGAGGACTGTCCCCTAGGCTGGTGCCATTTGCCCCACGGGATTCTCACGGTGACTCCACTTTGTCCTCAGCACCGGCACCATCCTCTTCCCATTTCACAGATGGGATCACCAACCAGTGGGTGGGCGAGCCTCACCTTCTACTGGAATGCTGCCCCTGCGGTCCCAGCGAGTGGCATCTGGTGGAAACTCCGAACTGTGTGGTCCCCACCCTTTGGCCCCCACCTGGAAAAAGCTGGAAAAAACGGGGGAGTGACCTCCCGCCTTTCAGGATCGGGACAGATACATTTGCATAAGAAATGAAAACCGGATCTAAGCTCCTGCCCCACCCAGTGATTGATTTTCAATTCCCAAACGGGGTAGTCCCGCTTTCTGGTCGTAGGACTCCAACCCCCACCCAGTTTCCCTTTATTTCTATGGACTTTCCGACTCCAAAAGCCTCAAAAAACAACGTTAAAAAAAAAAAAAGTAAGAAAAATTATGGTTGCTTCTAAAAGTTGACATTGAACAAACAGGATTTTTTTCTTTTTTTAATTTATTTTATATTTTTAATATATTTTAATTTGTTTTATTTGTTTGTTTGTTTTAGAGAGAGAAGTGCCAGGCAGGGAAGGAGTAGAGGCAGAGGGAGAAACAATCTTGAGCGGACTGTGCTGGAGCTTGATCGCACGACCCCGGGATCAGGACCTCAGCGGAAACCGAGTCAGATGCTCGACTGACTGGGTCACCCAGGTACCCCTGGGCTTTTTTCCTTTTCAACAAGAAAGGGTCTGGAGAAGAGGTCTGGACGCAGGGCCCGCCTGGGTTCCGTGCCTGCTTCTCTTACTTCATAGCTGTGTGGCTTTGGGTAAATGAATGAAACCTCACCAGCCTCAGTTTCCCTGCTGGTCCTGTGGAGAGTTCGTTGTTGAGGGTTCCCGAGGCCACGCGCGACCACCGCCGTGAGAGGTGCCCGCCTGCTGCACAGGCTCCGCGGGCGGGTTTTATTTTAAGGAGGTCCGGGCAGGCGGCCACAGCGGGCGGCCCCGCGTGGGACGAAGGGTGCGGCTGTGCGCGCGCGTCTTGGCATCCGCGCCGATGCCCGCACCAGCAGACGTCCAGACTCGGGGTCTGAGGCCCGTGGTGAGTGCGCATCCTCACGCCATGGGTCCAGCTCTGCGATCCTCCTTGGGGAAGACTTCTTGGACCCTTCCAGGTGCACTTGACCTGTCATTCCTTTACCCGGGCTGACATAGCCAAGCCCAGAATGCTCTAATAGGATTGATCACGTGCTCACGTGGGGGATGGGAGGGCCCAGCGGGGTCAGAAGCCACATTTTATCCATCTCTGGGTCCTTCCAGTCCAGCCCAGTCTCCAGCGGGCCGAGCGGCTGAATAGTAGTGTTCAAGGTCAAACTGCCTGGGTTTGAGTCCCAGCTCCACCACTTAAACCAGCTGTGTGTCCCTGGGCAAGTAGCTTAACCTCTCTGCTTGCATTTCCTCAACGGGGATAGTAACGGTAGCCCCCCGAGAAGAGGCTTATTTTAAGGAGTCGTAAAGATCGTATATGTCAAGCACCTTTCACTGTGCCTGGCACACAGTAGGCCTCCATTTCCACCAGGAATTCATTCAGGGCACGCTCAATCCACGCCATCCATGCCCCAGACCCCCGTCCTCCTGCAGCTTCTGATCTAGCCGGTCCCCGAACAAGGAAATAAACAAGTGAGGCAGATAGCACCTTCGGTAAGGACAAATGCTATAGAGCAAAACATCAAGGGAAAGGGGGGCCGGGGCCAGGAGAGCTCAGCGGGAGCTTGTGGTTATGGTGAAGATTAATATCTAATAAAATTTGTTCAGCCCCGTGACAGTGAGGCAGAGAATCTGGGCCGGCCCTATCTCTGTCTCAACCAAATGGCATAAAGTGGGCGAGGTGGGGGGGTGTGAATGGAAGGAATGTTTTCCCCGAATGACTTAATGAAGGTGCTTCTCCTGCCCCCTCCCCACCCTCTTGAGATGGCAGAGGCAGCCCGTGGGACAGGAGCCACAAGCCTCCACCACTTGGGGCAGCTGCAGGAAGATGGGGGATGTGACAGAGGATCTGAGCATCCACCCAGGTGGGTCCTGATGTCTACGCTTAAGGCTGCATTTGCCTTTTGGGGAGAGCACTGGGCTCCTAGGAGCCGGGCCTCCACGGGGACCCCCGTGAGATGTGTTGGAGGCTGCAGGCATCATCTGATGATTCCGAGTGATTCTTCTGCGCCACTGGTGTAAACGTGTGTTGATTTTATTAGTGTTCCCTCATCCACAGCTCAGGGGAAGATGGACCGAGAGCGGACCATCGGATGGGTAGAAAATGTTCTGCTCATCTTGGTCCCACGGGGCCTGGCTTATATGCAAAGGAGCTCCTGAGTGCCAGGTACCATTAGACGCTTAGCACTTCATTCACTCATTCGTTCATTCATTCAGTAGATTTTGGTTTCATAATGAATCAGGCATTATACTAGGCAAAGCCCTATGATCTAGGAACCAACAAACTGTTCTAGCATTTGTTCTAGCTCCTGCTAGCAAGAAAATGGTCAAAGACAGTAAAAGCACAGCCCATCTTGAGTTCATAATGGTCAGGGAAGGGGGTGGGCAGTGTAGACCGGATGATGCATGCTGTCTGAGGAGGACAGCATGGTGTATGCTCTCTGAGGAGTTGGGGGGAACCGGTGGCTCAGGCCACAGGCCGGGCCTCCAGGGCAAGGCCACCGGAAGGAAGTCAGACACAGGCCGGACACCTGGACTTGTCTGTTGATGATGGGGCAGGGAGAACTTGAACTTTGTGATCCGCACCTGGAATGCTTGGTGGACCCTCTCCATCCGGGCTTCCTGATGGCCCTGCCAACGGGCTGCAGGAGACCGAAATGGGCCCAGAGGATGGTGGCCTGTCCCCGCGTCACATGGCCAGGGCACGGCAGAGCTAGGCCCCTCACCAGGGCTGGATCCGGCTAAAACCTGAGCTTCTCTGACAAGCAGGCACTAGGCCCTTTAAAGGAGGAGTTTTCAGCTTTTCGTCTTGTACCTGCATTCAGGCCGGTGGGACAGGAGGGCGTTATCTGCAGCTGGAGCTGGACCTGGGGGGACGTTTCCCTTTGGTGCTGGAGATGGGTCTGCGGGCTAAGTAAGGATGTAAGGATGTAAATATAGTTATAATAGGAAAGGATCTTCTTCATTAGATGTTCACGTTATGCCACGAACTCTGCCCAGCTTTTTGTATACATTCTCTCCGTGTTAGTGAGATTTGGCTGCTCCATCTCCCCTCAAGCATTTCATTTATTTGTTTGCTTATTTATATTTTCATTCATTCATTCATTCATTCATTCATTCATTCATTCATTCATTTAAAGATTTATTTATTTATTTGACAGAGAGAGAGAGAGATCACAAGCAGGCAGAGAAGCAGGCAGAGAGAGAGGGGGAAGCAGACTCCCTGCTGAGCGGAGAGCCCGATGCGGGGCTCGATCCCAGGACCCTGAGATCATGACCTGAGCCGAAGGCAGAGGCTTCAACCCACTGAGCCACCCAGGTGCTCTATTTACTTATTTTTTAAAAAGATTTTATCCATTTATTTGACAGAGATAGCGAAAGCAGGAACTCAAGCAGGGGGAGTGGGAGAGGGAGAAGCAGGCTTCCTGTGGAGCAGGGACCCCGAAGTGGAGCTCGATCCCGGGACTCTGGGATCATGACCTGAGCTATAGATGTTTCCCCCGTGTGAGGGGGCCACTAAAGTTCATGCGCGGTTGCTCTGCCCATCTCAGTAATGTCCACGAGATGCTGGCTTGTGGCTTCGGTACACTACACTGTCGGGCTGTCTATCTGTGTATCAACTCTAAAAGACCTACATATATATTCAAGTATATGACAGATGTCCTGCCTCTGAGTCATTGGGCCACATGGAGGGAGGGCCGATGTCACAGGAGGAGGAAGACCCTGGTAACCAGGCTGGTTTGCTTCAGCCCAGTGTGTGTCCACCACGGAGCTAAGCCCTTTGCACACATTTTCTGATTTAATACCCACCTGCCAGCCTGAGATGTGGGAGACAGAACTCTCACCACCCCCGCTAGCTCCTGAGCACAGAGGTATTTCCTGGCCAGTTCAGTGCTGTGCCTAGGACAGAACCTGGCACACCTGGGTGCCCCACACAGATTTGTGAGAATGAGTTACACTCAATATGTGTAAGATCAAGCCGCGTTTCTTCTCCCCGCAAAAGTACGGGCGGCCAGGAAGCGACGGAGGGTGAGCGCTGCCTCTGGGTCTCTGCTCGGACTCACTGGGGAGCTTGTTCCCCGGTGAACCCAGGGCAGGCAGGAGGGCAGCCTGGCAGAGGTTCCACTGCCCCCGACAGCTGGGGCTGGTGGGGGGGGACTGGGGCCAGCACTTGGGGTGCGGAGCATTTCCATCCGGCCACTGCTCAGGGTTCCCGGGGCGCGCAGAGACCTGGGCCAGGAGGAAGAAGTATGGGTATCAGGAAAGGACCATGGCTCGGGCTGGGGTCATTCTTCTGGAAGGTCGAGCTCCTCGTGGAACGGGGTGCCTCGTGGGGCTCCCAGGCTCAGGGAAGAGTCAGACTGTTTCTGCCTGTGGGGGATTTACTAACTGGAGGCAGGGGGGATACGGCCCGGATTGTTATTTTTAATTTAAAAAATTTCTAGATTAACAAAATGAACATGGTAAAAAAAAAAAGTTCCAACAGAACGAAAGGGATGTATTTCCTGAAAAGTTAGCTTTCCTCGCTGACCCTCACCCCTCCCCTGGGAGGCTACTGCGGTTAATGTGTTAATGCTTTCCTTCCAGAAAGTCTCCGTGAATGAGTGTGTGGAAAGACCCTTTACACCTCTATATCCTTTATACTTTTACGCTGCACACATTTCTTTGCACTTTGTCTTTTTTCTTCACTTTAAATAATAACACTCAGAGATTTCTGGGATCCGTTTTCATAACTGCTTACTATTCTACTGTGCACATGTCCCAGAAAGTAAGTACTGAACAAGTTTAACATTGGTGTTCGGGGGGCGCCTGGGTGACTCAGTTGGTTAAACAACTGCCCTCAGCTCGGGTCATGATCCTGGGGTCCTGGGATCGAGTTCCGTGTCGGGTTCCTTACTCAGTGGAGAGAGAGCCTGCTTCTCCCTTTCCCTCTGCCTGTTACTCCCCTTGCCTGTGCTCTGTCTCTCTCAAATAAATAAATAAATAAATAAACGAACAAACAAATAAATAAATAAAATCTTTTAAAAATTTTTATTTATTTGACAGAGAGGGAGATCACAAATAGGCAGAGAGGCAGGCAGAGAGAGAAGGGGAAGCAGGCTCCCTGCTGAGCAGAGAGCCCAATGCAGGGCTCGATCCCAGGATCCTAGGATCATGACCTGAGCTGAAGGCAGAGGCTTTAACCCACTGAGCCACCCAGGTGCCCCAAATAAAATCTTTAAAAACAAAAACAAAACATTGGTGTTCGATTCCCTTTATTAATAGAAACTACAGAGCAAAGAACCTATCGGAATACTCATCTTTCTAAAACAAATGAAATAATATATATACATTGTATTATATAGTCATACATATTATACAGAAGTAGAATTTCTGGAATAAAGGGCATGGTCACTTAAAACTGTAATAGTTGTTGCCAAATTACCCTATGAGATGGTATCAATGTTTACTGTCACAAATCTCATGATTCTCTCTCCCATATCCTTATAACACCGTGCATCATCAAACTTTGATATTTATACATGTGATAGATAAAAATGACAGCTCCTTTTTTACCCTGACATTTTAAAACTTATAATGTTGAGACTTTTCTTTCACATATTTGTTTTTATTTTTATATGAGCTGCCCGTTCATGGTCTTTGCTCTTTTTTTCTGTTCCAATATCTTAATATTGATTTGTAAGGAACTTTTTTCTTTTTTTAAGATGTTATTTATTTATTTGACACAGAGAGATCACAACTGGGCAGAGAGGCAGGCAGAGAGAGAGGGGGAAGCAGGCTCCCCACTGAGCAGAGAGCCCGACGCGGGGTTCGATCCCAGGACCCTGAGATCATGACCTGAGCCGAAGGCAGAGGCTTTAACCCACTGAGCCACCCAGGCGCCCTGATTTGAAGGGCCTTTTATATATTAAAGAGCTTAATGCTTTGTGAAGCCACTTTGGAGTGTACAAGTCTGCTTCTGGGGTCTGAGCATAGTGATGGAGGGAACTCCAGAATAATATAGGAGCAAAGCCAAGGGCCCTTTGATGCTGTGTGAGTTTGCATCAGCCAGGAGAGACTTTTGGGAGGTGGCGGTATGGGGATGATTCTGCATGGGGGTCTGAAGGAAGAGGTTTCAGCAGAGTGGCTTACGTAAGCAGAGTGTCACGGCAGGAGACTGTGCGTGTGTTGGTGACAGATGATGCTGGAGAGGGCTGATCATGACATTGGCACACTTTCCTGTAGGCAGCATGGGGACATAGAAGGGGTTTTAAGCAAATGATCAGATGATCAGATTTGTGTGTGTGTGTGTGTGTGTGTGTGTGTGTTTTAAAGATTGTATTCATTTATTTGAGAGAGACAGAGAGAAAGCTCGCAAGGGACGGGGGAAGGGGCAGAGGGAGAGGGAGATACAGCCTCCCCGATGAGCTGGGAGCCGGCTGCAGGGCTTGACCACAGGACCCCCGGACCAGAACCCAAGCCAAAGACAGATGCTCAACCAGCTGAGCCCCTGAGTGCCCCAGATTCGGATTTTACACTTGATCTTAGCCAAAAGGCCGAGAAGCGATCCAGATTCGGATTTTAAGAACACCATTCTGGCGGCTCTGTGGCTTGGGTTACAGGAAAACAAGATCAGAGAAGGAAAAGCAGTTAGGACGCTATTGCAGACTCGGGCGGAAGTGACGGTGGCCCAGGCTAGGGTAATGACCAGGACGGGGAGATGAGGACACCCTGGAAAATCTGTGTTTTGGAGGTAGGATTGGCAGAGCTGGGGACTGTGGGGCTGCAGAAAATCGTGATTCCTTCCTGTCTGTGCAGTTCAAGTTGGGAAGAGGTGACGTCAGCAGGGGTGGGAAGAGGTGGAAACAGGGGTTCACCTGTGGACAGGTGGGCAGAGGAGAGTCTAAGGTTCTAGCCACAGCCAGGGGATCTTCCAAAGATTCCTGGCCCCATGGGACGCCTGGGTGGCTCAATTGGTTGGGTGTCCAATTCTTGATTTGGGCTCAGGTCAGGATCTCAGGGTTGAGAGATAGAACCCTATGTTGGGCTCCGTGCTGAGCGTGGAGCCCGCTTGGGATTTTCTCTCCTTCTCCCTTTGCCCTTCCCCCACTAAAAAAAATTCCTGATCCCAGTTTAGATATTGTTTGGGGTGTCTGCCCAGCCCACACCCCCTGCTTTGAGACCTGCCGTCCTCTGTACAGGTGCGGGCTCTTACTGCTAGGTGACCCAGCCGCTGCCTGATTACCTGAATCAGGTGCAGACCCCTGACCCAGAGAACACCAATCACAGACAGCCTCTTTCCTTGGAATTTGGCATTTGAACTAGGGCTCACCTCCGGGCTTGCCCAGTAGGCTCCCGGGGTCCGTGTCCGTGCCTGTATGACCACAGCAGGGGAGGCGGACTCCCAGAGAGGGTGAGATGAAGTTCTTGCTTCGGGGACAGAGAGGCGGGGACCACCAGCTGGGCGAGGCAGATAGAACCCGGGTGGTTCTCGCCACTCCCCTCCCGGAGCTCACGAGGCAGCGAAGAATGAAGAAGCACGCGTTCACAGGACAGAGAGCAGGAGAGGAGAGAGGTCAGAGCGATTGCTAGCAGGAAAGCCCACGGAGGAATGGTAACTCGCTTATCTTTCCGGAGAGTTCTGTGAAGTTCTGTCTGTGGGGGTGGGGAGAGTGAGCTCACTCATTCCAAAGAGCTCCAGAGACGGTCAGAAATGGGAGATCTCAGGGATTCCCTGGGGCGGGAAGGAAAACAGGCGGATGGGTTGAAAGACTCGACAAGGAGCATCTTTCCACGACTACTGCAGCTCAGTATCGGACCCTTCCCATCCCTGGAAAAGACTAGAGGTTTCCTCTGAAGGCTGGAGCTAGGGGAGCCTGGGTCTGGAGATGCCAGCCCTGTCAGGGCTGAAAACGGAGTTTGAAGGAAAATTGGCTGATTGAGCAGCGAAATGCTCACCGTCTTCTTAGCCCAGCTTTCCAGAACCCCAGCAGCCAGGAGCAAAGTCTGGAGGATTCTTCTCAGGCAGGGTTGCCGGGTAAAATGCAGCATGCCCAGTTCCACTGGAATTTCAGAATAGCTCCCTAATAGAAGGGTGCCCCACAAATACCGCAAATGTGTATCGGTAAGGTTTGGCAGGGCTCTTCAGCAGAAACTAGGAAGCCAAGTCCTGGAGGCACCATTCCCAGTGAAGTGACTTGGGGTCTTGGACCCCTACCGGGAGACCCCCGGGGTGATGAGTCTCGTCCTGACGCCAGTAGCATTTGAGTCTCACTTATAAGTGTGAAAAAATAGCCCAGCTCACTTGACATTCGAAGGAACGTTCTCGAATGAAAGATGGTGATAAAATGGACAGAAAACAGAACTCTGGACACGGGCAATGCAGAGAGCGGAGGGCTTTGGGGCTGCCGAGACAGGGGGCAGTCCCCAAGGGTGACTCTTGCTGGGCTCCCAGTCTTCGGTTCCTAAGAAGCCCCTGGCCCTCCCATCCCTGCTTTCTGTGGTATAGTCCTCTCTCCTTGAAGATCCCCCGGGGTGCTTAAGCTGCTGAATGTGTTTCCTTCCCTTCTGATCAAAAGATTTTTCTGTCCCAGGAAAGAATACCTCCTGTGCAGGGTATGCCTATCCTGGGCGCTCATCCTGCTGACCCCCGGCCGCTTGGAGGAAGAGCCTCCCTGGGCCAGCAGTTGACCCCGGGTCTCTGCCAAGTGACTCTGGCAGCAGCAGGCTTCCCGTGCCCCTGGGAGCCGGGGCCACGTCCAAAAGTCTCCATCTGAGGCTGGCCTGGGTCCCAACTGCCCTCTCGGCTGGCAGGGGACAGAGCCAGTTGGCTCTGCTCTGAAGTGGGAGCCATGGGCCCCTTCACTTTGCTGAACCGGGTGGGGGTCCTGCTCATCCCTGTCTTCCTACCTCCGGAGGCTCTGGGAGGGGCAGTGTCTTGATTAACACGATCCTCTTCAGACTAATAGTACCATCTTTACTTTAATTTATATTTATTTTTAAAGATTTTATTTATTTATTTGACAGAGAGCAAGCATGAGTGCACAAGCAAAGGCAGAGGGAGAAGTAGGCTCCCTGCTGAGCAGAAAGCCCGATGCGGGGCTCGAACTTAGGACCCTGGGATCATGATCTGAGCTGAAGGCAGAAGCTTCACCCACTGAGCCACACGCACCCCAGGCCAGTCTTTAAATATCTGAAGAGCCGTTGTGAGCATTCATGCAACGCAGTTGCCCCAGATTCACGGATCATTTCTTCTCTGCCTGCAGGGAGTTTGTCATTCGCTTTCCTTTTGCAATTAGCGTAAGTAGGTTCTAGGCTCCTGTTGAGAAAATCGATCATTTCATTAACTAGTCAAAAAAGCGTGAGGTCATTTTGGCAACGGAAACATTGGAAATAAGGGGTTGAAGATTGGGGGTGACCCACTCCTCATCAGCCTGTTGATGTTTGTCATTAACACCTGGGTGTTTTTGAGAGCGAAACTGAATACTTTTCGCTAATTACCCTGGGACAGTAGGCGTAGATGGGGGCTGTCCCTACTGAGAGATGATGGCCCGCTCATTTCTTTTGGAATTTTTTAAAAAAGATTTTATTTATTTATTTGACAGAGAGAGAGATCACAAGTAGGCAGAGAGGCAGGCAGAGAGAGAGGGGGAAACAGGGGCTCGATCCCAGGACCCTGGGATCATGACCTGAGCCAAAGGCAGAGGCTTTAACCCACTGAGCCACCCAGGCGCCCCTGGAATTTTTTTTAAAGGTGAAAATGAGGGAATCCGATTCACATAACCAGTGACAGGGTTGTTTTGTTTGTTGTTTGTCTTGCTCACTTTGCAATGGTCATTCTCAGTCTTGGCTCATCTAGGGTAGGGGGTTGGCCAACAAATCCAGCTGTGGCCTGTTGTTGTAAATAAAGTTTTATTGGGACACAGCACACCCTTATTGTCTACAGCCGCCTCTGCGCTGCCTGGGCAGGGCTGATGGATGGCTGCAGTGGAGACAGAGGGCTTTATACCAAAATGTCTGCTCCCCTTCGCCGCGGGGACTTCAGTCCAAACGTCCCTTTCCCAAGAGACTCTGCTGCAGTAGCCCCGGGATGTAGCCTGAGGATCAGGAGTATTACAGGTGCCTCAGAAGGCTCTTTTTCGGGGGCAGCACAGGGGGAGGGCAGGGGGTCCTGAGCTGAGGCATGAGGGAGGGGCGGTGTGAAGTGAGCGGTAGATAATTCCAGGTCCAGGGAACAGCAGACCACACGGGGCTGCCCGAGTGTGGGGAGCTCAGGGAGCTTCAGGGCGAAGCTGCAGTGAGGAGGTAGGTAGATTCCGTGGGGCCCCCAGGGGTATAATGGACCGATGAGTCAAGAGTCCAGGGAAACAAATGGGACTCCGGCCAGAGTCTTGGGCAGCTCCTCATTGCAAGACAACCCTCGAGTTCCCCATCCCTGGCGGTGGAGGAGGGAGCCGGCCCCTCACAGGGAGTTACAGGTGAGAGGTCCGGCCCAGGTGGGCAGGTGGGGGAGTACTGGGCATCGGAGCCCATCAGCCTCGGGTTGGGTTCCAGCCCCGCGCGGGGAAACACACTTTGAACTAGAGATTTGTGTGTGGGATGTTTAACGGGGTGTGTTTTCAGAAGTCATGCCCGTGAGGAAGGGCAGGCAGCTGGACTGGGCAGAGGGGCATCTCAGCGTGTCCCCTGGCAGAGCTCTGAGCTGGGCTGGCCCTTCAGAGATGTCCCCAACCAAAAAGGCTGTATTTACCAGTCACTGGTTGCAGGCTGCCTCCCACCCAGGGAAGGGGCCGTCCGCTCAGATGAGGCCACTCTCTGAGGCCAAGGGCAATTACCAGGGAGGAGCTCAGCTGTGAGATGCTGTGCTCCCACTCCCAGCCTTGGTCTTGGAGCATCGACTGCAGCAGCTGTGTGACCCAGAGCACACTGGGCAACCTCTCTGAGCTTCCCTGCACAAGATGGAGTCAGTGGGCTGCTGGGAGGATTGAGATGTTATCCTGGGCTCTGGGAGGCCCCCAGGAAATGCTTGCTTAGTTTTAAGGACAGGCGGACGTGTTGGTTTGTTATCTGAATGAGTCTGAGGCCTCCCTTTCCGGGGAAAGATCACCGGGATATAAGTCAGAGACCATGGTCTGTCCTAAGGCTAGCTGGTGGGTGACCACAGGCAGCTGCTCTAGTGGCTCTTTTTTATCTGGCAAGTAGGGATAATAGCACCCATGTGGCCTCTTTGGGGTGTTAGGGAGCCAGTGGAGTCCTGAGGTAGACAGGTGAAAGATTTGAAAGGGAAAAGAAGTCAAGAAGTGGTCAGAATCCACAGGGAGTGGGCGTGGCCGCAGGTGACTGAGGGGGCGTGGCCCCAGGTGGGGCGGGGCCCGTGCACCGGCGCATATGTACACATCAATATTTCCTTTCACAGAATCTGCATGTACACACGCTCCCCATAAGCACATATAGGTACGTGCAAATGCACTCACGCACCGCGCACACTTTGGGACACGCTCCCTCACACAAGCACGGGCCTCCCAGCCTTTGCACCCACTCACACGCTCACACCAGAGAAAGGCAGAGACCAGGAGCCGGAGTCATCTGAGGCCCCGCTCCTCTTTCCCACGATGACCCCGTTGGGGAGGCCTGAGGAACAAGGTTGCCAAGAAGCAGCTCGGGCTGGGGGCCATGGGTGTGGACGTCGGGCTGGCCGCGTGTGTGAGGTCTGTCTGCCCCTTGTCGCAGGCTGCCAGGCTGAGCCGGCCAAGCCAGGGTCAGCAGGCTCCTTTGGAAATGTCACGGGTCTACCGACTGAGGCCCCCCCCCCCCGCCCCCCCCAGCTTTGCTTTCCACGAGGCAATTTGTTGCAGGAAACTCAATGGCACCAAAGAATTGACCATGTTTAGCACCGATCAGGGGCGCTGAGGGTGATTTCCGTGGGTCATCTCTTTGTTTTTGTTTGTTTTTCTGCGGTCACCCTGCCGCAGCTCTGAGTAATATTCAGGATCGTAAATGTGGCTGGTTGAAGACATTTGTCGATGACATTCATCCCGCAACCCTTCTTCACCCCCGGCCCCCCGTTAGTGCTCTTGTGCTGCTTGTGGATGTGGTGGTGCTGAGGACTGAACCCGGGCCTGGGGTATTGGGGTGGTATGTGGGCGGGCCTGGTGAGTCACAGCCCTCTCTCCCCCCCACAAGCCCCGGTCTGCAGTGAGGGTCTTGTGACCTGTGCCGGGCCCGTCGGAATCTGTCCTTGTCCTTCCATTCACAGACACGGAGAACTCAGCTCCCCTTTCCTCTGGATGTTAGAGTTGTCTCTGGTCATGCTTCCTCTCTCCCCACGACAGGGAAAAAAAACCCCATCAGTGGGAGAGGGTGATACCCAGAGCAGCTAGCCATAGAAAGGAGATCGTTTTGATTTGTAAGACATATAATTCATTATTTTATGTAAAAATAAGAAGGAAAAAAAGCCTACCAATTAAACGGTGACGTACTTCTGGTACATACATTCTGATTTCAGATATATTAATATGTGAAAAAATCTATATCGGAGAATTAGTGAAATGTGTACGTGATGGAAAGATGGATGGATGGATGGATGGTTGGAGAGACAGATGCAGCAAGAAGGTGTGAACCAGAGAGTCTACATGAGAGCAGGTGTGTGTGTGTGTCTAAGAGGTAGGAGGGCTCCTGAAAGCATCTTTGAGCACCTAGATCCAGCCTTTCCTGAAACTGATATCATTGATATAAGAGCTAATATAAGTTGTTTTTTAAGCATATACTGATCAGATTTCTGAGATTCACAATGGAAAGAGACTGGATGATGCTTCTGCCTTTTTTTTTTTTAAATTTCTTTTTAAAGATTTTATTTATTTGACAGAGATCACAAGTAGGCAGAGAGGCAGGCAGAGAGATGGGGGGAAGCAGGCTCCCCACTGAGCAGAAAGCCGGATGTGGGGCTCCATCTCAGGACCCTGAGATCATGACCTGAGCTGAAGGCAGAGGCTTTAACCCACTGAGCCACCCAGGCGCCCCTTCTGCTTTTGATTCTGTTTATTACCTAGACACAGGTAACAGAAAAGGTTTTTCTTTTCTGTCATCTCTTCATGGCTGAAGACCCATAGCCTGCTTTGCTTTAAGAACCTATAGTGCCTGGTATGGACAGAGCCTGATCAGGCACAACAGATACTTACAGAATTGATTTGAGATCACTGTTGACGCTCCTTGGTGGCAAGTGTCAGAAATCTGAATTCAAAGCAACCTAGGGAAAAAATAGAATTTCTTGACTCGTGTATGTGAAAAGCCCAAGTATATGCAAGCTTCAGGCACAGATAGATCTAGGAGCTCACCTTACTTTCTCAGGATGTGCTCCGGACCTTTCTGGACTCTAATCTCATTCATTCATTCATTCATCTATCTTTATACCCATCCTGGGTCTGGAACTCACAACCCCAAGATCAAGAGTTGCCTATTCTTCTGACTAGGCCAGCTAGGTGCCCCCACTACCTTCTTCTTTGTTGGCTTTACTGTCACACTGACTGTCCTTGTGAGGTGACCCCTAGTCAGAGAAAGACCTTTCAACTTAAGAAAGAGATTTTCTTTACTCCCGAATTCTGAGTATCTAGGATTGAGCCTCAGCAGACCCACTAGGCAGGTGCCTGTGGGGATCCCTGGACTAGTCTGGAACATGCTGATTGGCCATATGGGGGTCATGTGACCTGGAGTGGGCAGGGCATCAACCCCAGGCTGATGTGGGCTGAACGTGATCGTGAGATGATTCCCCAAAAGAAAATTGGATTGTTGTTACCAGAAGGATGCAGGATGGGTACCTAGTAGTTGTCCCCAACCATTCTACCATTATATCGGGAGTAGCACCAACCCAGGGACGGGTCCTAGTCCCGGCCACCTGGTCCTCAGGGTCTCACCTCTCCCCGGAGAAGCTCTTCCCCCGCGGCTGCCAGGTAGGGGCCTCCCGGCATTTGGCAGGTGCTGGAACATATTTTCCCTGTGCAGAAATGAACCAAAGGATGCTGGGGAGGGGTGTCCCTTGAGGGGCTGGAAGCCTCCCTGCCACAAGGAACCGGGAGCGCTTTCTGGGTGCCATGACGTGATTTCTCTCTTTTGTGTCTGCAAAAAATGTGGTCTTAATACAGCGTGCTTGACAAGTGGGGCAGGATTAAAGGACAGCCCTAATTGACCGGGGGTGGGTTTGCACCTGTTTACTCTCCAGAATAATTCCATGCGGCAGGCGTGATTAGTCACGTCATTGTTGTGTCATTGGTGGGGGAGAAGTATGACGTCCAAACCAGAGGGAACAAACTGTCCAAACAGTTTGCGGCTGGGAGGCATGAGGCTTAACAGGAACAGCCCCTTAGGTCCCCAGCAGGAGGGAACAGTGTCTCTGAGCTGCCCTGCCTCATTCCAGGCGGAAGCAGCTGCCTCCCTCCAGAGGCACCGTGGGGCCCCAGAGCCCAAGTCCGCCGCCTTCCAGCTGGGCAATCGTAGGTGAATGAACTGCCCTCCCTGGCACTCACTTTATTCATCTGGAAAATGGGGCTGTTGTGGGACCGCGTCAGCGGATGGGCATAAAGGGGGTGGCATGGTCTCTAGCACATAGTAAGTGCTCAGTAAAGAGGCAGCAGCTATTATTGGCTATTATTGTTATCACACCATTCCCTTCTCTACACTATCATCAGAGGAAATCTTCAAAATGCCCTGTCCTCCCTGCTTATAACCACAAAGGCCTTATTCAGGCAGAGCTGGGTTTCTCACCCCGGCCACCGTTGGCACCGGGACACCCTGTGCACTGCAGAGTGCTTGGCAAGCTGGCCTGTGCCAGCTGATGCCAGAAGCAACCGGCCCGCCCCCCCCCCCCCCAGGTTGGGACAACCAAAAATGTTAGCAGGCATTGCCGCAGGGCCCAGGGAAGGGCTGCCTCCTCCAGGCTACCCCTTCTCTGCGGAGAAGAACAGCCTTAAGCCAAACCCAGAGCCTTGTCCCGGCCTCCCGGGCCAGTGTGGGCTGGTGGGCTGGCTCCCGCAGACCCTTCTGCTTTCAACCAGCACCGACCTTGTCCTCGTTCTCGTGGCTTCAGCTGCTTTGGTCTCTAAGCCAGGGGGACTCTGCACCTGGCTTTCCCTCTGCAGAGAGGGGCCTATCCCACTTCCCTTGCCTCTTCACCCCCAGCTCAGCCTGCAGACCTCAGCTGGGTTCCGGCTTTCTCAAGATATCCTCCTGATTTCTGCAAACGGGTGAATCCCCTCAGGGTCTCAGCTCTCACGGACGCAGCCCTTCCTGCGGCACTTGCCTGGGTTGTGACGGAGCCTACAGAGCCTATGTTTGTGTGTGATTCTTTCATTAAACTGCCACTCCCCGCCCCCACAGTGCAGCGTAAACTCCCTAAGAGCAGGAATGAGCCTTGGTTAGTGCCCAGGAGTCTTGCTGAATGTTCCTTGCAGAATGAGTGAATCCTGAGCTCCGCAGCTTCATCCCGCAGGCTAGTGGCTGGCCACACCAGCCAGCGTCCTGGGCCCCGCTGCGGAGAAGGATCCCTGGGTTGGATGACAAATAATGTTTTTGTCTTGTTTTTATAGTTTCTATTGGGGTATAGTCTACATAAAATGAGATGCACCGATCTGAAGGATATAGCTCAATAGATTTTTACAAAGATAATCCCTTGGGTAGCTAACACCCAGCTCAAGGTCCGGAACCTCGCCAGCACCCACTTCTCCCCCCATTCAGTATCGCAGCCAAAGGTGACAGCTGATCTTATCTCTATCATCAAACATGAACTTTGCAGGTTATGGATATTGTATTAGAGTTCTCCAGAGAAACAGAACCAATAGGATGTTTAACTATATAGAGGAAGATTTATTTTAAGGAATTGCAATTAGAGAGGCTGGCATGTCTAAATTCTGAAGAGCGGGCTGGCAGGCTGGAGACCCAGGGCAGAGCTGATATTGTAGTTCAAGTCTGAAGGTCGTCTGCTGGCAGAATTCTTTCTTGCTCTGGGAAGTCAGTCTTTTATTCTATTCAGGCCTTCAACTGATTAGATGAGGGCCACCCACATTATAAAAGGCAATCTGCTTTACTCAGAATCCAGTGATTTGAGTGTTAATGTCATCCCGAAACACTGTCAGCGAAACATTCAGGATGATGTTTGATTCTCTATCTGGGCGGCGTGGCTCAGCCAAGTTGATACACAGAGTTAACCCTCACAAATGTCCTATAAATGGAATTATACACATAAGACGTCCTCTTTTGTGTCTGACTTTTGCTCAACAAATGATTGTGAGATTCCTCCATGTGATTCAGTAACTCTAGATCATTCTTTTTCTCCATTGCCTAGCTCTCTGTAGTATTAATGTATTATCTTTTTTTTTTTTTTTGGGTGATGGACATTTGGGTTATTTCCTATTTAGAGCTATTATCAATAAAATTGCCATGAATGCTTTGTCTATAGTTTGGAGGAAATAATGCCCATTTCTGGAATTGTGGCATTGTTGGTTTAGCGGGGTACACACATGTACTTGGTGGATGCTGACCAACAGGTTTCCATACTGGACACGTCAGTTTCTGTCCCTGTCAGCGGTGTACGGGAGCCCGGGTTCCCTCCCCTCCCCACACATTGATGTTGTCAATCCTTCTGATTTTAGCCGTTCTGATGGGTGTGGATTGGCATCTCGTGATTTTAAAGTTTTTTTTTTTTTAATAAGAATTTATTTATTTATTTGACACAGAGAGATCCCAAGTAGGCGGAGAGGCAGGCAGAGACAGACGGGGAAGTATTCTTCCTGCGGAGCAGAGAGCCCGACGCGGGGCTCGATCCCAGGACCTTGAGATCATGACCTGAGCCCAAGGCAGAGGCTTTGACCCACTGAGCCACCCAGGCACCCCGCATCTTGTGGTTTTAATTAAGGCTTTCTTTAAAAATGTTCTCTGTTACACCAAAACCCAACCCCCACACCCAGAGCTGTTTCTTTTATTAAGCCAATCCTGTGTATCAATTTTCAGAGAGAAGGAACCTAGTGCATCCCCTGCACCTACTGGATCAGGCATGAGGCTAGGGGTTTTGTAGATTCTGTCCCAAGAATGGAGTCTCAACACAGCTCTTAAAAGATGTGGCCAACCTGGGGACAAAATAGGAACAGGCGGCACTTCCAATCCCCAAAGATCCAGCCATGCAAATGAGACGTCAGGTTCTCACTCCCTGGGGAACTGATTCAGCAATTGCTTCTGTGACAGCACAGTGTGAATGTGACAGATGTTCCTGCAGAGAGAAAGCTGCTTTGGATGGGAGACATTCAGGAGTCAGCTGGGTCTTGGGTATACATGTGTCATTCCTGTTAGCTTCTGCGTCGTGCCCATGGGTGACGGGGACCGAGAGGCTTTGCCTGCAGTTGGTCACGAAGACCTGCCCCTCGGCAGGTGGGGGCTGTGACAGTGTGAGTGGACTCTGGGCGGACTCTCGGATTGCGGGATTTTGTAGGCTGGACCATCTTCTCGTCAATTTTTGGTCAGGGCTGTAGAGGTGAAGGCATTTTAAAAGGAGTCTATAGTCATTGTCACTTCCTCAAGAGAGGACATTTGAATGCTAGAAAGCAGGTAGATGATCAGAGTAAAAGTGAATCTTCAGTCTTTAATACATATTACCTAGGGGCGCCTGGGGGGCTCAGTGGGTTAAAGGCTCTGCCTTTGGCTCAGGTCATGATCTCAGGGTCCTGGGATCGAGCCCCAAGTCGGGCTCTCTGCTCATCAGGGAGTCTGCTTCCCCCCACCCCTGCCTGCCTCTCTGCCTACTTGTGATCTCCCCCTTCTCTGTCAAAAAATTAAGTAAAAATCTTAAAAAAAAAAAAATGTTACCTAGAGAAAAAGTCAACATCGTACCCTCAGTTTCCTCATCTTGCTGGAGACTAGCGGAAAATTCAGTGCAGACTGATTTTGCAAACCACCTGGGTGACAGAAAGGGACACACTTCGGTGGGTTTGTGTCCCAAGCCTGGATGTGTCACTGTGTGACTTTGGCAGAGTCGCCTATCTTTTTAAGAGCCAGTTTTGGTGTAAAGGCTCAGAAGGTTATCTGTGGGGACCCCCTGCACGGGGAGCAGCCCACGGTAGGGGCTCCATAAGTGCTCATTGAATGAATTTCTGTGGTATTTTAGATCCACAATCTCTTAGCCACAAATGCAAAACCTAAGACATTGTGAAAACAGCAAGTGCTTTTCTTATGTTTGGTGCAATTCATTTGGCAGCACAACCAGACAGGAGGCGATTCTGTAGCCTTTCTTTATTGACCCCAACCTGGGTGAATATTTGTACATGTTGCTTTAAAATTATTAACATATTTACACTGAGGTATCTCCCCAGGCTCCAAAGAGGTGTCCTATATTGTATGGCACTTGCAATGTATTCTTTCTATGGTCTAGAACATCCTGAATTCTGATGTCCATCTTGGTTTCAAATGTCAGAAAGAAAATTCAGATTTACTTAGGAAAAGAGAGAGAGAGAGAGAGAGAGAGAGAGAGAGAGAGAGAGAAAAGTGTATCATCTCATGGACCAAAAAAGAAAAAAGAAAAAAAAAATCCAAGATATTCTGTCTTCAGGTGCTGCTGGATCCAGGGGCTCAGAGGATGGCTATTTATTTCTCTTTCATTAGCTAGCTCTGAGTAGCTCTACTTTCCCTGGAATTTTTGCTCCATTCTCATTCCTGCCTCAGACAGTGGAGGGGATGGGACACAAGAATTGGCTTAGTTTAGGTCACTCTTTCAGCCCTGCATTGATCGGGGAGAATGATAGCTCGTTAGGAGGAGCGTGGGGCAGACCCAAGCAGCAGATGCCCACTGCACCATTTACAAACTGGTTTTGTGCCAATTCAGTTCTTCACCTGGCATTCCTAGCTCCAGGGGAGTCCCAGTCCAAGCACAGAACACCTTAGAGGGAAAGGGTGCTCACATCTCTCAGCCTGTCACCGGGTCCACCCCACCAGTGACCTGAGTGTCTGTCTCATTGCAGATTTACCTCTTGCTTCCCTGCTCAGAACCCCTATCTCTTTCCTCCCAGTGATTAGAAGAGCCAGTGCATATCCTGTTCTCTCTGCTGGAATGTCCTTCCTGCTGCGTGATTCTTGGCCTAACAGACATACCTTCGAACAGACCCCTGCCTCCCTAAGTTTCTGCTTTCAAATTCCCACCCCATCCCTTCCCTTCCTGGCAGCACAGACTCTATCTCACGTTGTGAATATATACCAACGAGGCCTGTATTTGTTTAACAACCGCCTCCCGGCTACACGGTGGCTGCTTGATGGCAGGTCCAGGTCTGTCTCTCACCGTCCGTGTCTCTTCAGTGCTGGGCACATAGTGAGCAATCCGTACATATATTTGGATGAATGAAGGAATGAACAAATGAACGAGTTGCAGAGCTTGAATTTGAACCCTCCCCTCCTCGACCCAGGAGCTCACGTGCTCACTGTGGCGCGTCTGGCTATGTCTTCAGATGCAAATGAGAAGACCTGGGTCCATCTTATTCTAAGGTGTTCTAGAACATGCTTCGATGGCTTTCCGTTGTCTTCCTTCCCAGCGTACATTCCACTGGTGACAACTCCCCTGGAAGGGCCACACGGCGAGCTCCAGCAGCCCCGGGAGCCTCTGCTTAGTTGGAGGTGATGCCACCTACCTGCCGCTGGCGCTGGTGGCTTCCCGGTCGCCGGAGCTCCGTGCACGCTTCCGTGCTTTTCCTGACATTCTCCGGGGGAGGCCGTGTCAATCCTGGGCCCCTGGGCGGCGCTCTCCCATGAAGCCCGTGTGAAATGGATACATTTTGCTACGTCTTCCATGGATCTGCCATCCTTTCGGGAAACTGAGCTACGGATTCTGGAGGAGCGGTCAGTCACCGCCCACTGTCTGGGAGCCTGGTTGTGGTCAGGTGACCAGGCTGCACCAATCACCTGGGCTGGTGGGTTGGCCCGAGCACATGACCGAGCACATGACCGAGCACATGACCACGCTAAGCCAATGGGAGCCCTTCCCTGGGATTTCTGTCGTCTCCGCTAGTGATGTCGGCTTGATGATGAGGCTCGACCCGGTGTGGCCGCCATTCTAGCCCCCAGGGGCAGCCGTTCTGGGAGAATAAAGCTCCTCAGCAAGGGAAGCAAAGACAGTGGAGCAGAAGAAGACCCTTACAATAGCACTGACCTCATTTACTAGATGCTCTCTCTGTGCCGGCGCTTTGCCCCGGCTTTCCCTGAAGTAGCCACGGGCATTAGCACAGGCGAGTAACTGGGGATGATGGGCCTCTCGGAGGTTCAGGCGCTTGCCTAGGATTTCCACGTGGTGACGCCGAGGATGTGACCCAGTGGGGTCGGCCCCCAAACCCTGCGGCCTCTGCACTGGCCCGTGGGTTGCGTGCCTGCTTCCCTCTGGGGGAGCTCCGTGCCCGGCCGCTTGCCCTGCGCCATGAGAGCAGACGGTGTCTTTTGTGCAGGTTATCACCGTGGGCAAGGATGGGCGCACGCCTGGCTGAGCGTGGGGTGAGCAGAGGGCCCCGTGCCAAGGGCTCGGATGCCTCTCCTCCCTCCCCCGCCCTCCCTCAGGGCAGATGGACCGCGGGCCCAGTGGAAGCTACTCTTAGGAATATCAGCGAAACAAAGCCCGGCCTTTATGAACGAGAAAGTCCCTTTGCCCAACACCAAGCCAAATGCACCAGTTAGCTGCCAAACACACCCGTTCTGAGGTAGCAGATAGAAAAGCCCTCCGTGTCTCGCCCCGGCAGGCCAGCCGCATCCCCGGGAGGCCGGGGTACAGGGGAAGGCCCCTGGCGGTGCAGCTACCCGGAGCAATCACAGCTTGTCTCTGAGGCGGGGCGCATCGACTCCGGCCGCAGCAGTCGCTGCACGGAACAGCCTGCGCTCCCGAGCCGACCTCCCTGACTCAGGAGCGGGACTGGGGGTTCTCCTGCGGACAGGAAGGCCCCTTCGCGCCAGCTTTGCAACAAGAGCAGGATGTGGAGAAAGCCCAGCTCACCACATCCCCTTGGCGAACTATGACAAGAAACGCACTAGCTTTTCAACACCACTCTTGTTCTCTGTCAATGGGTTCCATTGTGGGCGTGAATTCCCCGGTTCCAGGAGTTGGTTCCGTGCCCTGGCCAGAGGCTCCAACCAGCGACCTGGGCTCATCCACTCCCTTCCTCAGGGTTAGGAAGCATCCCCCCTCTTGCCCATGTGCTCCACGGAGGAAGTTTCCTTCTGCTCCCATCAGCGGAGGGCCAGAGAGCTGGAGGAAAGGCTCTGCTACCCTCCTTTGGGGCGCTGTGTCTTGAGGTCTCTGCTGCTGCCTCTCTCTCCCTGTTTCCCATTTGATGCTCCCGGTCACGTCCAGGGCAGAAAGCAGCAGTGACCACCTGGGGGCCACATCTGGCCCACCACCTGCTTCGCTAAATAAAATTTAGAAGAACACAGCGGGGCCCATTCATTTGCATTTTGTTTGTGGCTGCTGCAATGGTTTCGTCTACGGTGGCGGCGTTGAGTGGTGGCAAGAGGGATTGTATGGCCCACAGAGTCTAACGTTTTTGCTACCGGGTCCTTAGAAGAAAAACTGCAAGCTCATGGTTTGTGTCCAAAGGGAGCTATAGGGAATGAAATGTTAGGCGTTCTCAGTCTCTAGGTCAACTGGCTGATGTATTTGTTTGACAAATACCTCCTGAACACCTACTATGTGCTGAGTTCTGAGCTGCTGTGAAGGGTACAAAACGGGGTAAG
Organism: Procyon lotor; assembly: GCA_028646535.1. NCBI lineage: Eukaryota > Metazoa > Chordata > Mammalia > Carnivora > Procyonidae > Procyon > Procyon lotor. The sequence continues at coordinate 4,156,611 of CM053610.1, read as the reverse complement.
GCAGACATGCTGCTTGACCTTGAGGGAAGCAGAGGAGACCACCGTCACGCCAACAGTTTGCACACAGGACCGTGCTGAGCGTCTAAAGGAAAAGGCAGCGCGCTAAGTGGGCCAGCTTAGGGGTCAAGGCTGGTTTCCTTGGAGGAACAACGTGTCAGCCGAGACCTTGACAATAAGGAGGGGTTAGCCAGGTCAGTAGGCTGGTGGGGACAGAGGATGGAGCTCTCGTCGTTTGGGCAGAGGGCCCAGCATAGGCCAACCAGGCCAGAGCATAGCTCCCTCCAGGGGTGGAGTGAGGTCCTGGGGGGAGACATGAGAGATGGGCGAGGGGCAGCCTGGCACGAGACGGCTGCCCACGGGCTGTCAGCTCCCACGGTGGGGAGGTGGGAGACTGGGCGGGGTCCTTCCTTTCCTGAGACCCCCAGGGTTCCCTTTGTCCTTGTACAAAGCTCTGTCCAAATCCAGACCAGTGAATAGGTTCTTCTAAAGAGCTGTTGTCCAGTCTGGGAGCCACTAGCCATGAGTGGCAATGTAGACTTAAAGTTAATTAAAATAAAATACTCACTCTTCCGATCCTTGGTCACAGCAGCCATATTGTGCCTGTAGCTTCGCATGGCGGGCGCAGTGGGTGGTCAGACGTAGAGCAGCGCTGTCTCCGGGCAGGAGTCGCCGTGGAAGGACTGAATGTTTCGACTGGAAAAATAGTCTGGGCTTTGGGATTTGGGCTCCTCCATTCATAAGCTGTGCGATCATGGGCAAGTTTATTTAATTTCTCAGAGTCTCAATTTCACCATCGGCAAAGTGGGCCCAGAATGATATTTGGCCTGTTGGAGGTTCTCCCTCTAAATGGCAACTACGGGGACACCTGTGTGGCTCAGTCAGTTAAGCGTCTGCTCAGGTCATGAGCCCAGGGTCCTGGGATCAAGTCCCGCATCAGACTCCCTGCTCAGCGAGGAGCCTGCTTCTCCCCCTGCTTGTGCTGGCGCTCTCTCTCTGACAAATAAATAAAATCTTTAAAAAAAAATGGCAACTATAATAACTTTAACTTTGTAAGATAGTAGAAAATATTAAAAACCTTCACGGTGGCCCTTCCCTCGTAGGAGGAGGAAACTCTGTGCAAACAAAGCACTAGGTTGCTAGAGTGGGGAGGCTCTGCAGGGTGTTTGCTCAGTCTGCGTCAGAGGGAGCGGAGACCGCCGCAGGGGCGAGGTGGAGCGTTCACACCGAGCTGGGAGCCATGTGTGATGGACCGACCGGTGATGACTCCAGTGGCCGGTGTGGCTGAAGGTCTTTCCAGACCGAGGATGTGTAAAGATTAATGAGAAGCTCTGTGCGTGCCGTAGGCCTGCGTCCTGAGCACATGTCTTCCCCTTCCCACGGTTCCCTGTGAATGTCTCAGGAGACTGGAGAAGGGGTGGTTTGTGGAAGTTGAGGAAGAGCCCCTTCTTCCCTCTGGCTTTTTGTGGTGTGCAGGAGAGAGGGCAGGGAGGCAGCCGGAGGACCATCTACCATGTTGGTTCTGGACATCTTGGGGGCCCTGAGGAAGGCCAGATGCGTTGAAATTCACAGAAATCTTGGGGAGAGCTTTGGAATGGGAGGATCTTTGGGGAAGGCGACCACAAGAGTAGGAAGACAGGGGGTCATCTCAAGGGTTGAGAGGCCTCAGGGGACATCTTGGTCACCCTGAACTCTGAAGTCTGAGTTTCTATGCAACAAACCTGTGCAAAAGCCCTGAGTTCTGGATATGTGGGCGCAGTGCTGAAAAGAACCATTGACTGAAACTGGAGGTTCGTTTGTCTGTTCATTCACTCACTCATTCATTCATATATTGGGCAGGACGTTTTTTGGTTCCATGCATCCAAAAACTCAATCCAAACTAATTTAAGGGAAAGAGAAAAAAAGAATGAGTGAATGATTTATTTTTTAAATTAATTAATTTATTTTTTTAAAGATTTTATTTATTTGACAGAGAGAGAGAGATCACAAGCAGGCAGAGAGGGGGAAGCAGGCTCCGCGCTGAGCAGGGAGCCCGATGTGGGGCTCGATCTCAGGACCCTGAGATCATGACCTGAGCTGAAGGCAGAGGCCTTGACCCACTAAGCCACCCAGGCGCCCCTGAGTGAATGATTTATGTAACAATGATAATCCAGGGAAAGCTGGATCTGGGGCTCTAAGAATAAAAAAGGGACTGACTTTTCTCTCCCCTTCACTGGTTCCCCGAGGACAACATGGGCTCCCTGATTCCAGAACGGGAGGAACAGGGAGAACTTCACCGATGCTCAGCAACAATCTCCTTGTGAGTCATTGATTCTGTTGGGTCACATGCCGACCCCCGAACCTATGGAACAGAATGGGCTGATTGGCCTGGGTGCTCACATGTTCCCTGAGAGCTGAGTGAGAAAAATGTAAGGAACAAAATAAATTGGGGGAGCCGAGGACCACGGAGAGAGCAGAGGAGACCCTGGGCATGAAACGAGAGATCTGCCATGGCTAATTCACTTGACACCCCAGGGCTGGTTCTGGGTGCAGGAGACGGGAGGCCTGGGTCCTCGTGGAGCTGACCCTCTAGTGGGAGGTCTGACCCTTATCCCCATGGCCCTTTGCCTGCCCTCCTTCCTGGCCTCAGTCCAGCCCAGGGAGAGGAGTGAAATTAACTGTCCCTCGTTATTGTGACACTTCCTGGGAGCAACAAAGAGCCTTTCACAGCGAGAAGACGAAGCAAGTACATGCGGGATGACCTAGAAGTCACAGAATTTGGTTGTTGAGGTGCCAGATGGAAAATACCCAACAGGTCATGTTCAGAGTTTGGAGCTAAAATAGACACACTCTTAAAAAAAAAAAGCCCATATATGGCTAGCATTTCAGGTGTACCTTTTGGAGTAAAGGACACTGAGCTGGATTCTCAGAAACTGAAAACACATAGAAGGTTCTGGAAAAAAAATCAGTGAACAGTGGGAGCCATGTTGTCTTCCAGGTTTCACTCTCACTTGAGCTAGATGCGCTATGGTATCAACTGGGGATGTGGGGAGGAAACGGAGGCTCCAGGAATTGGGCCCTGGGCGGAGACCAGTCTTCTTGCTGCCACCAAGACCCCTTTCAGGGGAGGGTTCCGGGCAGAGAGAGCCGCAGGTGACAAGACGCAGAGGGAGAGGACACAGACATGCTGAGGGAATGAAAACAGGAGGCGGGCAGAGGGAGACAGGGTGGGGGCTGCCGATGGGGGGTCAGGCCGGACCAGACCTCGAAGGAGTTGGGGCCCAGGGAGATGAGCTTCAAGAGACGTTTCCTCCCGCACCCCTAGAGGCCCGACGTCTGAGGTCAAGGTGTCCGCAGGACTGTGTTCTTTCTTATGCTCTCGGGAAGGATGCTTGACGTTCCTTGTTTGCTGCTACATCGCTCTGACCTCTGCCCTCGCCTTCACAGGGCCTTCCATGTGTGTTTCTGTGTGGCCTCTCTTCTCATCAGTTGCAGTCACCAGTGTGATGGTCCCCCTGCTGCTCCCGTGTGAGCTGGTCTTAGCCAATTCTGTCAGCAGAGACCCTGTTTCCAAAGAAGGTCCCTTTCGAGGCTCTGAGTGGACATGAATTTGGGTGGACACTGATCAGCCCTCACAGTGGCCTGCTGTGATTTTCCCTTGGTTCAAAGGACCCTGGCTGCACGAGGAGTGGATTGGGAGGGGGGCAGCTGGGGCAGCGGAGAGAGGGAGCACAGCGGCGTGAAGCCGGGGACGGTGGTGATGGAGGGACGGGGGAGGCACGGAAGCAGGTCAGCAGGACGCAGTAGTGGACGCCGTGTGGGGCAGAGAGAAAGGGGGGCCTGTCGGCAGTCAGCCCAGCGCGGCGAGGCTTAGGGTAGGATGTGAAAAAGACATGCAGAAGGGAAAACACAAGAAAACATTTACAAGAAAGAGGAGGAGGCTTGGGCGTGCCTGCCCCCGAGATTTGCCCACGAGCTGCAGGAGTTCTCTGGGGACACTTCCGAACCTGGCTCAGCGCGTGGGCACCGCACCGAAGCGGCTGATGGCCCAGGATAAACAGAATGAGTAGAATAAATAACCCTCCCAGTGAGCTCATTCTTCAATTAGGTGCCTCCCCCTTGCACATGCCAGCCCCTGGGCGGGAAAATTGCTGGTGACGTTAGGAACCCAGCATCCCGTGGCCCCGCGGGGGCAGTCAGGGGACCCTGAGTGATGAGCTTGCCTCCCCCCAACCCCACGGTCTGGGGCCCACAGCCTGGCACATGGGCAGGGGTGGCAGCGGAGTCTGGATCTCTGACCAGCAGTGCTGGGAAGCATCCCTAGCATTCTTCCCCACTGACTCTGGAACCAGGCGGTTCGTGTGAAGAGTCTCTGTTAGTTTCTGGGGCCGCCGTAAGAGATGAACGCCGTGTTGGTAACTTCAAACGGCAGACATTTACTTTCTCTGGAAGCCAGAGGTCTGAGGTCAGTTTCCCTGGGCTGAAATCTAGGTGTTGCAGGGCCGTGCTCCTTTGTGGGGGGCTCTAGGGGAAGACTGGTCTTTGCTTCTTCCCGCTTCTGGGGTCTGTGAGGGTTCCTTGACGGTGGCCACACCTCTCCAAGGCCAGATGTTCAATGTTCCCTCGGCTTCCCTCTTACGGGGAAACATGGATTGCATTTTGGTCCCACTGAGTGACCCAGGATAATCTACCCATCTCAAGAGCCCTAATTTAATCACATCTGCAAAGACCCTTTTTTCTTATAAGCTCATACTTACAGCTTCCTGGGATTGGGACCTGAGAGTTTTGGAGGGGCCATTATTCCCCTACCAGGGACTCCTTTACTTACAGTTCGCAGGGACAAGCTACTTCCTTGTCTGTGCCTCAGTTTCCTTATATGTAAATAGTAGAGACTCTGCTTTTCATAAAAGAACCTCTGACCTTCAGCTGACCACAAGATCGTTAGAATACAGACTGAATTTCCCAGGCTTTTTGCAGCTTGCTGAAACTGTGCGCCTAAGCTGTGGCCAGTGGAATATCAGCAGAAGCTGGTGTGTGTAGTTTCTGGGCAGCGTCATTCTTCTTCCTTTTCCTCTTCTCGCTGTTGGAAGTTGGATGTGATGGCTGCAGGGCTGGAGCAGCCATCTTGGACCATGAGGTGAATTTGGGAATGGAGGCCACCACCTTGGAGGTTCTTAGGAAGATTGAAGAGGGTTGACAAGAAGGCATAGAAACCTGCTCTGAGAAACCCGCCCCCTGCCCCCTTCCCATCCTGTTCCCCTCCCTAGTCTTGTCCTCCTCCTTATCCCGCTGCTGCTGTTTCGGTCCTGAGGTTCCTGAACCCACAAGTGTCCTTAGCCCTGGCATTCAGGGCTCCAACCAGCTGAGCGCTGGGGATCTTGGAGTGACGTGTCCCCATATGCCACACCCACAGCTTGCTCTTTTAGTCATTCTCAATTATTAATAAAAACAATGAATAAGCAAGCCATTGTGCTGGGCACTTGGCATGCCCTGTTTCCAAATTTACAGCAATTATTTTGTAGAATTATTATTATGGAAGAGACTGTGTTATCTTTGTGAGAGTCCCACCTCCTTTCCCGGGTGCTTACGGGTGGAAACCAGGCGTCGACCCGGCCCTCTGCTCTTCCGTGGTAGTGTCTGGAGCCCCCACAGGGGGCTGGCCCTGGGTTAATAAATATAAGGGAGACTAAGAATAAAAAAGATCAGTCCCACTGTGAGGAATCCTATGTGGAGGGGTACGCGGCCATGGAGAGGCTGCCTTGGGTCAGCCCCTGCGGTGGTTCCTTGGTGAAGGTCAGATCTGAGCTGAGTCCTGAAGTGGGGTGAGTGTGTATAGACAGAGACACTAGGGTGAGCTCTGGGGTCGTGGGAGTCGGGGCGCGTCAGAGGATCAGGAAATCGACCAGTTGCCTGGGCAGGGGTGAGGGTTTTGAATCCTGGCAAAAGAAAGTTTCTTCCAATTGGAGATTGATATTTCTTTCTCCTCCAAGAAGTAAGTTTTTAAACACCAACACTGCACTTATTTATTGAGAGAAAATCTGGACTATATAAACCACAGAGCAGACCTCTCCATCCAAGCCGTCAGTGCTGCCGATTTATGAGCATCTGTGGCTCACCCTCGCGAGCCGTTCCCCATGACGGGCACCCTCTCTCTGTGTCCTTACGGGGTGGGAGGGACGAGGGAGCCCTTTGGGGCATCTTGCATAAGGGCTCTAATTCCATCCATGAGGGCTCCACCCTTGTGACCTGGCACTTCACAAAGCCCCCACCTCCTAACGCTGTCACGCTGATGGTTAGGATGCGAATATGAATTCGGGGTTCTGCTCGGCTCAGAGCAAGTGCCATTCAAAGACCCCTCATTGCTACCCTTTTGTAGTGACAGTCCCTCTCCCCAACAAGCAAGTGCTAGTCTGTTCTCTGTTTCTATAATTTTGTCATTTCAAGATTGTCATATAAATGGAATTACACAGTATATCATATTTGAGATAAATCTCTCTCTCTCTCTCTATCTCTCTCTATGTATTTCACTCAGCAGAATGCCCCTGAATGTTCTCCATGTAATTTTGCTTCTTACAATGTGAGGATTGTATTCAAATCGATGGATAGGTCATCATGTATTTAGCAAACCCCCTCCTGCTACTTAGCTGATTTCCACTTAAAAATTATTTTGCATTCTGCTGTGGCAAAGATCCTTGAAGCTTAGTATGTACCGCTCTAAAGATTCCTTCCTTCCTTCCTTCCTTCCTTCCTTCCTTCCTTCCTTCCTTCCTTCCTTCCTTCCTTCCTTTTTTTAAAGATCTTATTTATTTATTTGACAGAGAGAGAGATCACAGGTAGGCAGAGAGGCAGGCAGAGAGAGAGTGGGGGAAGCAGGCCCCCTGCTGAACACAGAGCCTGATGCGGGGTTTGATCCCAGGATCCTGACCACGACACGAGCCGAAGGCGGAGGCCCAACCCACTGAGCCACTCAGGTGCCCCAAGATTTATTTCTAAAGATAGATCCTTGTGTTGAACTTGTGAGGCCATGCATGGTTCCAGAAACATCTTGCTTAACTGCCCAGGAGAGGCAATGTCCTGATTTTTCCCTCTCCACCTGATGTGGAAGACGGTTCGGGTCCCTACACCCTGGCCCCCCCTTAAGGAGAAGGCTCCCATTCCCCTCAGCTCAGCTGAAGCCTGGGGTTGATCAGGACGGACAGGGAGGGGTGAGAGCAGAGACGGAGCCCGAATATCACCCAGAGGCCTGTGGTCAGAGGGAGAGGTGATGGGGTTCCTCTCTGTGTCCCAGTTTGATGAGAAATTATGTGGCCACTCTGCTGCGAGGACACAGGGCAAGGAGGGACCCTTCTATTCCTCGATCCCACCCAGCCTCTTGCTGCTCTTTTCCCACTGAAACTTGACCAGTGTCACGGCGTTGGAAATACGACTTCTTAGGGGCCACATGGGTCACAGCAACTGTGAGATATGGGGCACATGCTCTCTCCTTTCTCTGGATACAACGACACTGAGCTCTAGCGATCTTCCTGCCTCCGCACGCTTTGACAGATGGAAGCGTACGGGAGGTGTTCCCTTTTCCTTTTATCCGGCACTGACCACACCTGCTCGGCCGCTGCCTCCACCTGGCACGTTCTGAGAGTTCACCCCTCACCTCCTGCAGGATTCCCGGTGTCACCTTCTCAGGGAGGCCTTCCGGAGCCTCCCCTTCCACTTCCCTCCTCCCTCCCAGACTCCTAGCCCACCTTTTTCGGTCTGACTTTCCATGAGTGTCGATCACCACTCACAATATGGATTTCTATCTGTTCCGCTTTCCCCACATTTCTGCTGTCTTGTTCTATACTGTATCCTCGGTGCTGAGGATGGTGCCTGGCTCCGGGTAAGCTCTCAAGACGTCTTGCTGAATGCGTGAATGAATGCAAGACAAAACAAAAGGAAAAGTGAAAAGAAGAAAGAGAAAAACTAACCCACTCCCGCAGAAGACATTCCATGCTGGACATGACACCTGGCAGCCAGCGCCCCTCTGGACTGGTGAGCGAGAGGGACCGGTGGGGTCTGCAGTAAACGGACAGGTTGCCGCCTGGGGGGGGAGGGCACCCGATGTCTCACCCCAGCCCACTGCTGCATTTAGTTTTTCAGGATCGAGTGAAAAATCTCACTTTCCATTACCATTCATCAAATAGAGTTGCCAATATTTGACCACTTCAGGCCCCCAGAAGTGGTAATCGCATGGGATTCACACTTAAATCACAATTCCTCTGGACTGAAATGGTTGTCAGCGCATTTACAACATCATTAACAAGAACGAACCCACTGCTGGGGCCAAGGTGACACTTTGAGGAGCAGGGCGCTCCTGGGGCCAGCAGTTTGCAAGTTCTACCAAGGCTCACGGCAATTAGCTGCCACCCCCCAAAAGCAGAGCACCCAGCCGCCCCTGCCCCGGGTCCCCTAGACCAGGAACTTGTTCAGCCACCAGCGCACAGAGAGGGCTGGGCAGACACAAGTGGGGACCGGCTGAGGAGAAGGCAAGCATTTAGGGTAAAGCCCTTCCCCCCCCAGGTACAAAGTGCAAACCCCTGTCAGAACCCTTTCCCAGGGAGGGGCTTCTGCCCCCAGCAGGCCTCTGGGGGCCGCACAGGGTTGGGGGGACACCACCTTGGCTGGACCCACACTGAGCCCCTTATCCCAGGCCGGGATCTTGTCCAGTGGCTGGGGCTCTTCGGACCGGTGCCGCATGTCCTCGGATGCACAGATGTTTGAAACTCAGAAAGGTGCTAAAGAGGCTTCTGGGCAATTAGGAGGAGGGGGAGGGGGAGGGAGCAGAAGAAGCTTCTGGAAGTAAGACAAGCCAATCACCCAGGACAGTGTGAGGAGCCTTGGGATTGAGAAGGGGTCCTGCCTGTGGGCAGGGTCCGTCATCACCACTCTCTGCCTGTAGCATCTCGATGAGCCAAGGCCCAGCATGGTAGGGGGAGGGGGGGTTTCAACCTGCTCGAGGACATGTTGGGGGCGCCCCCCTCCCCACCGTGCCAAGTGTTCCAGCATCTCTGATGCCTTTGGGTGGGGCACAGGCCCCAGGGGCTGGTGCCCATTCATTCACATGCCGTCTGAATGATTTCCCAGCATGGGTGCGCTCAGCTTCTACCCCAGCTCTGGGTGCTGCGGGCATGGCAGCAAGTGGGGAAGAGGTGGGCCAGATGGAAAACGAGTCAGCAGGTGAAAGTATAGTGCAAGGTTAGGAGTTGTAGGAACCCTGCACCCTGGGCACAGACCACCTGCCTCGCTCCCATCTCGGACTCCTCCTGGTCCTCTCTGTGGCCACAAACCGCTATCTCTTCTTTTCTCTGACCCGAGACCTCAAAGGCCCATATGTCCACATGCCCAAGTCATTGGTCACCAAGCCGGGGTTCCTTTCTTTTCTTTTTTTTTTTTTTTAAAGATTTTATTTATTTGACAGAGAGAAACACAGCAAGAGAGGGAACACAAGCAGAGGGAATGGTAGTGGGAGAAGCAGGCTTCCTGCCGAGCAGGGAGCCCGATGCGGGGCTCGATCCCAGGACACTGGGATCATGACCTGAGCCGAAGGCAGATGCTTAACGACTGAGCCACCCAGGCGCCCCTGGTTTCCTTTCTTAGCTGTTGGAGAGGGGAGGTGCTCAGGGGGCGAAGGTGGCTCCAGGTGAGAGAAAATACTTGCCTTTCTAGGAGTGCCCATGGGCAGGAGCCTAGCTTTTCTTCTCTTCTCAAACACTGGAGTTTTCCAGCACAGCAAAGAAAAAAGAATGATTGCAAATCAGTTAGACATTGTACTAGACAGGTGGAAATCTGCTACGCTGGCACACATTTACGAACATTCAGAATCAGACATTTACCTGGTAACATCTGTCTTCTCCACTTCTCCGAAATGATCAGGCTAACCCTCACCCGTGTGTCTCTATGCCAGGCACACTTCTAAACATTGCATGTATTTGCTCATCAAATGACATAGGGACCCTCAGGATCCTTTGTTATAGTAGAGAAAATTCAGGCACAGGAAGGTTAAGCAAGGTGCTCAAAGAAGAGGGGTCTGGGATTTGGATGTAGGGCTCCCGGTCCTCCATTCTTAACCTCAGTGCTGTGTTGCTCTGTCAGCAAAGTGAGGGCGGGGACCAGCCTGCTTGCTCTGTGGGTCCCCAGCATCTGGCTCAGAGTAGATGTTCAGTACCTACTTGTGGAATGAATGAATGAATGGATGAATGAATGGTAAAGACCGTTCTACCAGAGCGACTGCGCCTACTGTGGGGAGCTCCAAGGCCTCGTGTGTTGTGTTTGGTTTGATTTCTCTTTGGCAAGTGAAGGAGAGAGCGAGCAGTCCAGCGAGGGAGTGGGCGGGGCAGTGGGCAGAGGGGGGGCGGGCAGTGGGCGGGGCAGTGAGTGAGTGAGTGGGAGAGGGAGTGAGCGGGGAAGGAGGGGAGTGGGTGATTCTATGAAATTGCAAAAGGCTAAGAGGCCAACAGGAGGGCAAGGAAGATGGAGCCCGTATGTGCATTTGCGGAGGCCCCAGTTTTGCCTTCTTTTCTTTTTTTGACCACTGCTTATAGTCGTGAATCTGGACACTCGCTTTGCTTCTTCCTTTTAATTTCTGAACAGACACTGGAGAATCGGGGTGTTCAGACACCTGGATGGTGTCGGGACGTCCCCGTGAGCTCCTCGTCATCCTGGAGGTGGGGCGCAGTGGACCTCGCCGCATCCCAGCGGCTCTGGGAGAAACAGCAGCTGTGAAGTCCTGCATCTGAGGTAGACCAATGGGACATGGTGCACACTGAACGGCCAGGGAGGGCCGCATTCACTCTGTGTTTTCTAGAATGTGAGCACTCTGCCGTGGGCACTCAACAGTGGCTGCATTTGGCCTGCGGGGGCCCCTGCTTTGGGCTCTCTGGACAACTGGGGCAAGTCAGTACGGAAATGCTGGGAGTCTGTGTCCTCGCTGGGAAAATGCACCTCATGAACGTCCCTTTCTTGTGAGATGATTGTAGGTTAAACGTGATAAGGCAACAAAGCGACCTGGAGCAGGGCCTGCAGGAGACCTTCAATAAATAGAAAGACACAGGTCTCTGCAGGTGTAGGGGCATCGATTTACATACAAGTGAGGCCAGGGGTGTCTCCAGGGGTTGCATGAGTTTTCAGATGAGACCCCATTGGGTTGGGACGGAAAAGAAAGAAGGAATGTTTCCACCCTCAACTTTATTAATTTCTAAAGAAATGTGCAAACAAGAAAAGGCAGGATGGGGTCACTTGGTGTTAATTCTGGAAATTTCTCTTATTGATCTTTCGCTTATAGTATAACCCAAGGCAAATTCCCCAAAATGCCAGGATTTGAGAAGAAAAGATAAAGTCATTTGTAGGCAGTTCTTTCCTGGTTCTTTCCTGCAAAAATTCTCAGAGCCAGAGAAGTGGTAGCCAGAGCTGGCCGGGAGGTGTGGAGGGAATATTCCTGCCTTTGGAAGAACGTGGGGACCCAGAGTCACACCTGGAGCCAGGATGAGGAGGTCTGACTTGAGTAAAAGCATAGATTGCCCTAGGGTGGGCTTCTGAGTGGATTCTGGTCTTTTCGAATAAGGAAGAGGATTCTGCCTTCTGCCTGCTTTTGGGTGTGGCTGAGTTGGCCTGAAGGGGCCCGGCATGAAGCCACTCCTCAAAAGAACAATCTTTACCAACATGTTTCTCTAAGCATTGGCAAAACCACTGTGCTTGGAGTTGGAGACTAATGATGGCGGACGCCTTCCTTCCTTCCTTCCTTCCTTCCTTCCTTCCTTCCTTCCTTCCTTCCTTCCTTCCTTCCTTCCTTCCTTCCTTCCATTCATCAGTGATGTTTATTGTAACTTAACTGGGAAGATTAGAAAAGGTGCCTGAAAACAAGGAAATTCTTCATGGTTCTATCACCTTAGCTAAGTCTGTGTGCATTTCCCAAAGTTGTGTAGAGTCCTTGCCTGCGGCAAGTGGTGTAGTAGGAGGCATTCTGTTATAAACAAGAACGTGGGAAAGTGGAAGCCATGTTGTCCCCAGGGGGTGTCTGATGGGGGCCATTAGAACTCAACTGAGCAGGGAAGGACCTTTAGCCTTCACCTCCCGGCTGGCCAGAGGCTTGGTGTGGCCCAGGGATACGTGTCCAGTCAGCTCCCACTGCTCCACTCTGGGGAAGGCAGTACGCTCTTGGGAAATACGGGATGGGGACCAAGAATGGTCAGGAGAGGAAATTATCATGTGGGATGACTAGCGACAGTGACCTTTTTCTCCCTTGGAAATGAAGCAGGGTGAAGGTCTGCTGGGGGGGGTGGGGCTGGGCCTTGCCCTTCCCATGGTGGCGCACTCACGCCCACTGGCTGCCCCCTGGCTGGCATTTCTTTGCCCAAGGGCTTTCTGAGGCAATGGTGTCGGAGCTGTGGTTCTTGGGACAGGCCGAGTGCTGGGAATTAATGTCCCCTGTGGGCCACCCTCAGCCAATGAGAGAGGAGCGGTGCACCCTCCCTTCTGGGGGGACAGCTGCCAGTTTCCGCAGCAGCATTAAGGTCCGTCACTTGCTTAGTCACTTGGATGGTAGCTCGTCACACACCCTGGGCCAGCCTCTCTCACTCCCCACCCCTCACAAGATGTCCCATGGGTTCACCTCCCAAGGAAACCCTTTGCATTCAAGTTCTTGCCTCAAGGTCTCTACCTAGAAGCCCCCCACCCCCAACCCCCCCATCGGCTCGCTTGACACTTGGGCAAGAAAGACAGACATAAAACTAACAGTGCGTGATGCGTGCTTAAAAGGAAGGCCCGAGAAGCTGGGGGGAGTCTGTGGGGGCTGAGCCTAGAAACACCTCTGTTTGGGATTTGCCTGAAAACTGATTTTTGTAGGGCACTTTTCTGCAGTGCAAGAAACTTTGAGAGGAACTCCAGTAATGATCGAGAGCTTCATCTGGGCCAGGTGCTGAGATCCGAGGAGTGAATGGGCAGACACAGCTGGAATGGCCACTGGGGAGGGGAGGTGACAGGTGCTCTGGCTGCTTTTAAAGGGAGGCATTGACCTGACCAGGGAGGCCTGGGACGGTTTTGCTGAGGGGAGCTCCAAAGCACAGGGGCCTTAGGGACCGGTGTTCCAGGCAGGGGGCTCAGCGTGTGCAAAAGCACAGAGTGGGAGGGGATGTGTGTTGGACGCCCGACAAGGCTGATGTGATGGGTGCTTAGTGAGCGAGGTGGGGGTGGCAGGAGATGGGCTGGCAGGGGACGCACCTGGGAAACATGTCCGCGGCCATTCAAGGACTTAGTTGGTCTGAGGAGTGCGGTACAGCAGCCGATGACGGGCTGTAAGAGGCTTAGCTGACGTGATGAGACTTACATTCCGAGGGGATCACTGGCTGCCCTGTGATCCGATCAGAGGTCATCTAAAGATTTCCTCTGATCGCTTCCCTTCTCTTGCCCACTGGGACCCTCCGGCTGGGCCCAGAAGCAGGGAGGCTGGGACAGGCCACCACAGAAATGACCGTCATTCCTTGAGCCAGCGAGGCGCCCCGTGATGCCCACCTTGTGAATTACCTTGTCGTTTCCAAAAGGCCCTCTACTGCTGGAGAATATATATATTATATATATCATATTATATGTTATTATATAACAGTTGGACTTTCCGCTCCCGAATGGGGCTGGACACAGGGCTCCTGTCAGCCGATCAGCCCCCAAGAGCACGCCTTGGATCTGATAAACAGGCTGGCAAATGGGAGCCTTGAAAGTGGTGCCAAGCACTGTGGTTTGGACCAGACTTACGGGTCAAACAATCGAAGCGGCTCCCCCTGGGCAGAAGGGAAAGGGTGGGGGAAACTCAGCGGAGACACAAAGACACAGTGTGGGAGACGGGGGGCAGGCCCCGTTACCTCAGCCTTACAGACTCTTCCAGCCCGCCCACCAGGATGCCAGGCTGCCCCGCTCAAGTCAGTGCCACCCCTTGCTCCGGACGTCCTCGGGAAGTAAAGGGGGTGGGGTCGGGTACTGGTGGCCATGGCTGGGAAGCCTGGTGGACGCTTTCGTGGAGCTCTTTTAGGGACCGTGAGTTGTTCCTCCTGTTTGATGATGTGGCTTAGCTTGTTCGTTTTGCCTTTTGTACGGGTCTTTTTGAAAAATTTTTATAAAAAGATTTTATTATTGAGAGAGAGAAAGAGAGAGCGCAGAGGGAGGGGCAGAGGGAGAGGGAGAAGCAGGGTCCCCTCTGAGCAGGGAGCAAGGCTCCATCCCAGGAACCAGGGATCATACCTGCGCCGAAGGCAGCTGCTTAACCCACGGAGCCCCCCAGCCGCTCCTGGATGGTTCTGAACTGAGCCAGGCACATCCCCTCACCCAGTGCTGCCTGTGACCACAAACGACCTACTGGGAGCCTGGCTGGGGGCCCGTGTTGGGGGCCTGGGAGGAAGTCGTGGAACCACATGGAGACCCCACCTAGGCATGTTGTTTTAGGACAACATCTGCTGTCCAAATAGACCAGGGGGCCAACAGCCAACGGCTCTGGCCTTATTCAGCAGGACCTCAGACTGGCAGCTTCTGGGCCACCCGCAGCTGGGCGGAAATGCAGAATCTGGGACCCCTCCCCGGACCCCCCAAGTCAGAGTCTACCTTTTCACAAACCTCCCCGCCGGTCATCTGCAGGCACGGTTTGGTTTGGGAAAGGCCGACCCTAAAGCACAGGCATCCGTGAATGGAAGTCACGTTTCTGTGTTCGGGGGTCCTGGTGGCCACACATCGTCGTTGTCTTTGGTCATTTCATCCCCAGACCAGCCCAGGGGACAGGAGCAAGTGAAGACGTAGAGAAGGAAACAGGCTGGTTGTGTTCTGTGCTCTGCCCGAGCTCATCCCGCTGGCAGAGGGTCAGGTCGGGTCTGGGGACTCCCGCTTTCCTCTCCCTCAGGAAAACCCAGCCGCACGCTCTCCAGCCTGGCAAAGCCCGGACCTTCCCCCCAGAATCCTCCCTCTGACCACCACCCCAGCGGGCTGTCACCTGCCCCAGGAAGCACCTGTGGGACGAGCAAGGTTCTAGGCGGCCCAGTGCCTCAGTGAACAACCCGAGTGTGAATGGAGAGGCTCACCGCTTCCCGAGAGACGGACTCCAGCAAATGCTGGCCCCGCGGTGTTAGGGCGCACCCTCGCTCCTGCGGATCCCTACCCCACGGCCGAGGCCAGGAGCGCCCTGAGTTCTGGCCTCAGGATGGCTAGTGGAACACCTCACGGTTACATGGAAGGACTGAAAGGGTTTTGGTTTTTTTCCTTTTTTTTTTTTTTTTTTTAGATTTAAAAGCTTGGTGATTGTGGAGACACACTTACTGTACTTGACATTGTGGGTTGTTATTTTTTTTTTTTTTTCTTATTTCACTTTTGCTAAGGGGCTTGAGTTGTGGGGTTTGGACGAGAACTGGGCAGGCATCTGGGGCTCGTTGCAGGTCACGGTTTAGTCTCAGCCATGTGCCGCGGTGTCCTCAGTGAGCCACGACCATGAGGTGCTTCTGGAAACCCAGCTGGAAATGCGACCTCAGGTGGCCCAGGGCAGGCCGTGGATGGACACTGGAAGGTGTGCTTCTGGGCCGAGCAGGTGAATGGGGAGCCATCTGGCTGTTCTCTCTCTTTCTGAGGTTCCTGTTCTGATCTTGACATCTTAACTTCGGTGACTTGTTAATTTTTAAGGAGAGCCAGGGGAGCGAATCCCTTTGGGGACAGATAATAGGTTCTTTTTCCATTATGCTTTTTTTGCCCAACCACCCAAATTAATTTAAAAAAAAAAAAAAAGGTCTAGAGCAAGATTTAAATTTCTAGAAGAGATTAAATTACATCTGTTGCATTTTTCTGAAGGTCATATGCAGGTTTGTGAAATTCTGGGATGCCCACTATAACTACAACCCATTCCGGCTTTAAGCTTTAGGAAAAGTCAGGTCCAAATTCAGATCTTTCATTGCTGGGTACCTACTACGTGCCCAGGACTCTCCTGGGCGCTGAGATTCTAGGTTCCCGATTTTGTGGGCTCTCCATTCTTACAGGAGAGCCAACTGAACACATGAATAAATAGGGTACTTTCAGATCCTGAACAGTGCCACAGGACAACAAAATGGGCAACGTGTTGCAGGCATGAGGGAGGACACTGTTAGATGGGGTAAGCAGGGGAGGCTTCTCTGAGGAGGTGACTTCTGAGATCAGATCCTTGGGCTGAGCCTTCTAGGCTGCTGGAACAGCAGACGCAGAGGCCCCAAGGAAGGAAGAGCTTGGCCTGTTGGGGGGACTGAACAAAGGCTGGTGATCGAGGGGGAGAGTGAGGACATGAGCCTGGAGAGGGACGCAGGGACCGGACCCCGTTTGCTGGGCCTGGCAGTCTGCAGGCAGGAACTGGATTCTAGTTAAGAGGCAGGGGAGTGCCACGATCTGATTCAGGGTTTCAAGACCTCTCTGGCTGCTGTGTTGAAAATGGACTGGAAGGGGACAAAAAGGGGAGCCCAGAGGTTGGTGGGGGGAGTCATTTCGGCTCAGCGGGTGGGGACAATGTGCAGGAAGAGTGGTGCCCCAGCTGGGCAGCTTTTCCCTGCCTGTAACCACCTCTCTCCAGCAAACCCAGTTCCTTCACGTTAGCATCGCTAGAAGGCAACGGAACCCTGACTTCAGTGCGTTTCCCTGCGAGTAGGTCAAACAAAGCCCCACTGTGAGTGCATTAGACCCGCGAAGGGCTGGATCCTGAAGGAGCTCAGAGGGACGTGGTCAGGATTTCCTTTTCCTCATCATTCCTAGCTCAGAGACACCATCTCAAGGAAGAAGCACACTCATTTATTCATTTACACTTTGTCTTGTTCCAAACTGATGGAATCTCTCAAAAGAGAAATTAGAGGAAACCATCCCGAGTGTGTGTGTGTGTGTGTGTGTGTATATTTTAAATTACTGGCTGCCTATTATATGCAAGGCATTGAGCTTAAACTCTTTATTACCTTCCTTAATCCTCTCACCAACTCTAGACGTAGGCACAATTATTATCCCCGTGTTAGGCTGCTCGGGTCATGGAACTTCAGCCCCAAAGCACCCAGGAAGCACCAGAGACAAGGGCACTAAAGCCCATGATGCACCTGTCTGCATGGCCCCTGTTTCACCCACCCCTCTCCACGGGCTCCGGTAATGGACTATGTATTGTGTCTACCTCAATAGAAATAGACAATAGACAATAATCTGCTGCATACCCGCCATCCACAGGGAAAAGACTGTGAGTCTTGACTTACTAATTGGGTTCTAGGAAGCCCTTCTGCATAGAGTACGTTGAGTACTTTGGCCCCAGCCAATTCTCCATGCCCTAAACACAGAAGTCTTTCTTCTACGTCAGAAGCAATACCAGCGCCGACAGAGAAAAGTATTCCTGATACTTGACATTTTCTACCCAATACATTGCATTCCTTGCTGCCAGAAGCACATTTCATAAGCCGAGTACCCCATTTTTCATTACGGAGTTTTAGACAATCCTTCTTGTGGGTTCTGTACCCATCCCGTGATGGCAGATGGAATCCCCGCGGATGAGAGCGGCGTTTTCAAACGGAAGGTGATGACACATCATGACTCGTGACGTCTACTTGGTTGTGATAAGCAACACACAATAAGGGAATCGAATAGAAAGTGTTAATGTCAGAGTACATCTCTTGCAATAAGGGAAATATGGCTTATTAAAACTTTTCATTTATGGACACGAGGTCACAATTTTATTGAGGTCTTAGTGTTTGAGAGCTAATGGATCAGGGTGTTGTTGGAAGATTGCAAAGCTAGAGAACATACCCCTTACCGCTCAGTGGTCAGTGACCTTAGCTACAGTGGTCCTTTCTTTTCCTTTCGCCCCAGCCCTATGACCATCAGATGAACAACCTAAACCGTGAAGATAGCAGAGTGTCCAACTCGATGGTGAGCGGCTGTCCAGTCTATCCATTCCCCTCTGCTCTGCAGGTAGGGTGGATTTTGTCGAGGACTGGCCCAAACAACAGCCCAGAGTGGAGTCCTCCCAGTGAAATAGACACGACGCTTTTTGATTCAGATGACAGTCAATAGTCATGACGACTCGTGGGGCACCTGGGTGGTTCAGTCAACTGAGTGTCTGACTCTTGGTCATAATCTCTTCGGTCATGATCTCAGGGTGCGAAGATCAAGCTCTGCATCAGGCTCCACGCTCAGCGCGGGAGGCTGCTCGTCCCTCTCCCTCTGCTCCTTCACTCTGTTCTCTTTCTCTCAAATACATAAAATCTTAAAAAACAAAACAAAATAGTAACGATGGTTTGTAATGACAGCAGTTCCTTGAGCCTTATGCCACACCGGGCATTTTCCATGTTGCATCTCTTTAACTGTCTGGCAACCTTATGTGGTGTAGGTTCTATTATACTCCTTGTTTATGGAGGGATAAACTGAGGATCAGGGGGTTGAACTCACTTGCCGTGTGTGTCGGGAATCTTCCACTGTAAGTGACAGAAACCCAACAGAAAGTCTTCGTTTATTGAACTGACAAGATCCGGGTGGTTGGGTTTCCCGCACCGCTGGGTTAAAGACCTCAGATGAAACCAGAAATCTTTGTTTCTTAGTGCTGCTTTCCTCTGTGGTGGCTTCATTTCAAACAGGCTCTTCCATACCCTTCCCTAGTCTTGAGGGATTTCTTTTCCTCAGGTGCCCGTGGTTCTTGGTCATGCCGCTTCGAAGAATGAGGAGGTAGACCAAGACCAGACGGAGAGGGATGGGCAGCAAAGCAAAGCTGGTTGAGCAAGAGCAAAGTTAAAGCAAAGTTTGTTGAGCCATAGCGCAAAGCTATGGAAGAAGGAGGGGACCCAAGAGGGTTGTTGATTTGGCATTTAGATCTAGTTTTTTGGGCTTGTTGGTGAGCTGTTTCTAATCTGATTAACTCTCCCTGTGCCTGTCACCAATAAGGTATTTGTCGTCTACCTATCACGGGAGAAGGGTGGAGAATTCTTCCAGGCTGATGTAAAATCCTTTTAAGGGTGGTTTCCTCTTAGGGTGGGGGACCCCCTGGTCCCTGCCTGCCTTTCTTCCTACCATCCTTCATTAGTCTTACGCCATCTGGCCTTGGAGTCTACAGCCTCTGAAATGCTAGTGCTTGTCCTGTCTTTCACTCTCATTGGCCAACCGTGACCATGTGCTGTCACATTGGGTCCCCATGTGTTGGGGCCCAAAGGTCAGCCCCACCTGAACGGCCCTGGCTGAGAGATGGAGGACTCACTCCACTTACCAGCTAACTCTTGCTCTATCACAAACCCTCAAAACTTAGTAGCTTAAACCAATAACCCTCCAGCCCTCAGGGAAGTCCCAGAGGCCCAAGACATGGAGCGGAAGAGTGAAAACCCTCTAGAGAAAAAGCTTAGCACCTCATTGCTTCCCATGTGTGAGAAGAGCTCACCCTCTGTTTCCTGCTTAAGAAGTGGATGGGCTCGGGGGAATGAGGCGGCCATCTTGTGTTCAGGAGTGCAAAGCCAAGAGAATCTCGGAGCAGGCCTGGCATCTTGGTTCAACCTACCTGCCTGCCTCTTATCTCTGAAAGTCCCATTATGGGAGGACAATAAGCCTTGATCCCTCAGGCCTCTCTTTGGCATATGTTCTCTTTACTGCAGCCGGAAGCACTCCTAATAAATACTCCTAGTGTCCCCCAAACATTCGTACCGAAGTCTTTGTGTAAGGCCACGAGCCAGAGGGGGGGACCACTGTCCCTTGTGTTACACTTTCTTGCTGGGTCCGGACCTATGCTGCTTAGCTCTTGTTATGTTGCGGGGCTGAGAGAAATAGTTCTTTGTGTTTTAAAGTTTTGGTTTTTTTTTTTAAAGATTTTATTTTTTTATTTGACAGAGAGAGAGATCACAAGTAGGCAGAGAGGCAGGCAGAGAGGGAAGGGAAGCAGGCTCCCTGCTGAGCAGAGAGCCCGATGCGGGGCTCGATCCCAGGACCCTGAGATCATGACCCGGGCCGAAGGCAGAGGCTTTAACCCACTGAGCCACCCAGGCGCCCCCTCTTTGTGTTTTATCC
The DNA here is from genome assembly GCA_028646535.1 of Procyon lotor. Classification (NCBI taxonomy): domain Eukaryota; kingdom Metazoa; phylum Chordata; class Mammalia; order Carnivora; family Procyonidae; genus Procyon; species Procyon lotor. Next base: position 4,136,607 of record CM053610.1, on the reverse strand, counting down.
CAGAACCGCCTTCTCTGTAAGATCCAGCTACGTGGCCACGGCAGTTCTCGGCCTTGGCAATGTCGACATTTTGGGCAAGATAATTCCTTGCTGTGGATGCCATCCAGTGCCTGGTAGGACATTTAGAGCACCCCTGGCCTCCACCTGCTAGATGCCAGGAGTGTCCCCCTCTTCAAGCTGTGGTAACCACAGAGTGTCCCCAGTGGGCAGGATCGTCCTCTGTTGAGAAGCACTGGGTCCGAGGGGCCCTCTCACTTGAATGTTGTCCCCAAAGCTCTGAGCATCCCTCTTGCCTTTCATACCCGTTTCTCGCTCTCTCTCTCTGTCAAGACGGTCTTTCCTAAATTTTGCCCAGCCAGGCTGCGCTCCCTCAGAGCTCTGCTCTTCAGGATGGCCTTGCCCACTGGCCCAAAACAGCAAGAACCCCTTGGCCTAGTGGGGACCTTGAGAAAGTATTCAGATGGTTTCTTCCAGTTTTTCTCACGGGGAGACGGAAATGGGGCCGTCGCCTGAGGCCTGGGTGTTTGGCACCGACCTGGCTCAGACCCGACTGTGGGAAGCGGGTTGGAAATTTGGGGAATACGAATATGCTCCCAGGTGAGAGCGCCGTCGCTCCTGGATCGACATGAGTTCGGAGGGAAAAGCAGGAAGGACCGTGTTTCCGGCCCTCACACGGGCCTTGAGGATAGAGAGAGTGTTTCTAAGACCTTGTGGAGAGCAAAGCGTCGCTTCTGGGGGCGTGGTGGGGGCGGAGGAAGCAAGAGGCTGGAGCTCCGGCCCCATCTGCTTGGGGGGAAACTGGGCGTGTTTGCGTTTTGTCTCACATCTTGGAATGATTCATTGATTCTTCCGCTCTCCGTAACACCCACCGGCCTTGTGAGGATCTTCCCATCATCAGGGAACTCTGTTTTGTATAAAATAAATTGGATCCGTTGGCGTGTGATTCATCTACACTGAATGCAGCAAAAATCGAGCGTTGGGAGAGGTATTTGCTGACCAGTAAGCCAGGAGAGGCTTTTCCTCAATGCCTCCTTCCCTTTGAAAACACGAAGCTACGGGAGGCCGGAAGAAAGTGAGTCCAGAGCTGGCAGGGGTGGGGGGGTGTCCAGACTCCGCCCCCCACCCCCCTGTGGTTCGCCTGTCACCCTGCCCCGTGTCCTCTCCAGCTCCTGACCCCGTGCCGGCTAAGCTGCTGTCAACGCAGCCCTGGTTTTTGGCCCAGCCTTTCTGGTGCCAACAATGTCCCTGTTCTTACTCAGAGGGAGGGTTCCCTTTTCCCCCCTCACCTCTCCACTTGGCCTCCTCTCCTAATCCTCTGAGAGACAGCAAAACTCTGCGAATGTTTTTCTCCCCAGATGAATGGAGAAAAGGGGGCAGGTGCCAGAGGTTTCCAGCCAGCACTTGATAATTCCTTCTTCCTGCCTTGAGGTTTGAAAAGGAGCACCGGCTTACGATTCCTCATTATAGGTTCCTGACCTGACCAAGAAGCTTCTCGAAGCTTATCTCATTGCAGGTGAGCTGAAACCCAATGAGAACTGGCCTGGATGAAGGAGGGAATTTATCGGCTCAGGTCATTGAGAAGGCTGGTGGCTTCAGGCACAGCTGGATCCAGGAGCTAAAAGATGCCCCCAGCAATCATTTTTTCCCCCTCCATTTTGCTTTCCTCTCTTGGCTCCATTCTGAGGCAGATTATCCCCTCCAGGGGCTGAAACACCCACCGCCAACCTCAGCTTTAGAAACTGTAGAAACCGTAGGCATCTAGACAGAAAGCACGATGCCGCCACTGGTCACTGCTTGTACTGAAAAAAGTCTTTCTTCTTTCTGTTTTCTAGTTCTTCCCAAGCTATATACAGAGAACACGGGTTTGGTTAGGGTTAATTTGGTTGCAAATGACAAATCCCTGCTCCAACTGGCTTAGCCATAAAAATCATCTTGAAAGATTTAAGAATTGATTGAGGAACCAAGGGCGGACAGAGCAGGAAGAGGAAAACAGGAATCCACTGAGACGCAACACGACATTCCTCTCTCCCTGCCCACGATCTCTGGCTCTCTTTGGGCATTACCTTTGGTTCTTCCCCTCTCTGTGTGTGACGTCTGGCTTTTTCTATGCTCACTGCGGACACAGTCCCTGGGAGGGAGGTCACGGGAAGCCTGTGTTCCACCTCCAGGCTCCAGGAGAGAGAATCTGACCGGGCCAGCTCTGGAGGGTCTACCTCGAGTCCCGTCAGCTGTGGCCGGGAGGCGGGACACATGGCCGGCCCTGTACCCTTAGCCCTTTCCTCCCGATAGGAACGACAGAAGGCAATTCTCTGGAAGAAGGTGCAAGGCGATTTTCCTACCACAGTGGAAGCGGCAACTTGTCCCTATCTCACACAAACCCCCGTGTAAGTGTCTGATTTGCCTCATCTCTTGTTGTTTGGAGGACTTCACTCCTGAAACTTCCTTTTTCCTCTTCTGTACCTTGAGCTTTGCTCCCTTGTGCCTCCACACCCAGCCCTGGTGCCATTCCCTTACATCACTGTTTCTCAGCCCCGGGGGGACTCACACACAGGACCGGATTGTTCTCTTTTTGGGGAGGAAAGGGCTGTCCTGCGCATTGTAGCGCGCCCTGACCCACTAGATGCGAGTAGTACTCAAGGGACAACCCAAATCACCGCTGGTTGAGAACCACTGCCACAGACTTTTTTTTTTTTTTTAATATTTTATTTATATATTTGACAGAGAGAGAGAGAGATCACAAGTAGGCAGAGAGGCAGGCAGAGAGAGAGGGGGAAGCAGGCTCCCTGCTGAGCAGAGAGCCCCATGTGTGGGCTCGATCCCAGGACCCTGAGATCATGACCTGAGCTGAAAGCAGAGGCTTTAACCCACTGTGCCACCCAGGCGCCCCGCCACAGACTTTCAAGCAAACCTTGACACTCCTCTCTGTCAGGGAGTCATTGCCCTTGACCCCTTGACCCCGGGGGCCACCTCTATACGCATGGCATTTTTCTGTTCCTTTGCACAGCAAAACATCTCTAGAGGGGCTGATTCTCAATGCCTACACTTCTGTCTTCGGATTTTGTGCTCATCACTGTGCTGACAGCCCTAAGTCACCGATAACATACCTCTTTAGAGCCACAAGTCCGTTCTCCATCCTCATTGGACTTGACCTCTCAGAGCGGTCGATACAAGGGACACTCCCCTCCTTGAAACACCCCGATTCCTATGTCCCTACACACATCTTTCCTTCCTTCTAGCTTACTGGCCGTTCCTTCTTAGTCTCCTTTGCTGGCACTTTCTCTACCCCCAGAGCTCTGACCTAAGCCCTCTGCTCTTTCTGTATTCACTAGCCAGGGGCTAGTTCTGATGGCTTCTCCGTGAATCTTCTTCTCCAGATCTGTAAGCGGCTAGCTTCTCCCCATTCCGGCCCTCTGCACTGCCCGTTAGAGCCCCACCAGCCCCTGACACACACTCAGACACCTCTAGCCTCTCTCTAGGACACCCCCCCAATGGATCATCTTCATAACCCTATCTATACCCGATCCAGACGCTGAGGGACTCTCGCGTTCTCTGCGGACACATGAAGCATGCTCTGGAAATAAGTCACTGCCTACAGAAACTGGTCTTTAGGCCTCCCTGCAATATAAATGCAACTTTCATTTTAAACAAAACATCCCCATATCCCCTCTCTCTCTGTGCCCCTAACAACTATTGTTTCCTTTTTTTTTTTCTCAAGCAATTTTGGACTAAAATAAAATATTTACATTCTTCATTTATGGCAGCCAACTTTTTTTTTTTTTTTTTGCTTCGCTAAAGCTGCCAGATATTGCTTGCCTTAAAAAGGCACTTTGAGGCGCACCTGGGTGGCTCAGTGGGTTAAAGCCTCTGCCTTCGGCTCAGGTCACGATCTCAGGGTCCTTGGATCGAGCCCCGCCATCGGGCTCTCTGCTCAGCAGGGAGCCTGCTTCCCCCTCTCTCTCTGCCTGCCTCTCTGCCTGCTTGTGATCTCTCTCTCTGTGTCAAATAAATAAAGTCTTAAAAAAAAAAAAGGCACTTTGAGGTACAAGGAAGGGGGGAAGTAGATGAAGGAATGACTTCGGTAAAATGATCATTCGTTGGCTGCCCAAGTTCAAGAAGAGGCCAAGTAACTGAGGGCTGCAGTGCCTCTCGGCCACCTCACTGGCACACAATCATGAATGGGTCAGCGACGAGTCAGGGAGAACTGACAACGACTGGTGCGACTGCTGCAAGGGGAACCTTGCCCGGCTGGAGAAGGGACAGCCCTGAGGTCAGTGCCAGGTCAGTGCCTCAATGGGGGCAGGTGAAGCATGGGGAAGGTTACTGCTGGCTCAGCTCGGGTCAGGTGACCACTAAGCAACTGGACCTTCTGGAAACCAAGAGGTCCACGGGAACCCCGTGGTCCCACAGGGAGGGACATAAAAGGGGGCCGAGTTTTCAGAAGGAGGGCTGTGGCGGGCAGAGAAAGCAGTGAAGGTCCTCTGTGAACTTCATAGTGAGCATAGGAGTAGAAAGTTCCAGCTGTTTCCATGTCTGGCGTTTTCTCAGTTTATTTCCTGGAGAGAAAAGTGAAATATCCTGTTCTTTTTTCGTGATAGGTTATTAGGCAGCCCTTACCGCGATCCCACCTCCTCACACCCGGTTAACCTGTTGCTGTTTTCCTTCCAGTATCTCCTTCCCCCCTTCCTTCTGGCTGGACTGACCTTTGGGTTCTTAGCTAATCTCCAAATCTGTGAACTTCTTTCGAATCGACTTAGCCTATTCTTGCTCACCTGCTATATTGACACAGAATTTGGTGAGCAGTTCTTAAAGTAATGTTTTGGGGTCTTTGCTTTACAATTTTGGTGAATTAAAAAAATTTTAATTGGGGCGCCTGAGGGGCTCAGTGGGTTAAGCCTCTGCCTTCAGCTCAAGTCATGATCTCAGGATCCTGGGATCGAGCCCCGCATTGGGCTCTCTGCTCAGCAGGGAGCCTGCTTCCCCCTCTCTCTCTGCCTGCCTCTCTGCCTGCTTGGGATCTCTCTCTCTGTCAAATAAATAAATAAAATCTTAAAAAAAAATTTTTTTAATTGTGATATAATTGACATATACTCTTAATTTCAGCTGTACAACATAATGATTTGATATTTGTATATATTGCAAAATGGTCACCACAATAACTCCTTAGCGTTCATCACCCTACAATTTTGATGAATCTCGAGTGGTGATTAGGGTTCTAAAAAGAGCATTGAAAATGACCCGGAAGGGGCTCCTGGTGGCTCAATCGGTTCCTCTCTCCATCTCAGCTGAGATCTTGATCTCAGGGTCTTCAAATCAAGCCCCCCATTGAGTTCAATGCTGGGCGTGGAGCCTACTTAAAAAAAAAATGACCAGGAAGTTTGGCCATTTGGTCCCATACAATGAAGGGCCCCCAAAAGGTTGAGCCAAGAAGTCACTTTGCAAATGTTAACCCAGACGTTGCAGGATGGAGACCTGCAGGTCAAATTTGGCCCAGATCTGTGTCACTCATGCAACTGGAAAAAAAAAAAATCCAAGTTACTTACCCACATTTGAAATAAAGACCTTTATCTGGATTTCCATATTCTCTACAGGTATCGGGAGAGGGAGCTGTGACTGGTGGGGCTGGAGTATTGTGAGTGATGGGGCACACTAGTCACCACAGAACCACAGACGTCACTGTCATCCGTTTGAGTCATTCAGGTGGCCTGCCTGGCCGGACCTGCCTCCCTCCCTCGGCTGCTGATCCTCAGGTCGTTCTGGCCCCGAACCATTCTGTTCCACCCAGGGGAAGGGCCCTGAGGGCTTTCCTGCCAGCACTGGGCCTGCAGCCCAGACCAAGGACCAATCTCGAGGAACTTGAAGGCTGGAGAAAAGGTGGGATCCTCAGGAGCAAACTTCTGGGTGCGCGGCGGCATAGGGCTATCCTCGGGTGGGATTAGAAATATGCACCTATAAGATGATCCCTATTGTGGTGCCTGTGACACTGCCTCTGCCTGCCCCCCATCTTCATGTTTGTACCAACATTTTAATGCTACAGGAAAATTCCATCACGGGTGCATTTAACTTGAGCTCATTTTACTATATCTGCTCTGAAGAGGAGAGAAATCCCTGGGTACATATTTGGCATATGTATGTGTACTCTTTTTTGGGGGGAGGGGAAAGATTTTATTTATTTGTTTTTGAGGGAGCTCAGGAGCAGGGGGGAGGGGCAGAGGGAGAAGCAAATTTTCTGCTGAGCGAGGAGCCTGACTCTGGGATCATGACCTGAGCCGAGGGCAGACGCTTAACTGACTGATCCACCCAGGCGCCCTGTATGGTAGGCACTCTCCATCCCTACCCAATCCATGCCTCATCCCTAACAAAGGGGAATCCATGTCATTCCCACCACCATCTTGTCCCACATGGGCTTGTCTACACAAATCCTGTTTCCAGCATTTTGCCCATGATTGATGGGATTTTTCAAGAGTAATGCCGACTACACCCAGTTCCTTTTATTTTATTTTATTTTTTAAAGATTTTATTTATTTATATGACAGAGAGAGATTATAAGTAGGCGGGGGGGTGAGGGGGGGAAGCAGGCTCCCCGCTGAGCAGAGAGCCCGATGTGGGGCTTGATCCCAGGACCCTGAGATCATGACTTGAGCCGAAGGCAGAGGCTTTAACCCACTGAGCCCCTCAGGCACCCCCACCCAGTTCCTTTTAATATGCACCGATGGCTACTCCAGACTGGGTGATTCCTGGGGAGCCAACTGAGGAGAAGACCGCTGAGGCCCAGGATTAGTACGGAACTTACTGTCTGGTGGGAAGTTTCAGCTTGGCACAGCCAGAGTGAATCTCACTACTTCCTACCCACCAGCTTACCAATATCAGAGTTCACAAGACATCTTGGAACCACATAATAGAGAGGAAAAAATGGCAAAAACACAGGAAGTAATTAGAGGTTAACGCATTTCCTGCTTTTTGCCTGTGTGAGCTAAGGCACCCAATTAGCCTCTCTGATCTCAGCTTTCTCAGGTTATGGAAGCGGCCCACTATACTGGGTCCCCTATGTGGTGTCCACAAAGGTAGGGACAGTGATAATGCTCACCACTTATTGGGCATGTATTCTATTCCAGGTATTGTGCTCAGCATTTTGTAACTATTACACCACTTAACCCTCCAACCATGTGAGGAGGAGTTACCATCATTATCCCCATTTTATAGATAAGCAAATGGAGGCTCAGAGGGGTTTAGGAACCTATCCAAGATCACGGCAACTTTTAAGTGGTAGAGCCAGGGTTCCAAAGATCTCAAGGGAAGATGATTCCCTGGATGCAGGAATGGAGCCCGAGAGAGGGTCACTTACATGGTTGCAAAGTTGTTGCCAATATGAGATGCATTGATGGTAACAGGCGTCTTTTAGACCAGAAGCAGACCCGGCCCTGTGCTGAGAGCTCGAGAGGCTTCTGTGGGTCGGGAGTTACTGGCATCATGATTATCAACACTTTATGAATGAGGGCGCCACAGCTCCAAGGGGAAACTGACCAGCACAAGGACACACAACTCGGAATCCTGGGGACCAGATCTGAGCCTCATTGCCTTGCTCGCCTTGCTATTCAAACTCCCAGCCTAATGCCTGCATGAGGGACACCAGGACGGGGTACATAGCAGCTCTCCTGTTGGAGCTGTTACTGAAGGTCTAAAAAATAATTAAGAAACCAATTCACGGGATGATAGAATGTAAAGAGCCACAAGGACTCTGGTTTGATAGTAAACTTGCAGCCTCCTGAAATGCTTCCTTTAGAACCTCTTGGAAACCCTTCACATACAATCTCTCATTTAATCCTCCCAGAAAGTTTACAGATAAGTATATTGAGGCACAAAGAGGTTAATTTGCTCAAGGTCACATAGTAAGCAGCCAAGCTGGGATTCAAACTCAGGCTTTCGGGCTCTGAGGTCACGCCCTCCACCCTAGACCATGCACTTCCGCTCTTCCCCTCGCGCCCCAACACACACGCTTTATCGTCTATCTTGTTGAAGGGGCCAAATATGAACAGAAAGTTCTATCTACCTCGTTCATTTAAAAGGTTGCATGGATGAATCACAATTTTTTCAACAGTGTTTTGGTTGCTTCCCTCTATTTAGTACTAGCAAAAAATTTATGATGAGCATTCCAGCAGGGAGATCTTCATATAACTGTGATTAGATATCAGTTGCATCACTTCCGACCTGTGCAATGAGGGGTGATAAAAGCAAGGCTTTTTTACATCACTTTTGGAACCTGAGTACATCTAAGCTTGATGTGGATTTATTTTATTTGGGGCATGCCTCATTGATAAGAGTGAGGGATTTATTGTCTACACTCTTGCACATTTTAGGCTGAGCCAAAATAAATGGCTTCTGAGCCACCTCAAAATGGCCACTCAAAATGGCGGATGTCCGAGCTGAATGCACATTGTACAGCACTGACTTCAGAGGGTCCAGGGCTGAGTTGTGTGCTGTGCTCAGAACTGATGATGATGGCATTCCCTATCAGGCCAATTGTAAGGCCAGTTCTGGAAGGAGAAGGCAGTATGCAGGCAATATGTGCAATGATTAAGCTCCAAGTAGGTTCCAGTCTTGGCTCTACCATTAACCATCTGGTGGTCCTTTGTTCCTCATTTATAGAATGGGGGTATAACAAGACCACCCTTCCCATAGGGTCATTGGGAAGATTCAGGGAATATATACCTGTGGTTGGCCCTCAAAAGATTACAGCTGTTATGACATGATGAAGATGGTCATCATGTTAGGACATCTGCAGAAAATCGGATTTACGGACCTGAAGTCTCCCAAATGCCATGTGAACCCCTCCAGTCACTCTGTCTGCCTCACATTCTGGATCTTAATGGTTCAGACACAGAGCCAGTAAGAGGAACTCCCACCCCTCCCTACTGTGCTCCTGATCCTTCCAGAGGGCCAACATGGCGTGTCTAAAGTTGCTTTTATGGTACACTGCGCTGGGACGATATTTCTGCCCATTGGCACTATATATGTGCACAATTTAGCAATACATATTTTCATTTATAATTTGTATCGTTATGTTATATATTATTCATAAATGAAATACATGTACCAGGTTGAACTATGTGAAACTGCCACTTTTGTAGGTTGGGACAGCCACACATCTACAATTTCGTGTGGCTCAACTCCCTGGCACTTTTTTAAATTTAAAATATTAGGAAGTGCAAATCTGTTTTTTACTTTTTAGATAACACACACACACACACACACACACACACACACACACACACACACACACACGAATAGAAGCTCTAATCCTTTCTTAGTGCCCTGGGGCAGCATACTTGCTATCACAAAGCCTGATTCCTCTTCGGTAGAGACAGTAATAGTTCCAACTTCATACACTGTGGCGAGACTTAAAAAATAATATATACGTGGGGCGCCTGGGTGGCGCAGTGAGATCAGGACCTCTGCCTTTGGCTCAGGTCCTGATCTCAGGGTCCTGGGATTGAGCCCCGCATCAGGCTCTCTGCTCAGCGGGGAGCCTGCTTTCCCCCTCTTTCTGCCTGCCTCTCTGCCTACTTGGGATCTCTCTCTGTCAAATAAATAAAATCTTAAAAGAAATAATATATACGTGCATGTGCATGTGAGAGAGAAATCGTCACAAGGTGTCATCAAAGTTAAGCTATTATTAGCACAACACTGTACATCTATTTATATTTCTGTATTTGTTTGACAAAAATGAGCCGTCCTTGTCCTACTGCTTGCCAACCTAACGACACACCGGTGACACTAACGTGTAACCCTCAGAATCACGCATGTTGGCTGCATCACGCTTCATCATGTGGATTTTTAACAGTTGTTACATGGAACCTCTACTGATGGCCATTCGGTTGTCTGAATCCCATCCTTCGGGTCTTAGCTCTGTGCACATATACACTACTCTTGACTGTTCTTTTAGGGTAAATCCCTGGCCCCTCGCAGTGTTCTCTTCTGGCCCCACCCTGCCCTGTCCCTCCCTCCACTTTGGGAGGGGAGAGTCTGTCGGGATGGTCCCAGAAGTTCTGGGCTGGGGATTTGGGGGTGTGGGGGTGGGACTCCGTCCTGCTGGCCCAGGTACAGCGGGGAAACCAGATAAAAGGGCTGATTATGCATGCTGATGGAGCCCGATAAGGGCGAGTTTACAAAACCTTCCTTGCAGATAGTTGGAAAGATGCCCTTCTTTTGTGATTTTAATACGTCGCGGCTCCACCCACCCACTTTTTTCCAGTTTGAAGGCTGCAAAGAGCCAGAAAATCAGCAGCCCGTAACTCTCCCTCTTATCTTCGTTCCTTGACTCTTTTCAGCCCGCCAAAAAGGTCGGGTTTTTAAGCGTTTTCTCGGGGAATGACTTGCAAGCTGCGGATTTTTCGTCTGCTGGGACGCAGAGGCGTGGCTTTGGGGGGGCGGGGGGAAAGCAAGGCAGAGGCGGCGGGAAGCTGCTCCTTAAACCGGTTCCAGCGCCCGCACCGCGTGGAGCTCGGGCCCTGGGCTGCGTGCCCATTTTTGGAGATTGGAGGGTGAAACACAAAGCCAACGAGACGGAGGAGGAGGGTGGGGCTGAGCCGTCTCAGGCACCTCTCGGAGCCCGGGGGGTCGGGAGGGGGGTCACTGTAGATTAAATAAAATCGCGCCAGGGAAAGGCACCCCCGCGACCCCGGAAGATGGGCGCACTCCAGTCCTTGCAAAAGCGATGTGACGCTACCAACCCAAATCAGCGCTGTCCAGGAAAGCTTGAGAACAAGGCTTTAGGGGTGGTGCGTGGTGAGCAAAGGCGTCCCCGCCAGGCAACAGGACCCCTCCCAGCACAAGTCAGTACCTGGAGCGCTGGCCCTCTCTCTCCTCTCCCCACTCGCCAAGCCCCAAACAGTTTCGGAGCCTTTGATGTGCTGTTCCCTCTGCCTGGAACATCTCACCCCACATCTCTGGGCGCCCCAGATCTGGCTGGCTGCTTCTTGACGTTAACTCCAAGATGAAATACCATCTCCAACTACTCAGGTTTATCTTTCTTCACAATATTCATCACTCCCTGAAGACTGTTTACTTTCTGCCCCTAGATCTGTTTTTCCCTTTTCACCCAGGTGCTTGGTGCCTTGGAGATAACCAGTGCCCAGACCACGAATGCCAAGTGATGTGCCCCCCAGGGCGCTGCTCCTCGGCTGTAAGGGGACTTCCAGCAGGTGGGGAACCTGGTTAATCTCAGGGGTCCGGTTCAGCAGGGCTGGGGTGATGACTGGGGTTCTGCATCTCGGACCAGCTGCCAGGGACGGATGTTGCAGGAAGATGGCCACACTTTGAGGAGCAGGGTTCAGATGTGTTCTTTGTAGTGCAAACCCTACTGCTCAGGGGGGGTGATCAGCACAGGTGTCTGAGGGGAGACCCTGGCAGAGAATCAGACAGTCAGTCTCCCTTTGGCCTCTACAGTTCTCATCTTTCATTTGGGTCCTGACCCTGAGCACTGCCCTTGGCCCCTGGTCCCTGCCGCCATTACTGCCCTGCCGCATTACTGATCTCCTCACCACACCTTCTTTGGCCCCCGCCTGACAGTCGTCCCCAAGCTTGGGTGAGCTTTCTAAAGCTCCTATGGGGCTTGCCGTGGCCTCCAGATACCTCACCTGGCACCAAAGAGGCACCTAAAACACTAGAGGGACAGAGTAGCCTCCCCTGGACCAGGGGCTGTTGACCCTATTGTCGCCTTGATCTCATCCCACATCTACATGCATGAGCCTCCCAGCTGGATTGGAAAAAAGGTTTAGTTCCTCTCTCTATTCTGAAAGTAAGCTCTGCTTGATGCTCTTAAACAGGAGAATGGGATCGAACCATTCTGACAATCCATACTGTGTGTTTTCCCTTGGACCCCAGGAACCCCCTGACTCCCTGTGATTTGGGATTCGGGGGACCAGGATCATTTGTTTACACGGTTAAAGTTGGGGGATGAGATGGGGTTGGAGATGGGGTTACCAGCTCTTCACTCATTGTCTGAGGTCACTGGCATTTCACTGGGGACGCGATTGTTAAACGGACCCATCAGAGCAAGAACCAAACGGCTCCCAGAGTCCAGAGGGATCGTTCTCACACCCAGATGGCTAGAAGGCGTCTGCATATACATGTGGCAGGCTCCTTGTCTCTCGGCTCCACAGGGACCCCTGACAGCCCTGTTCTAGAGCAGCCACTCGACCTCAGGGAGTGCTGGAAATGTCTGGGTGCATTCTGGGCTGGTCACAGAACTGGGGGGCAGCTGCAGGTCCTCAGAGACCCAGAGCACCTGCCCGACAGGAGCTGTTGTGCTGCTCACGTGACTATGACTTCGACTGTCCCCCCCACCCCCGCCCCTGCACCACCCCAGCCATTCCTGCAGACAAATAACAAGTTTACTGTAGAACCCAATTCCATGTAACTTTGCAACCTGAAGTATTTTTCTCATAGTTTGGATACATACAGAATTTTTAAGGAATACAACCGCTGTGTAAAATGAGGGGAAATACATTTTTTTTTTCCTGTTTGGAACATTTCCCAAGAATCATTCAACAGGGACGCCTGCCTTCAGTTAAGGGTCTGCCTTCAGCTCAGATCATGATCCCAGAGTCCTGGGATGAACCCCATACTGGGCTCCTTGCTCAGCAGGGAGCCTGCTTCTCCCTCTGCCTCTGCTGTTCCCCTGCTTGTGCTCTCTCTCTCTGACAAATAAATCATTAAAAAAAAATCATTCAACAGTTTGGGGACTCATGTCCCCTGTGGCATCGCTGCCACCTCCTTGGCTGTCATCCCTCCATGGAGCTGTGGGTTCTCCTGCCCGCAGCCCCAAGCACAGGAGCCCATGTGACCTCAAAGCCTGGTTTGGGCACTTCCCGGCTGTGTGCCCTTGGGCGAGTCTTCAGCCACTCTGAGCCTCGGTTTCCAGCTGTTGAGTGCGGGATCCCCCAAGCTCTAATGTCCTGGGGCGGATGTGAAGATACAGTGAGGCAATAGGGGCCATGTGCTCAGCCTGGGGAAGGGGGCACACGAATTACACCTGTTATTCAAGATGCGAAGAATACACGGATGGATGCCTACAGTGGACCTCAGGAGGGTGTGTATTTTAGGTTGTGTCCGTGGTATGTAGTGGTGGTTAGTGGGGTCAGGGGTGCTGGTGAACACCCAACCCCGTCACTCACGCACATATAAGGGCTAGGACAAGGCAAGGAAGGGGCCTTCCTTCCAGCTCACCTCTGGCCTCCTCTTCGGCGTCCCGCCACTGCTCTGATGCTGAGTGCGAGGGAAACTCTAGAACACCCAACCAGCCCGTCCTGCCCTGTGGCCTTGAGGAACAGGGGCCAAGCCTCGGGTCAGGAGGGCTTGGGTTCCAGTCCCATGCCACCATTTATTAACTAAGTGACCTTGACCTGAGGACCCCATTTCCTCCTTGGTGGACTGCTAGTAGTTGGATTTGTTGGGGAGGATGGAAGAGGATCCCAGGTATAGCGTGTGTGGCCCTGGGGCCCCAGGACTGACGAATGCTCAGCAGACAAGCTTGCCTCTCCTGCTACCTTGTTCCTGGGGGCTCCCGGGTGGAGTGGGGATGGGGGTGGGGGCTATCGGGACGGGACAGAAGGTGGGAAGAGTGGAGGGTGGAAGAGCTGATCAGAAATTCTGTGGGAAAACTCTCAATCCCTCACCAGGAGGCAGGTGTGTGTAGCAGGTGAAGGTCTGGGGAGAGGCACTGCAGCCAAAAGAGCGGCAAACGCAAGGAGGCACAAGCAAGAGAGCAGCGCTGGGTGCTTGCTTCCTATCCACTCGCCAAATGCCAGTGGCTGATGCGTTCGGGAGGATGTGACATGGTCAGAAATGCCCCCTTGCCCATCTGGTCCTTGAAAAGGACATCCCGCCTGATGTAGGCTTAGGGTGGAGCTCAACTCAACGGGGACACTGCAAGTACCTGTCCATCTGCACTGGCTTCCCTCATATCTGTTGATGCAAATGGATTAGCAGGCACCTACGGTGGGCAGACACACTCCCTATGCTGAGGAGACAACCGTCTGTTCCTCATGATGGCCACGGCGGTAAGAGTGGTAAAAACGGTGTGAATCAGAAAGCCAGGGTCTTCCTCCACGCCAGGCACAGCCAGGCGACAGACTCCTTTTTCTATATTCATTTCATGTATGAGGAAACTGGTGATTTGTCAAGACCTCCCAGCTGGAAAGAGCTAGAGGCAGGATGGGAAGCGTGGTCTGTGTCCCTCAGAGCCTGTGTTCCCAGGTGTGTTGTATGAGTGTCTTCTTGCTGCTGTAACAAGCACCACGCACTTAGTGCCTTAGAACAACCCGGACTAGCGTCTCCCACCTCTGGAGGTCGGAGGTCTGAAGTGGTCTCATTAGACCAAGGTCAAGGTGTTGGCGGGTTGCTCCTCCGGAGGCTCCCTGGAGGGTAATGATTCTTGTCTTTTCCCGCTTTCATCGGCATCCCTTGCGCAGTGGCACCCGGTTCCTTCTGCGAAGCCACCAGCTCGGTCTCTTCCAATCTCTCTCTTGGACTCAGACCCTCCTGCCTCCCCCTGGGGAGGACCCTCTGGTGACTTTGGCTCCACCCGGATGACTCAGGACAGTCTCCCCTCCTCGAGGTCCTTAATCTCATCACAGCTGCAAAGTCCCTTTAGCCACGTCGGGTGCCGCAGTCATGTGTTTTGAGCGTCCCCGTGTGGACGTCGTTCGGCGGGGCCATGGCTCTGCTTCCCACAGTGTGTCCAGCCAGAAAGAGCAGGGTTTGCAGTTCCAGTGCGTGTCCTCGATTGGTTACGTGGTCTCTCGGGGCCTCAGTTTCCTCCTTTGTATAATGGGGTGAAGCTAATATCTGCTTGGTGGGGCTGTTGGAGGGTAAAGGAGGTTGTCCTTGCAAAGCGCTGACTGTGCACCCGGCACTGTTGTCAGGCCAGCCTGAGTCCCTGCTTGCGCCGCCCATGACTGGCTGCCCCTTTGGGGGCAAGTCCCCAGCCCACCGGTGACCACCCCATCCGGACTCTTTTCCCGATCACTCCATGGGACTCTGAAGTTGTCTTTCCGTCCTGACATTTGATCCGTCTGTGGCTGCCTGTGTGTGTGTGTGTGTGTGTGTGTGTGCACGCGCGCGCGTGCGTGCACACACGAGTTTCTGGTGAGGGTGGGTGGCACGGAGACGGGGAGAGACACTCTGTGGAATGTTTATATTTTATGCCTTTTGATGTAATTCCAGTCAAACCAGATCTGAAATCATGCAGCAGGAAGCTCCTTTAAAATTTTAATTTGTTGTTTTTCTTAGAAATGATTATTTCCACATTGAGCCCAGAGACACTCCGGGCTCATCCTGTCTTCTCTCCTTTTATTGTTCCTCAACCTCCCCGGGGCTGTGGTTGTTTACTGCTGCCAATCAGGTGGACTTTGCACAAACAACACGCTTAGAATTGGCAATTGCCCCAAGAGAATGATGCACAGAGAAAGTTGGGCCCGCCCTGTCACTTGGGAAAGCCCCAGTACCTTTTGGGAAACTCTTTGCAGGTTGTCCCGGGTAGGTGGGGGTGAGGGTATCGCTCAGAAGAAATCCAGCCTGTAGAATTCCTTGCTAAGAGCCGTGATGGTGTTTTAGAAGATGGATGGAGAGGGGGAGCTGAGGGAGAGGTGGGGGTGGCGTGAACAGATCTCTTGGCGAATCTTCTCAGCGTTTCTGTTTTTGAGCCAACAGCTTGGTCCTGGTGTTTGTGAACAATGTGGTGAAGGAAAAACAATCACACAGATTTAATAACAACGGAGGTGAGAGGTACTTCTGATTTTTAAGCAACTTAACCCCCAAACAAGTCGGGGGTCCCTGGCAGCGTCCCTGCTCTTGTGGCAGGTGAGGAGGAAGAGGATGTAGGGACCCAGCGGGGGAATATTTGTGGGGGGGCGGGGCGGAGTCAGTGCCTGACCTGTAGGCTACTTGGAACGCTTTGTTCTTTGCAAGGGAAGGAGGACACGGGGGAGCCCCTTCCAGGAGCAAGGGATGCCGCTGGGAGCTGGGCCTGTAGGAGCGCTATACCCATAGGGAGACTGAGCACCAGCCCCTGAGGGGCTGGAGAGGAAACTGAGTCCACCGTGGCACGGAGTCCTTTTGCAGGGGAGCTTCCCGAGGGTCCAAATGGGGGTGGGGACATGATGGTGGGGCTTGGGACAAGGCATATAACTCTGTGCCTCAATTTCCTCCTTGGTACAAGGAACATGGCTTTCAGCTCATAATGTCTCAAAGGTACCATGGGCTCAGAGGGACAAGGCGTGCCCAGTGAGCAGCAGCTGTGGGACTTCCAAATGGAAATGGCTTTATTGCTTGTGTGTTTTCTTATTATATCTTGAGGATCTCAGTCTTGGTCCCATTGACATCTTGATCCAGCTGCTGCTTTGTTGGGGGGCTGTCCTGTGTCCTCGAGGAGGTTTAGCATCGTCCCTGGCCTTTGCCTACTAGAAGCCATTCGCACCATCCACTTCCTGGAGTCTGGACGGCCAAAAATGTCCCCAGGCATTGCCAAGTGTGCCCCCACCTCATTTAACTGAGTTCTAACTAAGATGCATGCCTACCGCATATAAAAGCAAAACCTGAACAACAATAAAAACTATATCGGGCAATATAGAAGGACGCAAAGAAAAAACAGCTATGCAGAAATTCCAATATAATTACCATTTTGATTTAAAGATGTAATATTTACAGAGATTTGTCTATGCAAACACAACAGGGAGCACATGCAAACAACACATATGAACTTTTTTTTGGTTAAGATTTTATTCATTTATTTGACAGAGACAGATCACGAGTAGGCAGAGAGGCAGGTAGAGACAGAAGGGGAAACAGGCTCCCCGCTGAGCAGAAAGCCTGATGCAGGGCTCGATCCCAGGCCCCTGAGATCATGACCTCAGCTGAAGGCAGAGGCTTTAACCCACTGAGCCACCCAGGCGCCCCTGAACTTAGTTTTTATACAAATAGTCATATATATGCTATTTTATGTCTTTTCTTTTAAATAATATTTTTATTTTACTAAATTTGTCTAAACATTTCAAAAGGAATGCATGCTTATTGTTTACAGCTTGAATATAGAGGTCTGTAGAGAAGGAAATCCTCCTCCCTCCTCCCTGCAATCCACTCCTTCTATTACTAGCATTGCTAATAATAGCAGCTACTATTGAGGCAAAGTTTTGTTGGTGCTGCCGGGCGGGTGCTGAGCCCCCCACCTGTGTCTCATCCGGGCCTCACTGCAGCCCTTCAAGATGGGTGGTTCTGGTTAATGGATGCAGACAGGCACAGAAAGCTCTCCCCCTTGCCTGGTCACAGTGGGTCCCAGATTGATGACATGCCACGTCATCGTTGCCCTTTAAGGCTTAGAGCCGTGGATGTCCAATTTGAGCCTCCATTGGAATTCTCCGAAGGGCTTGTTAAAACACAGACCACTGAGCCCACCCCATTTCCGAGTCCGTAGGTCTTGGGCAGAGCCTGGGTAGACAGATCACAGATGGCCTTAAACAGCAGGCCTGGATTTTCTTGGTCACCAGTTTGGGGGTAGGGTGAGTGCTTCTACTGAAGAACTTTGAGCAAGACAGACCAAGCTCTGGAAGGCACTGCAGAGAAGTTACTCTTGGAAGAAGCTGCCGATGAAGAAAGCTTCATCTTTGCAAACCAAAGGTGAAATGTCCCCTGCTGGCATAGTTAGGGAATGAGCCCAGCCTGACCAAGGCCTCAGGAAACAGTCCAGTGGCTGATTTGAAAAATAGCACCCCGTGGGGCGAGGGCCTGGCTCAGTCAGTGGAGCGTGCGACTCTTGATCTCAGGGTCATGAGTTTGAGCCCCACGATGGGCGGAGAGATTACTTCATAAAAATTAAAACATCTGTGTATAAAACACAGCTCACCATAACACAGTCAATGAAGACGTCTAACGCTTATTCACATATGTTGCCCATGGACTTAAGCAAAAGGTATGATATTCAAAAGTCTAATTCAAATAAGTTATTTAGGATGTGATTTGGCAGCAGGGGAGAAGTCAGGACTCTGGTAGCTGAGTATGAAGGAGATATACAGGGGAGCTCATTATACATCTTGTAACGGTGGAACAGTGAAAATCCCCCCCTTTTTAAAGATTTTTAAGTCATCTCTACACCCAACATGGGGCCCCCAGAGATCAAGAGTTGTATGCTCTACCGAGTAAGCCAGCCAGGCACATGTGGAGTGGAAGAAATTCTTAATAGCTTGTGAACCAGGGACCCTGAATTTTCTTTCTTTCTTTGTTTTTGTTTTTGTTTTTGTTTTTTTTAAAGATTTTATATATTTACTTGACACAGAAAGAGAGATCACAAGTAGGCAGAAAGAGAAAGAGGGAAGCAGGCTCCCCGCTGAGCAGAGAGCCCGATGTGGGGCTCGATCCCAGGACCCTGGGATCATGACCTGAGCCGAAGGCAGAGGCTTTAACCCACTGAGCCACCCAGGCGCCCCTGACCCTGCATTTTCTACCCTGGGGCCGGCAAGTTTTGTGCTTGGACCTCGTCCTAGCTCTTCCTTATCTAGCTGAACCTCCAGCTACCTTGAGGTTCAATGTCTTCCAAGGACTGGGACTTCTTGGGCCTCCTGGGTCCCCGCACATGTGTGCATAGGGTTGGCTGTTCTTTTAAAGCAGAATTTGCAAGGATGAGATGTGGGTATGGAGGAGCAGGGGAAAGAAAAATGGGAAGTGGAGACAGCTAGGGTTCAGGGCAGTCCAGACTCTGTCTCGAGGGGTCACACTCCTCTCCATTTCTGACTACAGCAAACCTCTAGAGTTTAAGATAAACATCAGCCTTTTTAAAGGTTGACAGCAATTCACATTTTAAAAATGCAAACCCAAATTGAGAGTCTTTACAAAAAAGCTAACTGGGACTTTTGGGAAAATGTTCATGTCATCTAAGACAAAAAGCAAAAATGATGGCAGAAGAGTCCTAGATGGCAGGGGACTTCAGAGCTCTGATAGCAGAGTGGGAGGACATGTCTGGGGTATGGGGCACAGGGACCAACCACTGGGGCTGTGTGGTAGGCCCTGTGTCCTACTGTGTTGGTGTGATCGTCGTATAATAGTGTGCTATTATTGAGCTAATACATATCATACATATACTATTTCACATTAAATAGCGTGAGAATGTGTTGTGGCTCATGCAAGAAGATGTCCTTCAGCCACGTAC
Organism: Procyon lotor; assembly: GCA_028646535.1. Taxonomy (NCBI): domain Eukaryota; kingdom Metazoa; phylum Chordata; class Mammalia; order Carnivora; family Procyonidae; genus Procyon; species Procyon lotor. The sequence goes on along the minus strand of CM053610.1, from coordinate 4,117,412 downwards.
CGCAGATACATACACACGCATCAGTCACCTGTATGTGGAGAGGGAAAGCAACGTTGAGTAGAGGATCTTGCCCTGAATCTAAGGGAGGGTATTCGAATGCTCATCGTTCTTGTTGTTTGGTTTTGTGTGTGTGTGTTTGGGAAGGCAGCTTTTCAAAATAAAAAATCGGAGGAAACCAATGTTTGGCCCCACCAAGAGGCCAACTGGCAGGTGATATCTGGCCCACGAGCCCCCTGGTTTATGACATTAGCATGAAATTGTCTGACACATAGGGAAATTCCTGCCTGACTCCTACCTCTGTGAAGCCGTTCTGACTCCACGAGAGCTAACGCAGTAACTTGTACTGGGCTCTTATGAGGGTTCAGGCCATTGGGTTAGAGCTAGGTATCTATTTGTCTTCTCTTACTTAGGTCGTGAATGGAGAAGAAGATGTTTCTTGCTCATGTTGGTTTCCTTCTCCCCCCTCTCTTGTATTATTAGGACTAGAATGAGCTGCTAGGAAGGTAAAGCCCTCAAATCACAAAGCTTTGAACAAGATAAGTGTTTATTTTAATCATACACTTAAAAGGTCAACAGGAGGGGGACCCAGGAGGTCTGGTGTGGCCAGCACTCCCCTCCATGGAGTCAACCTGTCTGTGTGTTTGTCCCACTACACAAAGCTTTCACTCCCAAGGTTAACTCATGGATCGAGATGGCTACTAGAGCTCCAGCCATTACATCTGCATTCCAACAACCAGGAAAGAGAAAGAAATGAAGAACAAATTAGGGAGAAGCTATGTGCTAGCTACCCATTGGGGAAGATTCCCAGAAGCTTTCACATGATGTTTCCATTTGTGTCTCATTGAGTAAACTTAATTACCTGGCCATGCCTAGCTGTGAAGGAGGCTGATAAGTGGAACGTTTATTCCAAGAGACCATCTGCCTACCTGAAGTGCAGGGTTCAATTCCCACAGAAGAGGAGAAGGCTGACACTAAGGAACAGACAGCAGTCTCTGCCATGGCCCTAAGCCTCCAGGTGGCCTGGCGAATACTTAATCAAAGGTCAGCACACTGCATCCCATGGGGCAATCTGGCCGGTGGCCTGGCGAATACTTAATCAAAGGTCAGCACACTGCATCCCATGGGCCAATCTGGCTAGTGGCCTATTTGCTTACAATCCATGAGCTAAGAACAGCTTTCACATTTTTTTTTTTTTTTTTAAGATTTTATTTATTTGACACAGGGAGAGAGATCACAAGTAGGCAGAGAGGCAGGCAGAGAGAAAGGAGGAGCAGGCTTCCTGCTGAGCAGAGAGCCCGATGAGGGGCTCGATCCCAGGACCCTGGGATCATGACCTGAGCTGAAGGCAGAGGCTTTAACCCACAGCTTTCACATTTTTAAAGTTACATTTAAAATGGTTCCATAAGGGGGCACCTGAGTGGCTCAGTTGGTCAAGTGTCCAACTCTTGATTTCGGCTCAGGTCATGATCTCAGGGTCGTGAGATCAAGCCCCGAGTCCTCAAACTCTGCACTGAGTGTGGAGTATGCTTGATGTTCTCTCCCTCTCGCTTTCCCTCTGCCCCTTCCTCCTCCCATCCCCATCCCTGCTTTGCTCATGCTCTCTTTCAGAATAAAATAAAATAAAGTATAAAATAAAATAGTTCTCTAAGAACCATACATAATAGCTTCCATGTTGCCTCTTGGCCAGTAAAACCTAAAGTATGTACCATCTGGCCCTCTAAGAAAAACTTTGTTGACCTGCACTAGATACCTAATAAATTCTTTTAAAGATCTACTTTTCAAGTATTTACCTGTCATTTGCCATGTGCCAAGCTTTGGGGTGGGGGGCGGGCAGCAGGAAGTTGTCTCCATGGAGCTTGAGATTAGTAGGGGACAGAGATAAATAGCTAGTGAAATGTAATTCATTACAGTTGTGCTTTGTGCTACGAAGAAGTTTGGGTGCTGTGAACGTCCAGGATGGGGGAGCTGAATCTCTGTTGGGCAGGCCAGGGAGTGGCTGAAGACTTCAACTGGTTAGCTGAAATCTTAAGTAGGAGTCAGCCTGGTTAGCCTGGTGGATGTGTATGTTTTGGGCGCCGGGGGGTGGAGGGGTAGGGGGATGGGAGGGTGGGAAGCATTTTAGGCAGAAAAGAACAGGATGGAGGCCACGAGGAGGAAGATCTTGGTGTCACCCAGAAGTGACAAATAGCCCAGGTGTGGTGTTGTGTAAGAATGACGGGAAACGGGCAAGAGACAGGAGAGAAATAAGTGAGTCCTCCCCAGCAAGACCTGCAGGAACCTATCAGTTGGAGTGATTCACATTGTTTCCATGTGCTTCCTTCTGTTTCCAGCAGCTTGGCAAATCTCATAAAATAGCCATTTCTAGAATGTGCCCACTGTCCTTTCTTTTCATCCCCACTGCCTTCCCTGGAGTCTCTTAGAGAAAAAAAATGTAGGGATTCCAGAAAGACTGGTCCAGCCACATGGAAAGTGGCCCAGGAAACTGCTTGGTTATGGCTGCAAAGGCCGTGAGAAGCAGATTATCCGGTAATTGAAGGGGAAATTCTTTATTAGGATCGTTGAAGAGTTCTACAAGCTTCTTTCATCTGCCGTGCACTCCACACCTTAATTAATTTGGATTCAGGAGGTTTCCCAAGCCTCCAGTTGCACCATCTCTCTCAAGGGCCCAGGCCGTCTGTTGCAGGGGGGGGACACTGAGGCTGGAGAGACCCTGGGACGTGGAACTTGGAGAAAGGTCCTGCATCAGAGGACTGGTTTCTGATCACTTCAAGCCTCGGGCTTTCAGGAAAGAGCTCAGAGCCAACTGTTCCAAAAAAGGGGAAGAGTTCCACTTAAAAAAATATATATATTTTTGTTACAAAACTGGTTAAATCACATTTTATGTGTGACTTCGAAAAAAAAATCTTTCATATAAACACATGAAAATTCATGACTTCTTTTTTATATCACAACTGGCTAAGGAAAATCCTGGTGTGCCCACTGGGTTAGTCTCCTTTTTCTTGATGCTTAACTGAAACCCAGCTCTAACTTGAACAAAAATGGCAACGTGTTGGTGACTCTCATAAACTAGAAAGTTCAGGAGGTGGGCAAGCCTGGTTCCATAGGCTTGTGTGACGTCACCAGATTTCTCTCTCTCTCTGCCTTCTTTGCTCTCTTTCCCCTTTCACTCTCTTGAGTTTTCTCTTTCTTTCTGCTTTCTGGACTCTCTGTGAGGTTTCTCTCAGCAGCTCATAGAAATTAATTGCAACCTCAAGGGAAAGAAGGGTTCTCTTTCTTAACAGGTACAGTAACATCCCCAGAGGGGGCAATATTGAGAAGCAGGTCTGATAATTTTGCTCATGGCTCTGATAATATTCCGCCCCTGGGCATTTTCAAGAGACATCTGGAACGTTTCCAATTGCTTTCAGCTGTGGTTTTTGGTTTTGTTCCTGTGCAGTTTCTTTGAAACTGTAGAAAACCAGAAAAACACACACCAAACACCTGTTATCCTAGCAAGTTAATACAATCACTGCTATCATTTCAAGGTGTCTTCGTGTCGGGGCCCCAAAGCATATATGCCAAGTGTAATTATGGAAGTGGTGTTGTAGGTAGGGGTATGTAGGTTTTGGAACTAATGGACTTGGGAATCCTACCTTTTTAATTTTTATTAATAAATTTGGGACGCCTGGATGACTCAATTGGTTAAGCGGCTGCCTTGGCTCAGGTCATGATCCCAAGGTGCTGGAATCAAGTTCTGCATTGGGCTCCTTGCTCCGCGGGGGGCCTGCTTCTCCCTCTGCCTCTGTCTGCCACTTTGCCTGCTTGTGCTCTCTCTCTCTCTGACAAATAAATAAGTAAAATCTTTTTTTAAAAAGAATAAATTTAATTCTTATTCAAGTATATCATCTTCAGAAGGAGGGGGAGAAGGGGAGAAAGAAGTCTCTGCAACCTGGGCATGAAAGCCAGACCTCGATGTTGATTGGATACTCCTGACCAATCCCTGTGGCCGGAGGAATGCCGCGTGCTGATTGGCTCAGGCCCGAGAGACCGGAACCAATCGCGGTGGAAGGCAGGGAGGAAGCACCGGGCCTGGCTTAAGCAGGTGGAGGCTGCTGCAGGTAGGGAGCCCAGCTGCGAAGTTGCGGGGAGCCGTGTGTGTCCCCACTCCAAGGCGGGCTGGCAGCAGGTGGGCTGTGCCACCTCCCCGTGCGGGCCGGCGGGGTCCTTAGGAGTGGAGGGCGTAGCTGTGAGGCCATCTTGGTTTCCCCCTGGGCTTGGCCCGGGGTCTGCGCCCCACCTGTGCCTTGACCCTCGTCTTCTGCTGCCCAGCCCGCATCGTCCTGTCTGGGACACATCACATTCCCAGCCCACACCTGTCTCCTGGCCTCTGCGGACAGCCCTAACTGCTACAGCTTGGCAGCCAGATATGTTTGCTTGTTTGTTTTCTCTTTGGCAAAACACGAATTCCCTCCTTTTTTTTTTTTTTAAGAATTTATTTATTTATTTGACAGAGAGAGATAGAGATTACAAGTAGTCAGAGAGGCAGAAAGAGAGACAGGGAAGCAGGCCCCTGCTGAACAGAGAGCCTGCGGGGGGGACGGGGCGGGGAGGGGTGTGTGTGGCGGTGGGATTCCGATCCCAGGACCCTGAGATCATGACCTGAACTGAAGGCAGAGGCTTCAACCCACTGAGCCACCCAGGCGCCCCTGAAGAATTCCCTCTTCTAAGAAAATAAAAGGATTAAAAAAAAAAAAAAA
>CM053610.1:4083311-4112176 GCA_028646535.1 Procyon lotor | reverse complement strand
TGATGGGGGTGATGATGCTGGTGGTGCTGATGGTGCTGGTGATAATGATGGTGATAGTGGTAGTGATAGGGGATGCTGGTGGTGATGATGATGGGGGTGATGATATGGTGATAGTGATAGTGGTAGTGATAGGAGATAATGATGGTGATGATGGTGATAGTGGTAGTGATAGGGGATGCTGGTGGTGATGATGATGGGTTGGTGAATGAGGATGAGGAAGAGGAGAGTGACGATGCCGAATCAGTGGACCGTTCCCAGCGCTAACTTGGCTGACTGTCATCCCCCCAACCCCCAAAAGTTTCTTTTCCCCTCCAGAGATATGTAATGTTCTTTCGCTCCCTGATGGTACTTGTTTCCAGGCTGCCATGGAAAGTTATCACTAACTGGGTGGCTGAAAGCGGTGGGAATTTCTTCCCTCGCAGGTCCGGGGGTCAGAATTCTATAGTCAGGGTCGTGGCAGTGTTGATTCTCCCTGGAGATTCCGAGGGCGAAACTGCCCTCCCGCCCCTGGCTTGTGGCCACATCTCTGCAGGCTCTGCCTCCATCTTCTCGGGCCTCCCCGTCTGTGTGTGTCTGTGTCCTTTCCTGCCTCATAGGAGGACACCAGGGCCCACCCTAGTCCAGGATGATCTTATTTCTAGCCTCACCACAACTCTTTCTACAAAGACCCTGTTTCCAAGTAAGGTCACATTTCTGAGGTCCTAGGTGGACACTGATTTGGGGGAGGAGGACACAATTCATCCCACGGTGCTGAGGCGGGTCAGCGGGGGTGCAGAGAAGTGACGTGGACATGGCCTGCCCCCACCTCCCAGCCCCCACCCCCCAGCCCCCACCCCCTGCTGCCACCCAGGGCCCTGCTGACAGGCCCTTCGCTCCCCGGGCTCGCTGGGCCGCGGCCCTGGCAGCTAGTTTTTGGTGCTTTGGAAGTTCTGTGGGCCCCTCTGTGGCCCGTCTCTGAACCTCAGTGGGTAGTGACTCCCCAGGAATCATTCGGGCGAGCGCTGGGCCAGGGCCAGGGAGCTGACAGCGGCCGTGGCCCTGGATCCCACCGGGCAGCCTCTGTGGAAGGGCCCACGGGGGCCCACCACCCCGTCTACAAGGCGCACCCGAGCCTCAGAGCCTGGGTGGGCTGTGCGGGGCTGCGGGCGACTTGCCCTGTGCTTCCTTTAAATAAAAATTTTGAAAGGAAGCATGGAGTTTGCCATCATTGTGGGCAGGCTGCGACACGCAGAGGGAGCTAAGCCCTTGTGCTGGCTGCTGGCAGCGTTGCGGGGGTTCAGAGCAGCACGTGGAAGTCCCCGTGGCCTGGGCAGGGCTGTACCGGGGGGGACAGAGCTTCTTAGGCTTCTTCTGAGTTAGTGACCAGAAAGCGTGTGTGGTTTGGAGGGGAGAGCACGGCCCAGAGAGAAGGAGTCCCTTCCACCCCCTGGTGTGAGGTTAGAGCACAAAATAATCACTCCCCATTTCATAAAAGCTAAATAAACCAAGCACTATTGAGAAGGGGCTCCCCCGCTCTCCACCAGCTCACTATTCACAGCCCCTGGATGTGTGGGGCTGGGGACAGGTTGTGACACGAACGTGACTAGATCCTAATGTCCTTTGCCTGTTGCAGGCATTGGGGGTCTCGGGGAGCCTCCTTTTCCTCAGGTCCTGAGCCTGGGTCCGGGGCCTGCCGAGGCTCCGGGCGTCCACAGCAGTTAGTGACTGTCCAGAGAAAGGACCACGATTTCTGTGCAAAGGGAATTTTCCTTTATTAAAATGGACTTGGTTGGTTTTATTCGTCAGAAAAGAGGAAAGTGGGTGGCAGAGGGGACAGTTGACTGTCCCCTCCTCAGTGGACTGACATGAAGGTGACCTTGTACTTTCAGTAGCTCTGGGAATGAAGCTGAGAAGAAAAAATATAAGAAGGCTGGAGGAAGGGAGAGAAGATGGGGAGGAGGAAAGGAGGGGAGGGAGGGGGAGGGGCGCGAAGACCAAGAGATAGAACGAGGTGAAAGAAGGGAGGGGAACGAGAGGGGAACGGTGTGTCCGAGATCCCTTGTAAGGAAAGGTGACATCTCCGGGGGCCGCGCCAGGCCTCAGGAGGTGAGCGGTCCCGCAGGGCAGCACGTGCAAAGGCCCCGAAGGTGGCGGAGGACCTGGTTCGTTTCAGGAACAGGCAAGAGAAGCGTGACAGCCTGGTGGCTTCAGGCGTGAGGTGGACAAAGTGAGTTGGGAACGGGCTGCGTGGGGACCCCAGGTCCGAGTCACCGGGGCCGGGCAGGAAGATGACGCCGGCTGCCCGCAGCGGCCTCTCCCCGGCGCCTGCGCGGTGCTGCCTCCGAGGCACGTGGGCCTGTGCTCCATGAGGTGAAGTCTCAGGTCTCTCAGGGGCTCGACTCCAATGTGGAGACGGAGAGACTCCCGACTCCCCAGGGCGGTCAAGACCGCAGACCCCCCAGGGCCTGGGGGTGGGATGGACTCTGGGGCCGCCGGTTGGCACTGCCGGGACCCGCGGCTTCTGCCCCTGTGGGCCAGGGACTTGGTCATTTCAGGCTCTGCTGGAGGACGTCAGCTGTCATCTCTGGGTCCCTCTCCTGCAGAGCCGGGCCGGGTCACAGGACCCAGCTTCTCCATCTGTGGAGCTGGCCAGGGATTTCATCCAAATAAGGGCACAGCCAGGAGGAAAAGGGTGTGTCTTCCTTAAAAAGCCTTGAATAAAGGAACCCTATTCAGGGCCTGAAAAGACCCACGTTTGAGTGGCAGCCTGTCCAGGCAGGTCCCCGTGCTCAGTGACCGCTTTCGGGAAGGAGGCTCGCTGTGCGAAAGTTCGCTGCTCTTCTCCAAGTCAGGAATCCCGGGAGAGGGATCTCCCCCAAGCAGAATCTGACACCTGGGGTTGTGGTCTCGTGTTGAGGCTGCAGAAATGGATCCTTCGCTTTCCTTTGGGGATTTTGGGGAGGGCACATCTGTGTGTCCCCACAGCCCACGAGGACAGCGGAGACTCAGCCCCAGAGAGCCCGCACCAGGTGTGCCGGCCAGCTCGGTGACTCATTTTCACTTGCGAGGTGGTCGAGGTCGAGCTGAGTTGCCGAAGGTCAACCAAGCCCAGACTCTGGGTTGCAGATGACAGAAAGCAAACTTAAACCAGGTCAAACAGACCAATACAAGAGGGCCCTGGGTGGACCTCAGGGGGCATTATGCTCAATGAAGTATGTCCGACAGAGAAAGACAAATACTTATGATCTCACTTCCATGCGGCATCTAAAAACAGCAAACTCAAAGCAAGAGAGATCAGATTTGTGGTCGCAGTGAGCGACCGGAGGTGAGCGGCAGAGGGATAAGGTAAAACTGGTCGAGAGGCACAGACTTCCATTCTAAAATCAGTCAGCGCTGGGCTGTGAGGTCCGACAGGAGGACGGAGGTGAACACCGCTGTTGGTATATTGCAAAGTTGTGTATCTTGTGCTGGAGAGTGTTGCCGAGAGAGTGGATCCTGTGAACCTACCGTGGGGATTATTTGACAATCTACGTCTGTCGGTCATTGGGCTGCGCACCTCAGACTCCTACAGTGTTGTCTGTTAATTACATCCCAATAAAACTGGAAGAAAAAGATGGTGGGGGGGGGAAGGAAAAGAGAAATCATTTGGTTTTTGATACTGAAAAGCTGGTTCACGCGTCCTTCAGGGCCACAGGAAGACTCTTTCTCTGCCTTTGACTGATCTCCATGACGCTCCGTTCTTTTTTTTTTTTATCTTATTTTTTATTTATTTGACAGAGAGATCACAAGTAGGCAGAGAGGCAGGCAGAGAGAGAGGGGGAAGCAGGCTCCCCGCTGAGCAGAGAGCCCGATGCAGGGCTCGATCCCAGGACCCTGAGATCATGACCTGAGCTGAAGGCAGAGGTTTTAACCCACTGAGCCACCCAGGCGCCCCCATGACGCTCCGTTCTTGGCGATCAGCACGTCTAGACTCAGTTTCCAGCCTGGCAAACTCAGCAGACGGAGCACCCACCCAAGCCCCAGGGCTGACTCTCATTGGTCCAGCTTGCTTGCGTGCCATTTGTGACCAGTCATTGGGACCCTGACTGCGCTGCCTTGGTTCAAGGTAGTCCTGGACCAGGGAATTGGAGCAAACCCCCTAGGACCCCACAGGACCCCATAGGACCGCATGGACTGAAGGAAGGAAGGAAGGCTCTAGAAGGAAGAGGAATGGCTATGGGCAGGAAAAAGCAAAAGACCGTGATGCCACATGCCATGGCCAATAAGTAGAAGATCCTGGTAACTCCCGACCCATGTTTTTAATGCAGGGAGTTCAGGACTGGCTAGATTAGGAGTTCAAATAATGGTAGCAGGACTTGGTTGCCCCGTGCCCTTCTATTTCTCCCCTCTGCTCTCCACTGGCCGGTTTCTTTCTCAGGTGGGTTTTTCCTGCAGGGTGTCCCTCAGCAACTCCAGGGCTGTGACAACCAGTATAGCAACCTCAGTAGAAAGAAACTTGTCTTTTCCAAAACAGGGAGGGGGGAAAAAAAGGGCCAGGGCTGATCCTCACTGGACAGACTTGGATCACGTGTCATTCCTGAGTCAATCCCTGTGACGTGCTGTGGGGGAAGCTGATCAGCCAGGCCTGCTGTCCCGTGCCCTCCCTGGAGAAGGGGGTGATTCCCACCTGAATAGAGGCATTAAGGTGTAGGCATAGGGAGGCACTGTCCTCAGAGGAGGGGGACACAGACCGGCCAAACTAGAGGCATCTTCCTTGGAGGGGAGAGCACGGTGGCTGTGTCCTGACCCCTCCCGGACACAGGAATGAGGTGCCTGGCCCGCTGGGGTCAGACTGGGAGTTAGGAACCTTATTTGTCAACCACTGTCATTTAGCAGGTGCTCAGGGTGGGCCCTTTGCAGGAAACTCTAGATGGATGAATGCAATTCTGTATAGAAATTCTCATGGATGTTTAATTTGGCCGAAATGGAATTTCAGGGAGCACGTGTGCCTGAAAGCACGTGTGGACCATCCCTCAGAGGCTGTAGGCATGAGCTGGAGCGGGAAAGAACGTGGCATTTCTGCTGTGATAACTGGAGTTTATTTGCATCATGGAATTTTTTTTTAAAGATTTATTCATTTATTTGACAGAGAGAGAGAGATCACAAGTAGGCAGGGAGGCAGGCAGAGAGAGAGAGGGGGAAGCAGGCTCCCTGCTGAGCAGAGAGCCCGATGTGGGGCTCGATCCCAGGACCTTGAGATCATGACCTGAGCCGAAGGCAGAGGCTTTAACCCACTGAGCCACCCAGGCACCCCTGGACTTATTTTTAAAAAGAAAAAGAAGGGGGAAAAAACTAAAAAAATAAAAATAAAAAAAATAATAAAAGCCCAAGTCCCAACTCCAGTAGCAAATTGTACTTCAAACAGCTCTTAGCAAAGCGTACTTGGAGCAGTGTTACAGGAGATGCATCAGAATAAAGTTTCACATAAAAGCAGAGCCAAAGGGAGAATGGGGGCAGAGAAGTTTTCCAGGGGGGAAAAGCTTCTGAGACAGAGATTTTAGTCGTTGGTTTCAATACCCACAATTTATTGAGAGCTTACTATGTGCTGGGCACCATGGGAAGTATGCTATCTATTATCTACCATCCTCCCAAAGTCTTCCTCCTTTTTTTTTTTTAAGATTTTATTTATTCATTTGACAGAGAGAGAGAGATCACAAGTAGGCAGAGAGGCAGGCAGAGAGAGAGGGGGAAGCAGGCTCCCCGCTGAGCAGAGAGCCCGATGCGGGGCTCGATCCCAGGACCCTGAGATCATGACCTGAGCCAAAGGCAGAGGCTTTAACCCACTGAGCCCCCCAGGTGCCCCACATGGGATGTTTTTAAAAACTGTTGACATTTGGAACCTCAGAGAAGCCTCATAAGACTGTGGGTACCAGATCCTGAAGGATTATTCTCATTTCCAGAGAAGGAAATTGAGAGGGTATGTGGCATGTTTACTGGGAGGTCTGGGAGGGGAATCTGGGCTCTTGACCCTGAGCTGTACCAGCCCCTCTCCATGTCTACACTTAAGTATCCTGAACTTGAGCTCTGGACCCACAGTTAAATTACTGGCTCAGACCCTTATTAGCTTGTGGACTTGGACTCTGTGCCTCAGTTGCCTCATCTATGAAACGGGTCAGCAATAGCACCTGCCTGATGGCATCACGGTAGAGATTAAGTGAGTAGTTATGGGAAAGGTCTTAGAATCGTCCTTGGGACAGAGCAAACACCACTGATGCTTACTACTGTATTAGGTGGAAACTAAGCCCAGCTCTAGGTATGAATTTGCTCACCTCATGGCCAGGGATGGGCAGTTACAGGCTCACTGGTGCCAGGGCTGAGGTGGCCGTTCTTCCTTAGGCCTTTTCCTTCAGTTCCCTTACACTTTGCACCCTGCTCCTATTAGCACTGTCCACATCCATGGCACGTGTGTCAAAACGAGCACATTAACATTGGTGCAATGCTATACTATTCGAATTTCACCCGTTTTCCATGATCATGTCCCTTCTTCCTGTTCTGGGATCCAACCCAGGGTACCATATTGCATTTAGCCATGGGGATTTTAGATGAATATTTGAACGTCTCTAGACTTGGGATTCACCTCAAGTCAATACTGTCTTACTGTGAGAGCTGTCTGGATTTTTTTCCCTAGTAGCTCATACAATTAGAGAGCAATGTCCGCCCCACCCATCCACGCTCTGCCTTCTGAGGTTTTGGTCACCAGCAGTCCGTTGTGGTCTGGAAGCTGGTGATTCTCCTTTGACGTCATCAGATAATTGGTGACGTCACATCGTGTCATACTACGTGCCCATGTCACGTAGCTCACTTCATCTCATCACGTAGGCATTGTATCATTTTACATCATCAGAAGGAGGGCAAGTACACTACAATAAGATGGTTTTGTTTTTTTTTTTTAAGATTTATATTTAGGGGCACCTGGGTGGCTCAGTGGGTTAAAGCCTCTGCCTTCAGCTCAGATCATGATCTCAGGGTCCTGGGATCGAGCCCTGCATCCAGCTCTCTGCTTGGTGGGGAGCCTGCTTCCCCCCCTCTCTCTGCTTGCCTCTCTGCCTACTTGTGATCTCTCTCTGTCAAATAAATGAATAAAAATCTTTTAAAAAAAGGATTTATTTATTTAAGAGAGAGAAAGAAGGAGAGCACGGGGGAGGGGCAGAGGGAGAAAGAGAGAGAAAATCAAGCACACTCTGTGCTGAGCACAGAGCCCAATGCAGGGCTCAATCCCAAGACCCTGAGATCAGACCTGAGCTAAAACCAGGAGTCTGACAGCACCACCCAGATGCCCCCAATAAGATGTTTTGAGAGACAAAGATCACATCCACATAACTTGTATGAGAGTATATTGTTATAATATCCTAATAATATTCCAGCAGTAATATTCTACTACTATTCCAGTAGTAATATTCTACTACTATAATCTTAGTAGTTATTGTTGTTAATCTCCTACTGTGACTAATATATAAATTGCATTTTATCATATTACACATATCATAAATTACACTTTATCATAGGTATGTACTACGGGGGAAAAAAACCCAGCGTCTACAGAGTGGTACCCTCTGCGGTTTCAGGCATCCACAGGGGTCTTGGAACACGTCTCCCTGGGAGAAGGGGGTCTGCTGTATGTCTCAGAGTTAATGAAATATGGTATTACTGCTTGATGTTAAGCCTTCACTTCCTCATCTGTAAAATGGAAACAGGCTAGGACTCGCGGCGTGCAGATATGGGAAGATGAGATGAAAGGCTCACGGACGGGGGCCCAGCACAGCGCCTGGCACCCACGAAACCCTTATTCACGAACAGTCAGTGTCGAGTCTAAATGCAGGCTCTATCCAAAGCGTGCTTGCTGGGGGCTGGGGGCTGGTGAGCACGCCTTTCCTTACCCTCCCTGACTTCGAAGGAAAGTTGCCTGCAGCTCTGATTTCTTAGCAGCTTTTGTTCTCGGAGCCAGAGCCCACAGGAATAGCTACCAATTAAAATAGCAAAGTTTCTGGTGACGAGCTTTGCAGAAGAAGCTGCGAATGTTTAATAAAAGCGCAGTTGCTGGGAGAGGGAGATGCTAACTCTTGTGGAAAGTCTGAAGCAACACTGCAGGTTTCTCAGCGAATTCGCTTTGTTATAACTCGACCTATTTTTGCTCGTGCTCTGGACCCTGGCCCTGTCTCCCCACCAGCGGCTGGGGCCAGATGCCCACTGCTGTCATCTGTCCTCTGCTTTCTTGTTCCGAAACGCTGGCCACTTGTTCCGCTGGCTTGCGCATTTTCAAAACGACGCAGGCCACAGGTTTCTGGTGCACCCTTGAGACCGTTGTAGAGAACTGGGATGATAAAACAGAAGGAAATTTAAAAAGTGCTCTGTGAGGGGCGCCTGAGTGGCTCAGTTGGTTAAGCGCCTGCCTTTGGTTTAGGTCATGATCCCAGCATCGGGCGGGAAGCCTGCTTCTCCCTCTCCCACTCCCCCTGCTTGTGTGTTCTCTCTCTCGCTGTTTCTCTCTCCCTCTGTCAAAAAAGAAACAAAATCTTTTTTTTTTTTTTAAAGATTTTATTTATTTATTTGACAGAGAGGAGAGAGATCAGAGAGTAGGCAGAGAGTAGGCAGAGGGGCAGGCAGAGAGATAAGGGGAAGCAGGCTTCCCGCTGAGCAGAGAGCCCGATGCGGGGCTCGATCCCAGGACCCTGAGATCATGACCTGAGCCGAAGGCAGAGGCTTTAACCCACTGAGACCCCCAGGCGCCCCGAAAATAAACAAAATCTTAAAAAAAAAAAGTGCTCTACAGCCCCATCGCTCAGAGATGTTCACCGTGGGTGCCAAGTAGTTTCATCTTTCTTTTTATGATTTTTAAAAAATAAGATGCTTTGTAAAAAAAACCAAAAACTAGAAAGAAAGAGATTGTAGAAAAAGCCCCCAAGCAAACCATCCCTGTCCTCTCACCACCCAGGACCCTCTCGGGACTTCTGCCTCCCATGCTTCAGAGGTACTGTCGCACACGCAAGCCTCCAGACCGCCTGGATTTAAAATCGGCCTCATCCACCAACCAGCTGTACACCACTCTTAGGACTCAGTTTCCCAGTCTGTAAAATGGGACATCATTGGAACCTCCCCCAGTTGCTGAGAACATCACACCAGGCCTCGCACAGTGAGCCCCAAGAAACGGCCGCAGTGAGCAGTCTGTTCATTTTCAAATTTCTACCCAAACCTCATGGTTCACACAACCCCCTTCCGTTATGTCACATTTATTATCTCATGGCTTCTGTGGGTCAGGATCCCAGGCACGGCTCGGCTCTGTCCTCTGCTCAGGGTCTCAGGGGGCCACAGTCAGTGTGCTGGCTGGAGCCGGGGTCTCGGGGGCTTGGGGCCACTCCCCCGGCCCTGTGGTTGTTGGCAAAATGCATTTCCTTGCCGCCGTGGGCCTCAGGGTGGCTGACTTCTTCCAGCTCAGCAGAGGTGTGGGGCTGCTGGGAGTCCCTACCTTCCCTGGGCCTTCCCCAGACCCTCTTCTGGAAGGCCCACTCAGGATAGGAGATCCTTTTGGTGAACTCAAAGGCAGCTGACCCTAGGACCCTAATTCCATCCGCCACATCCCCTCCCCTTTGCCCTGGGATGCAGTCACCAGTGGGGGGCATCCCACCGCGCGCACAGCTCCCAGCCACATTCAAGCAGAGAGACCACAAGGGGAGGGCATCTTGGGGCCACCTTCAAATTCTGCCTGCCGCCACTGGTTCGCCTCAGGCCCCACCATCACCCTGGGTCTTAGTTTTGGGACAACGGAGAGATGCTTCAGCCGTGGCCAAGCTGGTAAAGGAGATCCTATCCATCCGACCGAGCATTGGAAGTGAAGGCACTTTTGAATGAATGAACAAGCAGTTTCATTCAGAGAGCAGTGATTAATTCACCAGTTCACGCATTCATTCCACAAGGAATCGGTGCACCTCTGGGGGCCCCTGGGCTTAGTGTTAAAACAGAGGAGCTCCCGTGGGTGATAATAGCGGCATCTTCTACTGAGCATTTACCCCAACCAGGCAGCTGCCGGGGCGTCCCGTGATTGGCTCGCTTAACCCTCACGGCAGCCTTGTGAAGGACACATGAGCATCACTTCCATTTTGCAGAGGAATTGAAATCAACAGAGATCACGCAGCTGGAAAGCAGCAAGGCGGAGACAGGGTCCTAGCATTCTGGCCCCACAGCCCATGCAGGCGCCGCACCGTCCCCGCTCCCCATTAAAAACCACGCTCACGGGCTCCGTGACATTTGGCTCCCAGCTGGGCAGGCTCCTTTTCCTCTCTCCATAACTGCCTTTCTCTGGATTCTTCTGGGACAAACGGGGAAGTCTGGGTGGGGGGCGGGTCACTGCCATTGGGGAAGCAGCCGTGCGTCCCATGGCCCAAGGGGGCAGAGCTGAGCCATGGACAGGAGACATTTCGGGGCCCCCAAGGACCACGTCCTCAGTCCCTGTCAGGAGCCCCTCTGAGGGGCAGCATCGAAGGGAGGGGGCCAGAGGTTCTTCACCGAGGCTGGGCGTTATCCCCGCACCATTCTGCCATTGTCCTGCTCATCCGCCCAGCAGGTCTGGCCGGTTCTGGGAATTTTCTGTGCACCCAAAATGCACATGGCAGCTGTGGGTGGGGTGCCCCTCATCCCCCACCTCTTCTGCTAATTTGTCAAGGACACTTTTTCTTGGAGACGGCAAAGGGCCCAGGAGGGGCTGCTCTGTCGTCACTCTTCCGCCCCATGCACCCTGCTCCCTGTAGACAGGTTGTGCCTGACGCCACACGATTCATCCATGTCCCTGATCTGAATCTGCCAAACCTGCAGCGCCCACCCCCTCCACTCCTGTGGCCACAAGATTGTGGCGGGTGGGCGCTGGACAAAAGCGGGGCCAGTCAGAGTCCTGCCCTTTCAAAGGGGACTGGCTGGAGAAAAACCCACTCTGTCCTCACAGTGCCTGGCCTTTCTGTGAGCTGCACAAACCTGGAATTATTGGCTCCTGGTCATCCAGCCTCTGCTCCGCTGGGAGGCCCCCCCCAGGGCAGGAAGATCATATCCTGCTTGCCCCATGTGTCCAGTACAGGCTTAATGCCTGCACCTGGCAGGCGGTTAAGGTGATGAATGAATGAATGAGGAATGAATGAATGACGTTGTGCTTCCTACTCCTTCCGCACCAGTCCCCAGTCATTCCTTCCTGTTAGAAGACTGCAGCTTCACTTTCTTAATTCTTCATTTTTATTTTAAACTTTCCATTTATGGAATATTTCAAACCTGAAAAGACGAGAAATTTCTATGCACTCGTCCCCAGCTTCAGCATTTCCCATCGTCCTGACATTCCTTTCTCATATTCCGTTCCCTCTCTCACTGGGGGAATAGGGACGGAGGTGTTGGGATATTTAAAAGCAAATCCTAGACGTCGAACCATTTCCCCCAAAATACTTCAGGATGTATCCTTAAGAGTTAAATGTTCATTTTCGAATAACCTTAATACCACTATCACACTTCACTAAAATAATAATTTAATATCACATAATATCCAGTCCGTGTTCAAAACTTCCTCATTATTTTAAAAACTCTTACCGTAGATTTGCTCAAATCCTGCCAAGGTCTGTTCATGCTGAGGTGTATCAGGCGGGAGTATTTTTGGTGGCAAGTGACAGAAACCTAATTCAAACCAGCAGAAACCAAGAAGGGGGATTTGTGGGCTGCTGTAAGGAAGCTGGGAAGTGGGAAGTTGAGGGGCCTCAAGAACTCTGGATCCAGAATCCGATCCCGCCAGGACTCTGGACCTTGCATTGCTCTGCTTGTCTTAATTTCTTTAGACTATTCCGGAGAAGGTGGAATCATGACTTCAGGCAGCTGTGTGCCTACATTCTTTCAGTTTTGTGATGATGGAAAGGTCTTTTTCTCCCAGTGGCCACTTTTGAAAGAGAAGGGCGTTGATTGGCCCAGCTTCGGTCTAGTGCCCGCCTCACCACCAATCACGGAGGCTAGGGGGCGGGGCCTTGTGATTGACAGCTCGCTCTACACCCAGAGATCGGAGTGCAGGGAGGAGCCTTTTCCCAGTGGGAGGAGTTTTCTGTCCCTGAGAGAGTGGGCTGGGACCAGGTCAAGCAGAAAACAAATCAGGACCGCTAAGGGGTTTCTAGATGCTCTTGAGACACAGATGTCTGCCGTCACTAGGCCTGGAAAATACTGAACTGAGGATAATTGAGCTGCCCCTCCCTTCTTTAGCAGGCTAAAGCTCGTGGTGAATCCCTAAGAATGCAAAAGAGAATTTTATGTACTTAGTCGATCTTGGAAATCTTATTTTCGTGCATTCTCTTACGAAGATGGTATTTCTCATAAGGGGGCAAAAATTGGAAAAAAAAAGGGGGGGGCAAATCCTGCTTTATATGTGTAAAGCACAGATATACATATAGATCAAGAGATATAGTGCGTATCTGTGGTCTTAAGATCTCACGAGAGTGGCAGTGAATAGGGAAAATGTCCAGAAGGATCATTTAGTGGGGCGGGGGGGAGGGAGGGGGGAAGGTTGAGAAACAGTTGTATTTTCCATCTGGGCCTCAGTTTCCTCTTCTGTGAGATTGGTATAATAATAGTGCCTGATTCAGAGAGTTCTACTGGCATGATGGGGGATGAAGGGCACCCCACCCACAGCTGAGAGTACCTATTGGCATTTCTAAGAGTCCCTGGTAGGGAGGAAGCACTCTGAATGTGGTGGGTACTTTGGCGGGTGCCATTGTTGCTTTCTTTTTTTTTTTTTTTAAGATTTTATTTATTTATTTGACAGAGAGAAATCACAAGTAGGCAGAGAGGCAGGCAGGTGGGGGGAAGCAGGCTTCCCGCTGAGCTGAGAGCCTGATGCGGGGCTCCCAGGACCCTGAGATCACAACCCCAGCCGAAGGCAGAGGCCCCAACCCACTGAGCCACCCAGGCGCCCCCCATTGTTGCTTTCTTAGGAGCATTTTCTAAGTTTGAAAATTAATGAGCACAGGTCTGATGTCAGTTCAATTGGGTTTAAAAACTTCCTTTCAATGTCTGAATATTGGATTTTCTCATTTGCAAATGAAATAAAAAAGACTTGCCTTGTAGAGTTGCTGTCAAGGTTAGAGGGAAGAAAATAAGCGAGTCCGTGGTAAATGTTAAGCAACTGTATTATTATCCCCTTCTGCAGATGAGGAAACAAAGGCCCCGAGCCCTGCAGAGATGTGCTCAGGGAGGTGTAGCCTGCCCTTGCTTCCCCAAGTCCAGCTCCTGGGCTCCCGCTGGCCCAGTCATCAATGGGCCTCGGATCTACTTCGCCCCCTGGGAAGTCTCGCCTCTGCCCTTCCCATCCTGGGGACATCACAAAGTCACAGAGCCTGCATCCCACTGGCTAGCTCAAAGGCCCTGGGAGCTGTGATAGGTGTGACATCTTTGTTTTTGTTATCCTTGTTCTTTTCCCCCTCCAGACTTAACTTTGCCTTTGTCTGAATAGAACAGAGCCAGAGAAAGTGCTGGACTTTTTCTCCTCCCTTGTCTCTGTGCCAAGCTCTGCCTCAGGGCAACCCAAGCTATCTGAGCTGTTTCCTTTTCTTCTAGAGACGTTATACACAGGCCCAGGTCTGGATCTAGGACCCAGGCTTCCAAACACCAGCTCAGGACTCTAATTGCTTTTCTTGGCCCCGATTTTCTGCTTCTGGAGACAGGAGCCACTGGGTTTAAACCCAGCCAGCTGACTCCACAGTGTTCGCCCTTTCGAACAGGGAGGTCGGGGATCCTGGGCACTCAAGCTCAATTGCAGAGGCATAAATTCTCTCTTTTTGTCTTCATGCCATCAGCTTTGAGGGTGTGTCACTGTGCAGTCACCTGGGTGTGACTTCTCCCTGTCTTGTCGGCTGGCTCAGGATCTGGGGGGCGTGGCGGGAGGGTCAGGAATGCTAGTCTGCATGGGCTGGCGGGCTGGCCGCTTGCACCCCTCTGGAAGTCAAAGGCCCTGCTTGCTTTGAGGAAGACGCTGAGGGCAGAAGAACCTTCCAGTAGTTTCCTGTTCCTCCCCCTTTTATCCATTTGATCCAAAATGTCAATAGTGCCACAGTTGAGAATTTCTGCTCCAGACACAAAAGGCCATGGAGCCCTTGACCTCTAGCCGGACCAAATGGAGACACTGGATTTCAAAGGCTTAGCATGAAAAAACAGACGTAAGCTATCCCATTAATAATGTTAAAATATTGGGGGCGCCTGGGTGGCTCAGTCATTAAGCGTCTGCCTTCGGCTCAGGTCATGATCCCAGCGTCCTGGGATCGAGCCCCGCATCGGGCTCCCTGCTCAGCAGGAGGCCTGCTTCTCCCGATGCCATTCCCTCTGCTTGTGTTCCCTCTCTCGCTGTGTTTCTCTCTGTCAAATAAATAAAATCTTTTAAAAAAATAATAATTTTAAAATATTGACTACATGTAGAATAATATTTTGGAGGGAAGGAGGGAAGAAGGACACAGGGTTCTGATAGGACCCTAAGAACTCATTCATGAGCCCAGAACCCTCCCTCCAATCCAGTTTTAAGGCAGAAACCGAGAGCTCCTTCTTTCTAGAAGATGCCCTACCTGCTACTGTCCCCAGTTCCTTGGCCAGGCCATCTGGGTCTCCTTGCCATGTCTCCTCCCAATGCACCTGGGTGAGAATGATCTTGGGTCAGCCCTGCAATCCCTTGTTCTGGGGCTTCTCCCCTTGGCAAGATAGCTGTCCCTACCTTCATCCTCATGAGTAGTGAAGTTCAGTTAGATTTTTAAATCCAGCTATCTGGGCCTGGAGCCTCTGGGACATAAATCCAGACTGTAGGGGAGCAGTCCCAGGCTTTCTGTGACCCTAATTATCTTTAGCCGATGGGTTGATCATCCCCACAGGAAAAAGGGATGAGCCCCAGCACACATATTTGGAAACCTCTGTCCTATCCTGACAATGGGCTTTCTGAGAATACGGCTGATTCTTGCTTCGTTACACAACAGAGGGAGGATTGAGCAAGTGTCGGGCCGCGTTGAATGCCAGCTGGATCTGACCGGATTTTTGTCTCAAATATTAAAAACAGGTCACTTTTCTTCTCAGCTCTCTAAAAGATGTGGGTTGGCTGGGCAGGCTTCTGGGCAGCATTGATTGTAGGTGGCCCTAGAGGATGTCTAGAGGGGGCCTATTTTAATCATGAACCTGGCCTCTTGACGCCCCAAGTAGCCGTGTGATCGTCCACGCCGAGCAGCCCGGCTGGGGGATTGCAGTTCGCAGACATGAGTATTGAGTTTGCTTTAGTGTAAATGCTCCTGGGATTTCTTTCCTTTTAAAAGAAGTCTGATTGTGATAGTAACATGTTTATGGTACTGAAATTGCAAAATGCAGGAAAACACACCCACGAAATAAAACCCAGACTCTCACCACCCAGTGATTATCGCCGCAAACAGTAGACTTCGTTTGTACCTCCTGTTCATCGTTGACAGTGTGCAGTATTGTACAATATTGTTCTCATGCTGCCTACACCGTTTGAGACTTTTTTTTTGCTTCCTATCAAGAACGTTCTGCCTTCTCGTTCAGTGCTCAACATCCCTTTGAACAACTGCACAGCACCTCATTTCACCAATGCTCATTTAGACAATTCTCCATTGTTGGATATTTAGGCTGATTCCAGCTTTTTGCTATTGTAAATAGCTCTACAATGGACATCCTTGTACCTAAATCTTTGCACACATCTCTGATTATTTCCTTAGGGTAAATTCCTAGAAGTAAAATTACTGCTGAAATGCTTCACACGCATTAAGACTTTTGATAAGTACCGTCACGTTAGTCTAGAAAGTTTATGGCCAATGACGTTTCCGAGCACAGCCTGTGCATCTTCTCTCGGGAGCCTCCCTGCCCTAGGCAACCCTGGCTGGTAGATATCAAGTGGAAAAATAAAAAAAAAAAAATATATATATATATGCATATCTATAAATCTACCTCCTGGTGAAGACCCCTATTAACAATGTGGTGGCTTTTCTTCTAGATTGTTTTCTGAGCCTATGTATTCATGTATGTGTATGTGTTTTTCAGAACTGGAATGACATAGGCAGATTGCTTTGTACCAATTTTCAAATTGCACCGTAGATTGTCATTATCTGTAGGAAGCATTATTCTTTTCCGTGACGTGGCGATGTCACGCTGCGAGTCTATACTGCCTTGTACCTTGCCGATTCCTTAATGCTGAACGTGTGGGGTTGCTTCCAACTTTTCTCGTACACAGGGCATGGGAACACATTTCTTGCCCATAGTTTCTAAATAATCCCTTAGCAATGGAAAATGCTAGGGTTCCTGGGTGGTTCCGTCAGTTAAGCATCTGCCTTCAGCTCAGGTCATGATCTCAGGGTCCTGGGATCGAGCCCCGTGTCAGGCTCCTTTCTCTGCAAGGAGCCTGCTTCTCCCTCTGCCTTTGCCTTTCTCTCTTTCTCTGTCTCTCATGAATAAGTAAGTAAAATCTTAAAAAAAAAAAAAAAAGAAATGGAAAATGCTAGAACAGAAAAAAAATTCACACCTTAAGGGTTTTCATGGGTATTACAATACTCCAAGAGCCAGGGAGGACCGTGTTGTTTCTCTCATCATCCTTGAGAACACTGTGTATTTCCCTTCTTTTTTAATATTGCTACCTGGGAAGGCTTGAAGAGTTCTCCTTGCCTTAGAGTTTCCAAGTCCACTGCTTTGATTACTGATGGATTTACATATTTCTCGTAAGTGCGTTGCCTGTTTGCATCTCCACTTTTGTGATATGTCTCTCATTTTTCTTTAGCCACGTTTATTGATCTGTAAGAGATTTATATATTTTAAGAGATTGGCTATGTTCCCATATGTGTTGGAAATATTTTTCCTAGTTGTGATATGTCTTTTAGTTTTATTTGTTGTGGTTTTTGATGTCCAGGAATTTTTGGTGTTTGTGGTAAACCCATTGTTTGTTTGTTTGTTTTCTCCTTTGTGGTGTCTGCCCTCATTAGCCTAGAAAAACCTAGAAAAGGGGGACTGACTTGTAGGGCTCACTGCTGCGGTGTACTGTTGGACAGGTTCCCAGTGTGGACTGATGGCATTATACACGGTGGGTGGACACAGTAGCCTTTTGACCTTGGAGGAGCCGTGATGGTCACTGTTGGCCATGGAGCCCAGGCAGTCAAGTGTCTTCTGTCTTTCCTTCCTTTTTGTTAGGACTCTGTTCCTGACCCATCGTGGAGCAGAAAGAAGACCGAGCAGAGAGTCAGGGCTGCTTACTCACCGTGGAGCCTCAGTTTCCTTATTTGTAAAATGAAGGAATTATCAGGATATTCCCCTCTCCCCCTACCTGATCATGCATGACCTACGACCTTAAATAGGACCTACAAATCACTCCCCCGCGAAGCCCTCTCTAGGCACAGAAGGCCAGACATCCCACAGAGAGACAAAAAGATTCCACCTTATAAACATAAAAAATTCCTGGATGTCAGGGAAACACCCCAAATAGAATCAAAAGAGAAAGAAGAAATGAGGAAACATATTTTCAACAATCGACTCATTCAGTGGCCCCGGTCCGGCCAAAGGGCAGGGAGCAGGGGGGAGGAGCTCAGTCCAGGCTTTTTGTTTCTGGAAAGAATGAGCAAATGAAGCAACGATGAACCAGCATCCCAGCCAGTGTGGGTGCCTTCCTTGCAAAATTAAAAGGAGACTGAATGCTGACCCTAGAAAGGAAGTGACTTCCCTCGTGTTATTTACTGTGGACTTGTTCACCGTAGAACCTTCCAGCCCCCTCTGAGCTCATCTGGAAAATGGGTTTAGAAATGTTTACGCTCTCCACCCAGGCTTCCTCCCTGCAAGGGGTGTCGCTGGGGATGAATCAGAGCGGAGGCATTGGTCCGGCCATTGTTTTGACCAAATAGGCATATTATTAAACAGACGGTTTGTTTATTTCATGCACATCCTTTGTACCCTCATCTTCAGGAAAGCTTTGTTTGTAGGTGTGGGCCAGAAAGGAACTTTCTGCAAAGCAGAAGCTGGTCATGGGGAAAAATGTAGGGTACTGCAGGGATGTCTGCTGACCTCCAGGCCTGAGAAAGGCTTGTCTTGCAGGATGGAAGATTGGGTTAGACATCAAGAGGGACTTCCTGGTTAGCGAGGTTGTGTGGCAGAGGGAGGAGCGAAGGAAGAGGAGGGTAGGACCTCTTTCCCTGTGAGCGAGAGCTGGTTTGCGGGGAGGTGCTCAGGTGCCTTTGGGTGAGACCCTCCAGCCACGTTCTCAGAGGCCTGGGTAGCAGTGTGGAAACAAAGCACAGCCTTTCGGGAAGGATCCTGAGAGAAAATGAAGCGCCTCCCTCCCATGCGCTGGTGGAGAGAGCAAGGTGGGACCACGCAGCAAAGATGACCAAGGGCCCCCAGTGCGCCTGGCCTATCTCCAGCCCTGGGGGACAGCAGTGGGTGAGACCGGGTGACAGTGAGCAAGGTCATGAGCACAGAGTTCCACGAGGAGGCATGACGGGGCTGGATGGGGGCGGGGAGTGATGGGAAGAGAGCGGTGGGAAGGGGTGCGCCAGGAGGGAGTATCTCTGAGGGGGGCTCATGTGGGAGCAGTGACTCAGCAGGACGTCGTGGTGATGCAGTTGGAGTCTGGTTTCCTGACCCCTAGTCAAGGGCCCCTCCGGGGTGTTTGGGTGGCAAGTAACAGAAAACCCAATTTGGAAAGGCCTGCGCCCAAAGGGAATGTATTGGCTGATAAATCCGTGGGTAGACTTGTTTCAGGAATGTCTTGATCCAGGTTGTCGAACAGTGTCCCCAAGCGCTGCCCTTTCTCCGTGTGTCTGCCTCTTCCACGGGGGGCGGGGGGTTGATTCTCAGGCTCCTGTGGGAGCGAGATGACCTCCAGCATCTGCAGGCACACACACGTGCTCCCAGGGTCGAGCTCGACGGGGCAGGCAGCTGCTTCCGGCAGCTTTAATGAAAGTCTTGGCCAAGTTCAGGTTGCGGACTCCTTTTGGAACCAACTGCAGTGGCTCAAGGGCTGATCAGCAGCTACTAGCCACGGGCGGCAGGCCCTCCCCGGAGCGCTAGACCGAGAGATAGAGGTGCCGCTTCCCAGGTGACTTCTCAGCGCTGCTGCTCAGTGGGAGATGGATTCGGGCTGCCCCAACCCAACCACAACGGGGGTGTTTTCCCATCTCTCCATGCTGTTTCCCCATCAACCACTTCCCCAGCCTTTATTAGGCACCTATTGTATACTTCCATCTCTGTTACTTACAGAGCATAGCCTTCAGGATACAGACTTGTTTTAATTCTCCAGGATCATATGATCTAATTGAGGAAACGAATCCTATATCCTTCGTTTCATCCTGTCTTTTTGTGGCTTGCTAATGACATGAATTTTCTGTCATCAAAGGGAAGGATGTCCGTGGGATGGAGGAGTCAAGGCGGTCTCCGGAATGAGGAAAGCTTGCCGTGCATTTCAAAGGGGGGTTGTCTCGGGAAGGGTCCTTGGAGGGCTGAGTTCGACCAAGCACTCAGGATGCTGGACATGGCAGACTGCACACACAGACATGTGATTATGGTTTTGGGGGGATGCACAGTTAGAATTTGGGTGGTTCTCAGATCACGGCGGTTTGCAAGATTACAAGGTGGGATGCAGGCAGATGTGTATTTTAGTAGTCACGTATTTATTCCGAATTTGTCTTAGAAACAAATATTACCTTATCAGACCTGGCTAATAGAGTTAGGGATAAAGGTTAGGGATAAAGGCCAGAGGAGCCTTCCTCCCCCCAATTAACCAAATTAACCCCCCAAAAAAAGGTGGGAGGAAGAAGCAGGGGCAACTTAAAAGCAAATCTAAATGCAGGCGGCTTGCAAGGATGGCAGCAGGGTGGCTGTGAGCAGCAAGGTTTGGGAAATGCTGGTGGAGAGCCTGGGGTCTGGGCTTATACACACTTGGATGCACATCCCAGTTCCACCAGGTGCACGGTGAAACTCTGGGCAAGGGGCTTCACTCTTCTGGGCCTCAGGTTTCTCACCTGTAAAATGGGGCTGAGACCGGGACCAACTCCGCGGAGGAGGATTTCTGGGCATCCCTGAGATGGAGAATGTATGGGACGCCCTTAGCAGAGGGTCTGGTGCAGGTGAGCCGGCACTCAGCTCCTCATGACCTGTATTACTTGCACAGGAAGGGCAGGAAAGGTGTCTCGGCAGCAGGCACAGCAGAGTGAAAGCCCAGAGGTGGGAAGGCCCGCGGCCGGGTGGGGCTGCTGTCTGCTGTCTGGGTGGGATTCCTCAAGAAAGCAGGGGTGGTGTTGGGGCCAGGCGGGGAGGACGCCCCGGTGGGGGGGGATTCCTCTGCCCCCTCCCCAGTCCCCTCTCCCTCCACTGACCTCCGAGCTGTCCTTCCTCTCTGCACGGAGAGCTGCCTGCAGACAGATTCCGGAGAAACAGATTCCGGGCTGTGCTCCGCAGAGTTAATCTATGTTGTTTATCTTTTAGACACCATTAACCACAAATTAGCTGATTCTTTTGTGGCTATAAATTAATAGATTCCATTAGTAACCAGTCAATTACGGGATGATTACTTTTTCTCTGGAACCTAGAAATTTTTTTTTATAGCTATTTGAGAGTGTTTGATTCTGTCCTCTTGTCACTGCCGGCCTCCTTCCTGGCTTCTTGGTTCATTGGACCAGATCCTGCAAATGGCCTAGGGAGGCAGAGGGTAGGTGCCGTGGGCTCATCCTGTAATGAGGTTGTAAGCAGCCGCCTGTTGTTTGCTTTGCAGAAACGAAACCCACCGGAGGCTTATTTTCAAGAGAATCTCTATTTCTGACACAAACCAAAACAGCGGTTTCCATCTCCCTTTATTCTGGTGTCTGCCCTAAACACATCCCATTTGTTTTTTCTTCCATATCTTTCCTGCTTCTGGGGCCGCATCCTGGTAAGCCCCTGATAACCTCTACTTTCCACTTATCCATCCATCTCACTTCCTTCCTTCCATTCATCCATCCATCCCGTTATCCACCCATCTCCCCTCCCTCCCTCCCTCCCTCCCTCCCTCCCTCCCTCCCTTCCTTCCTTCCATCATCAATGCATCCTACCATCCATCCATCTTTCCTTCCTTCCATCCATCCAACCATCCTTCCAATCATCCATCCATCCATCCATCCATCCATCCATCCAACCATCCATCCATCCAACCACCCATCCATCCAACCATCTATCCATCCATCCATCCACCCACCCATCCATCCTCCTTTTATCTAGATACATCCTTCTATTTTTGGCTGGAGTAGCCTTCAGCATTCAGGTAGTGAGATGGACTGAGATTTTGGAACCCATTTTGATGGGGACAGCAAACCTACTGACCTTGGGGGTTAGGCAGGGAACTTAAGGTAATTAAAAGAGAGACCCAGTGTTTCAGTGAACGAGGGGCTTCAAGCCACCCCTAAAGCCTTCTAATTCAAATTAAAAACAAAATACCTTTAGACCTTGAGTTTGTGACATTTGCTGTGCCATCCAGAATTCTTTGATTGCAAACAGTGGAGCTGACTCTTGTAGCAGGCTGACTAATGGTCCCTGAAGATGTCTTTTAAGTCTTGGCTAAAATGTCACTTCCTCCTGGAAGCTTCCCCTGATTCCTTAGACCTGGTCAGCTACTCCTGTCCTCTCCCAGCAGCACCCTGTATCTCTCCTTTGTGCCCTCGTCACAACTATACTTCCTTCACTTACTGGCATAATTAATTGTGGGCATCTGATTGTTTCTTGGGGCTGGGAGTTTAGGGAGTTTATGAGTTCACTCCCGGTTCCCCCGCCCCGAGTACAGAGCCTGGCACACAGTAGGCCGTCAGTAATTCTTTGTTGGCTCGCTCACTGCTGCCAGAGAATTCTTCCCAGAGCTCGGAGAGGCTCTGACCCTGTCTGGCCCCAGACCGTCCTTGCCTCGTGGGGGGAGGACAGGCTCCTCTGGCCATCTGTCTCCCCGGCAGCGGCTCACTCTCCTGGTACGTTTTCCACCCGGCCTGGGTTCCTGGAACAGGTCCACTGCCGTTTCAATGGCACCTCTGTCACAGCGGGTTGATAAGGAGAGGAAGCTGTGTGCCTCCAGCCGATCTGTATGCAGGGCAGTTCCGAGATACGGCCCCGGGAATGCAGCTGCTCCTGGCGGGCTGCCCTGGGGCTCTGGGAGGATTGCGGTCCGAGGTTCCCCAGGACAGAGGGCTGGGCCCCCGCCTCCGCCTCCCCTCACTCCTACCTGCCAAGTGGGACTTCTGGGTGTCCTTATTTTGCCCAGTCATTGGTCAGTCTTTACAAGCGGTCCCCGCGAGACTGAAAGCAGCGCGTGTTTCCACCCCGTGCGCCTTGGCCCAACACCTGTTGCTGCGGGTGCCGCAGGTGCAGAGGCGAACGGAAGGCGGAGGCGGGTTTCGCTCACTTGGGGGCTGCAGTCCGGTTTGGGAGGCAGACAGAGGCTTTAGTCAAGACACGAAGAAATACAATGGCAACTCGCACAATCCTAGGAGAGGGGAGAAACTGGAGGGGCTGGGAGTCTAACAGAAGGACCTCACCTAGCGGAAGGGAGGTTGGAGCAGGCTCCCTGGAGGCTGTGATCGAGGAGTGCAGAGAGGAAGGAGAGCAGGAGTCAAGCAGGCGGAGGGGGAGGGACCGTGTGTTCCAGGCAGTGGGACCGCGTGGTAAAGACCCTGATGGGTGCCTGACAGGCCAAGGGAAGTAGTTTCCTGGGCTGCTGTACCAAATTCTGACCACCGTGCTACTTTAAAGCAAGGGTCATTTATTCTCTCCCAGTCCTGTAGGCCAGAAGTCCAAAATCAAGGTGTCAGGAAGGCTGTGCCGCTTCTGAAGGCTCTGGGGGAGCATCCTTCCTTGCCCTTTCAGCTTCGGATGGCTGCCGGCCGTCCTCGGTGTCCCCTGGCTCGTAGACACAGCGCTCTCATCCCTGCCTCCATCTTCACGTGCCCCTCTCCCCTGTGTGTCTCCGAGTCTCAGATGTCTCTCTTCTTTCTCTTGCAAAGACACCAGCCATTGGATTCAGGGCCCTACCCCAAATCTAGGATGGTCTCATCTTGATATCTTTAACTTCATTGTACCTGCGAAGACCCTTTCTCCGAATAAGGTCACGTTTGCAGACCTGGGGGCTAGGACAGGCCCGTATCTTTCTCGAGGATACCGTGTGACTTAGGGTATGGAGTTCCAGGAATTGAAAGTGCACCTATGTGTGTGGAGCGTAAGGACCTGGGTCCCCGCGTGGCCCGGGACAGATCTTGCAAGTTCGAGGCTGTGGTGAGAGGACAGGGAGTCACTGAAAGGCAGGTCTGGGGGAAGTCTCAAGTTCAGTTTTGAACTTGTTGACTCTGAGGGGCCGGTGGTTGACTGCTTCCCAAAACAGCCTCCTTTTCATCTACAGCCATACCGCTCGGAACGCGCCCAATCTCGTCTGATCTCTGAGGCAAAAATGGCCCCATTTCTTGCCCTTCTAGTGCCCACGCCCTTTTGCAATGTGAGTCTGCAACTCCTCTGTCAAGGGGAGGAGCTGATTTCCACATCCCTGGGCTGGCCGTGTGACACATTGGGGCTCCGGGATGCAGCAGAAGGGACACCCTACTGGCTTCTGGCCCAGAGTCGTTGCCTGCTCGTGTTTATGTTCCTACCGGGGAGCAGGCTTGGGCCGGCCTGCCGGATAATGACAGAGCACGTGAAATAGGCAGTCATCCTAGCTGGGCCCATCCTGGACCAGCCAGCAGACCTCAGCCAAGATCAAAGGAACCATCCAGCTGATTCCAGCTTACGCTGATGACCTGTAGAATTGGGACCTACCTAAATGGCTTTTAGAAAAAACCCATTGTTAAATTTGGGGTTGTTTATCACGTGGCCATCGCTGACACTTTATCTCGAGCTCCCCCCTCCACCCCTCAAATAAAGATGAGAGGAGGCACTTAGGATTCCAGGACAGACCTCGGATGAGAGGTTTGGGCGGGAGAAAATAAATCGGTGAGTTTTCTGGGTAGAGGAAAAGAAGTTTGCGAAGGAGACAGAGTAGTTTGCCGAGTGGCCAGCGAGGTAGGAGGAACGCCAGGAGAAGCCACAGAAAGAAGCCGTCAGTGGTGTCAGATGCTACTGATAGTTTAACAAGGTCTTTGCCTGGTGAGATGGAGACCAGGAGGAGCAAGGAACAGCATGACACTGGGTGGAAAAGTGGCTGGAGATGGCTCAGAGGAAGGAGGGTACAGACTGTCTCTCACCAATTAGAGTGGGCCCGGAGCCTGGCTCGGGGAAGCTCCCCGGTATCCATTTACAGTTTGTGTACCCTTTTTCAGAGTATAGATTTTTGATTGCACCTCTGTGGCGATTGCGAAAATAGCCAGATTCTCCTCTTTCTTGTACTTGTGCCTCTTTGCGTTGGGAGTTTGCAGCAAATTCCTTCAAGGGGTGTCCCCCCCATGAATCTGGGCACAACACGTGACTTGCTTTGGCCAATGGGACAGGGACACACACAACTTTAGCAGAGGCTCTAGAGTGTATACACGAGGAGATTCTTGCTACCACCCTCGAGGGAAGAAGCCCAGACTAGCCTGCTGGGTGATGAGAGACGGATCACCTGCTCATCCCTGCTTCCCAGCCAACGGCCAGCCTGCCCCGGAGCAAAGCCACTTAGCGAACTGGCAGAAAAGTACTGAAAAATGAATGAGTCCAACCAAGTTCAGCAGAACTTTCCAGCAGAGCCTGGCCCAGGATGCTGACCCTCTGAACTATGGGCGACTTAAGCAGTTGTTATTTAAGCCACGATTTCTTATCTATAATGTAAGGATAGAAATAGTGTCTTCTTACCAGGGTTGTATAGATTAGGTGAGATATCTACAGTTCTGAGAACAATGTTGGTGAACAGTAAACGTTCCATAAATCATCACCATCATCATTGTCTCTTCCTTCTTTCAGAGTATTTCTAGGTATTGACCCATCTTGGATTGTAGCGTCTGCTTGTATACTTTATTGTCTATAGATTTTATTATCCTTTGACATCTTAAAAATCTTTTCTGGTTGGGGAGACACGCCCTCCTTGGCTTAGCCAACTTTTGTCGTGTTTATTTATTTATTTTTTAAAGTTTTACTGATTTAAGTAATCTCTAAACCCAAGGTGGGGCTCGAACTCATGACTCTGAGCTCAAGAGTTGCACACTCTTCCAGCGGAACCAGCCAGGCGCCCCGTGGGCTAGCCAACTCTTAGAGAGCAAAGTGCGCCATGCTCAAGAGCAAGCTTTGATAAGCAAACTAACCCATCCCGGGGCCCTACCTCCTCCATCTGATTCCTGCACCCCAGGAAGGCAATATTTCTCAGTTACCCCGGGGTCAGGTACCAGGCCTTCAGAAACTGCTCTGATAGCCCAGAACCTGCCAGAATTATTCAGACTGGCCAGTCCTAAGCTACTCGCCCTGCCCTGGCCTGCCTTTCCCCTGCAAACCCCAGTGGAGGTCATGGCCGAGACACTTCCCCGGCTCTTGACCACCCCCCAACGTCGTGCTTCTCCGCGCAGCCCTGAGTGTCTTGAGAGCCTGGGAGTATAAGATATTTTGTTTTCCTGAGGTTTTCTTCTGCTTCCTCTTGCGGCTGCACCTGACTGACGTTTCACAAAAGAATACAAAACACTGCTGTGGATGAACATTTAGATTATCTGTGGCTGTTGGCCACGAACAGCCTCGTTTTTGCTTCCTTGGATGTTTGATGCGAATCTGCAGGGTGGGCATGCGCTCCCGGGGGTGGCAGTGGGGTGGCTCTTGGGACCAAGGGCCAGCTGCCTCCCAGGCAGGGTGAGTCTTGAGTTTATTCAGCATCAAGAAAATCAAATCAAAAAAAAAAGGAAAGAGAAAAATTCTTTTAGCCATATTCCATATAGGAAAAACAAATATTTGCTTTCCCTGTGGATTTTCTGGTCAGTTGTAGGATTTCAATAGTGTGATATGCTTTGGGCTGACCTTTTTGGTGGAAGATGGAAATTTTCCATGAGGCCACAAGGACTGAATGAAGAGAAAGCCAACTGCTGGGTATCCTGATGCGGTCTATCTCATTCTGAAATGTTTGTGTTTTTTTTTTTTTTAAAGATTGTATTTATTTATTTGACACAGAGAGAGACAGATCACAAGTAGGCAGAGAGGCAGGCAGAAGGAGAGGGGGAAGCAGGCTCCCCGCTGAGCAGAGAGCCCGATGCGGGAATCGATCCCAGGACCCTGAGGTCATGACCTGAGCCGAAGGCAGAGGCTTTAACCCACTGAGCCTCCCGGGCGTCCCTGGAGTGTTTTTTGTAGAGTTTTCAAGTTGATTCACCTGATGGCCACTCTTAGCTTTCTTCTTGCTCATAGTGACACTGGGGGTCCCAGGAGAAAGTAGGAGCTGTGGGGGAAAGAGAGAGAGAGAGAGAAAGACAGAAAGGAAAGACGAAAGAAAGAAAGAAAGAAAGAAAGAAAGAAAGAAAGAAAGAAAGAAAGAAAGAAAGAAAGAAAGAAAGAAAGAAAGAAAGAAAGAAAGAAAGAAAGAAAGGAAGAAAGGAAGAAAGAAAGAAAGAAGCCATGTCATTTTCTCTCTTTGGTTACAAACATCTTTCATTTCTCTAGAAACAAATGAAAACGCACATCACCATGTAATGATATTTACTGAAAAAAAAATCCTTGCATTAAATCAACAGACACAGTCTGGATAAAATGGATCATTCAGCAGCTTCTTTGCAAACTCTGCCCCTCGCTCCCTGTGGCAGCCCGCACACTTCGAGTTCCTCCGCATTTTATTTGCTTTCCTTTCTTGAAAGCAAGTGAATGGGGAGGGGCACGTCCACAGTCGTGCTGGGTGAATAGCGAGGGGACATTCCCCGAATAGCTCATCAGAGCCTCCTCCGTCAGGAGAGGTTCCCCCCTCCTTTGGCTCATGGCAGTGAATCAAATATTTAAATGTGATTTTTAGATGTACGGGCCCATGAAGAGATTTGTTTGGCTAAGGAGGGGTGAGTTAGAAAGCTGCTCCAGCAAGGGGAAGAATTTTCTGCCTCCAGGATGAGGCGAACTCACCTGCAACTCTTTCTGTAAAGGGAATGCCCTCCCCTTATGTTTTTCCCCCCAGAGGAGAAGATTCCATTGGCCAGACCCTTTGTTGGGGGGCTGGGACTGGACCCCAGCAATGGGTTGGGGGGGCTGCAGTCCCCTGGGCAACAGGCCCTTTGCCTGGGCAGCACCTGCCTCCCCTGGGAAGATTGAGTGCCGATGGCTAACGGGGGTGGGGGGAGTGAGGGGGGGGAGCGGGAAATCAGAAGTGATTCATCCACCGGCTCAGTGCGATGGCAAAGGGACTGACAGGCCTTCAGTCCGCTCTGGTAACTGGGCTGCAGGAGGAAACGCTAACAGGAGCAGACAGCCGGGGGCTGGGGGTGGGGGGGCTGCCCAGGACCTGGGAGACAAGGGCCGGGAAAGAGTCAGATGAGGGCAGTCCGGTGGCCTCAGGCAGGACTCCAGATGGTGGCACGGCCAAAATATCCTCCTGGGAGCCGAGCCCTTGTCTCTCCTGGGTCCACGGTCCCGTGAGCCGTTCATCCCCAGTGTGGTCTTGAAACGGCCACACTGTGATTTGGAGGGGTGCCCAGATGGACATTTTTCATTTAGAAAAAGGCGTGTTAGTGAAAACACCATCAGCACTCCAAAACCGTGATTTCAAGCACTAAATTTTTTTCTAATAGAAATTACAATAATCCCTAATTGTGAAGACTTTGCTGCAAGCCGGGTATATTGCTAAGTGGTAAGTAGGCGTGTGTGTGCACACGCTCGCACACACCCATCCCTATACATACATTTAAGACTAGAAAGCTCTGCGGGACACCTGGGTGGCTCAGTCGGTTGAGAGTCTGACTCTTGATCTAGGCTGGGGTCTTGATCTCAGGGTCTTGATCTTGGGGTCGTGAGTTCAGGCCCCACGTTGGGCTCCATGCTCCGTGCTCAGCCTACTTAAAAAAATAGACTTGAGGGTCCTTTGAGAAGTTACCAGCATCCCCAAGTTACAGAGGAGGAAACTGAGGCCAAATCCCCCCTGTTGTTGGTGTTTATAACCCGGTCACAATAAATTCAGCTTCTTTCTCGCTACAGATGCAGCGTCTGCAGTGCTTAGGGGAAGCCTGTCTATTAATAGCCCCTTTTTCTTGGGCCCCGCCTGTGATTTTGCTTCTCTAAATCCTGCTTGTCAGTGAGCTCGCAGGCCCTCTTCCAGAAAAGCCTGCTTTTCTGCATTTAGAAAATAACGATGTGGGTACAATCCAGGCAATTTGATAAGTCATGGCTTAGAAAACACCTCACCCTTTGTGGGGTCAGTTCTTAGGGAACCACGTTGTCATTAACGTATGAAATGTCAGGATGGTCCCTGCCCCCCAGACTCGATCCTTAAAACATTCAACTCCTGGTGGCCTGTGTTCAGGCCTGTGTTCAGGCTGACACAGACAGAGTCTGTGTCACAGACTGTGTTCAGGACAAAGACTGCTTTCCTTCTCTTCCTTTGGGGCTAACAACTGGCCCATTCACAACCCAGTCCTGTCTGGGGGCCCTGGAAGACACGTCTGCACAACATGCTCACACACCCCACAAACCTGTGTGCACACTCACATGCCCCACAAATCTGTGTGCACTCACACCCCAAAAATGTGTGCACACTCACACGCCCCACAAATCTGTGTGCACTCACACCCCAAAAATGTGTGCACACTCGCACGCCCCACAAACACATGTGTGCACACTCACATGACCCACAAACACATGTATGCACACTCACACACCCCACAAATGTGTGCACACTCACACGCCCCACAAACACATGTATGCACACTCACACACCCCACAAATGTGTGCACACT
>CM053610.1:4051404-4083211 GCA_028646535.1 Procyon lotor | reverse complement strand
TATATGCACACTCACACACCCCACAAATGTGTGCACACTCACACGCCCCACAAACACATGTGTGCACACTCACACACCCCACAAATGTGTGCACACTCACATGCCCCACAAACACACGTACACACACTCACACTCCCACAAACACATGAATGCCCACTGACACACACGCATACACACTCACCCCATAAACACGTGTACACACCCCCTCACATGTGCACGCGCGTCACAGAGACATGTACACACACATCCCCACAAACACATATGCACTCACACACATGCACACTCACCCCACAAATACATGTGCATGAACCTTATTAACACGTGTACACACCCCCACAAACACGTCTGTACACTCACACACACACACACACACACACACACCCCACAAACATGTGTACACACACCCACACCCTCACACGCACATGTGGGCTGCCTCAACACACACACACATACCCTCCCAGTGGTGACCACGTGTAGGTATTTGGAGTCCGTGGTCAAGGCCGAAGAGTCATCGTGGGATTGCACAAGTTCTAGAGACTGCCGATCCTTGGGTCACCTGAATCTAGATAAAATTCATCAGAAAGCCTCTGCGGGGGGGTGGGGCAGAGGAGGAACCAGCCTCCCTGGGGAGACCTGCGGGGAGGGGACCAAAGTGGGCGCGAAGTGGCTGATGAGGTGAGGGGGGCAAAGACTGGAGGCGAGCAGGACCCACGTGACCCAGCGGCTCACCACCGCGCCCCGCCCCCCCAGGGCCCACCGAACCCCCTCGCACCGCGGGCTCGCGGTGCGGCTGCTGCCGAGCTTGCGCTGACCCTGCGGATCGAGAGGCGAATTCTGTGTGGAGGACGCGGGGCCCGCAGCTCCTCAGGAGGAGCGCATCTTGCTGGGAACTCTGGGTGGGTCCACAGCACCCCAGCTCTCCCCAGGGGCTCTCCTGCAAGTCCTTGCTTCCACCACGCGAGCCTCTCCTCCGAGCCAGGCTCTGTGCCCTGGCGACAGCAGGCGGCTTGGTGCACCTGGGGCACCCAGCTGGCATCCACCGGAGACGGGCACCAAACCAGAGACCATCTGGGATGAGCGTGTGAGGGCCACGGAGGGCACATGGCAGGGGCCCCCCACTCCAGGGGGGGCAGAGATGTCTTCCCTGGGGATGGGTGGCCTCAGGGAAGCCAGGTGACGTGCCACTGAGAGGGCCAGGATGCATCTCAGTGGAATGGGTGAGCGTTCTGGGGCCAGGGAAGCTGGAAAGTGGGTGTTCATAGAGAGAGAGTGGGCTCCCCTTTCTGCTGGTGTAGAGGGCAACACTTTGTCACTCTGGCTGTGGGCAGTGGGCCTCAGTTTCCCCCTCAGGGTCGTGCCAGGCAGGCAGGCACCCCCCCCCACTGGCTGGCTGAGGCCCCTTGGCACACAGGACGGCCCTTCCATGAGCTAAGCAAGGAGCTGAGAATCGGTGTTCTCTGGCCATCCAGAGAAAGGGCCGTGAATGATGAGAAACTCCTCGTCAAATAGGGAGAAGTGGAGGCAACAGAAAATTCTTCCACGAGGACAATGGATAAATACACCCATTGGCGCTAGTCACTACGGCAGGCAGAATAGTGGCCCCAAAGATGTCCTCACCCCAAACCCTAGAACCATGGTACGCCTCTGGTACCATGCATCATCACCACTGACACCTTCCTCTAGCTAATGAACATACTCTCCAAGTAAAAAGGGCTTCCTTTGAAGCACAGACTGAGGCCATCCCAACTGCTCTTCCCTCCCCTTATTCCTGAGCACCCCACCTTGTAGAAATTCTGAAACCCTTCTGGCCAGACCTGCCCTCAGGAGCTCTGACTCCCCTCCATGCCGCTCACTGGCTTGCCAAGTGACCTCAGGGGCTGATCGCTTCCCTGTGGAACAATCCCTGTCCTCCAGCCACCTCTTCAACTCGATGTGAGTCTCTGGTCACAAAACACCCCTCACCTTCAGCCCATCGCTTCCTCAGCTCTCTGAGTCTCCACTTACTTATCTGGGAAGGAGTATATTCCAGGAAGGGAGGACAGCAGGTGCCAAGGTCCTGAGGCAGCAAGAACTTGGCATATTGAAGGAGTGCAAGGAGGTCCCTGTGGCTGAAGCCCAGCACGCAAATCATGTCCCTTTTTTAGCAGACACTACAGTCATGCGCCTGGCTTCCACCTGACCGGTAGCACCCACAAGGGAGGCTGTGCTGCAGCAGAGGCAGGTTCTAGCTCTAGTCTCACGTGTTCTTCCAGGACCTTGCTGCTCCCCATGAAGAGGCAGAGCCTGTTTCCTGGTTCTTGGAGCCTGGGTGGATTTTGTGGCTGCCTGATGAATAAAATACGGTAGAAGTGATGCAGGTTGGCTTCTGGGGCTAGGTCCAAAAAAGATGACACGGCCTCTTTCTCTAAAGACACTAACTCTGGGAGCCCAGCCACCATGCTTCAAGGAAGTGTAGAATAACCCATGGGGGTAGAGGACATGTGAGAAAAACCAGCCTTGAGCTAACAGCCTCAGTCACCCACCGGACAGGAGTGGATGAGCGGATTCTAGCCCCTGACCTTCGAGACTCTGGCTAAGGTCTCACACATCTTGAAGCAGAGCCGGGCCGGCTCTCCTGTGCTGTGTCTGAATTTCTCCTGCCTCGGTTCATCTCTGAGTTTGGGGCAGGGATGGCTTCAGAGGCTCTGATACACAGAGGAGGCTTTCCTGCCCGTTTACCCTCTAACATCAGGAGCAAGTGGGACCCAGAATGGGGATTCTGGGGATCAGGTGGTGAAGACAGGACAAGAAAGGAAGGACACAAACCCAGAGTCAAGACCAGTAAGGGGCGAGACTAAGAAGATTGCTCAGTGAAGACAAGGGTAGTAAGGGAAAAGAAACAGTCCAGAGGACAGCAGGGGCGAAGTGGGAAAGGGTTCAATGCTACAAGACATCCTAGTACCACTTTTGGATCCCTTGCATTGTCCCAAGAGGCCACACAGGACAGAGTTTCGGATTCCATTACTTTGTACCTGGGTGATCTTGGACAAATTGCTTAAGCACATTGAGCCTTAGTTTTCCTAATTTGTAAAATACACGGAGGTGGTAGCAATGCTCATCCCAAAGCATTGTTGAGTTTAGTCAGGACTCTACTAGCTGTCAGCACAGAAACTCAGTTCAGACTGGCTTAAGCAAAATAGTGAATTCTTTGGCTCTTGCCCCCTAAAAGATGAAGGAATAATGGTTTCAGGCATGGCTGGATCAGGGCTCAAATGATATCATCAGGATTTTTTTTTTTAAGACTTTATTTATTTGAGAGAGAGAGAGAGAGAGAGAGAGAGAGAGAACAAGCAGGGGGAGTTGGAGGGGGCGAGGGAGAAGAAGGCTCCCCGCTGAACAGGACTTGATCCCAGGACCCTAGGATCAAAACCCGAGCCAAAGGCAGACACTTAACTGACTGAACCACCCAGGTGCCCCAGCATCATCAAGATTTGATCTCTCTTCCTTCCATTGGCATTACTTTCCACTAAGCTTTTCCTTTATGATTGCGAGCAGATGCAGCCGTGTGTCCTATCATCGCAGCAGGCTCGAAGGAGACAGTACTTGTTGGTCTGAGAGCCAGTCTGGTGGGTCCGGTACCCAGTCCTACACCTGTAGTGTGACCAAGGGGTGGCTTATGCTGAATGGCCAGGGTCAGGGGCGTCCAGTCCTGGATATGGAGATGGACGGCACTGGCGCCACAAGGCTGGTGTGTGCATGCGTGGGCTTGGGGGTGGGGGCTTCTAGGGAAACAGGATCTATCATAGAAGAAGCGAGGTAACGACCAGGCAGTCGCAGCGTCTGCAATAAGCACTTTCCACAGCCTTCGCCCCCAGCACCCTGGACTTACCCCTAAGACAAGCATCTTCCCAGAACATAAGCCCTAAGCTACATTTGCCTCTGCAGTTGAAAACTGGTCAAGGGCAAATGACTCTAAGAAACTAAATAAAACTGAGGCAACATAAACAGCACATGAAATTTACCATTTTATTTTTTTATTTTTTGAAATTTACTATTTTATTATTTTTTATTTTTGAAATTTACCATTTTATTTTTTTATTTTTGAAATTTACCATTTTGTTTTTGAAATTTACCATTTTTAAAATTTTTTTGAAATTTACCATTTTAACCATAAACAAATTTTGGTTTTACGGAAGTGTGGTGGACACACAATGTTACCTTAGTTTCAGGTGTACACGGTAGTGACCGGACAACTCTGTACATTATGCTCTGCTCACCAACCAGTTACCATTTTTAAATGTCCGGCTTAGTGGCACTAGACACATTCACGTTGTCCGACCAGCAGCACCACCCATCTCCAGAACTTTGCATCTTCTCAAATTGAAATGCTGTGTGCACGAAACTCTAGGTCACCAGCCCTCTCCTCCCCCCGCCCCCGGCTCCCATCATTCTTTCTGCCTCTGTGACTTTGCCTGGTCTAGGGAGACCATGTGGGTGATGTCATAATGGTATTTGTCTTTGCCGTAGCATGTGTCAAAATTCCTTCCTTCCTTTTTTTTTTCCAAAATTTAATTTATTTATTTGAGAGAGAGTGAGATCAAGAGAGATCACAGAGGCGGAGGGAGAAGGCAGACTCCCCGCTGAGCAGGGAGCCCGACCCGGGGCTCGATCCCAGGACGCTGGGACCGTGACCTGAGCTGAAAGTAGATGCTTAACCACTTAACCGACTGAGCGTCCCAAAATTTCCTTCCTTTTAAGGCTGGATAATATTCTTTTGTATGTCTAGACCCTATTTTATTTATCCAGTGTTCTACTAAGGGACGTTAGGTTGTTTCCAGGGCGAATGCGTTGCAGGCCGAGAGTGCGCCTGCTTCCATTTTCCTGGGCCTTGAATGACACCCGAGCCAGCATCTGCCCGTCCCCTCCTGTCCTTCCCCAAGCCCAGTTACTGGGCTTCAGAAAGGAACAAGAACAAACCGGAGTCATACTGGAATAAAAGTGATGAGGAAGGAGACGGGGAAGAGGATTAATAATTTCTATTTTTTTTTTTTTTTTAAGTTTTCAGCAAAGGAAACTCATTTTTAAGAGGAGGGGGAAAAAAAAGCCCAATTAGGTCTGGTGGCAGCAGCTCACAAAGGAAGCGCAGTTGTCAGAAGGAGGGCTGGGATTTTTCAAAGAGCTTACTGGAACTAAACAGAAATGCTGAACTTTGTTTTGTCTTTCCCCAGAACATGCTCTTTTTGGAATCAAAAGGCTCCGAGGGTGGTGAAAGACTTCAGAGCATGAAATTGCATTACTGGAAATGGTTTGGGGCTTTTGTTCCTGAGGCCGAGGCCTCGTGAGGGCTGAGTTTAGCAACAAGCCCCGCCCGGCTGCAGAGGGGCACGGAGAGGAAGGGGGCAGCTGGACGTGCCCTCCAGTTTCCCAGCTCCTCAAAAGCACGCTGCAATGCCCCCGGCGGTCACGGTCAGATGCTGTGAGGGCTAGGGCCCTCGTCAAATGCACCACATGGATATTAAAACATTAAATAGTAATATTAAAATATTTAAAAGTACACTGTCTAGACCTGTGACGAGAGCAGCAGCAGAATAGGAAGAAATGGGTTGGAAGCTGCAGGTTTGCGAGCCCCCCGCCCCCAGCAACCCACTCTGAGATCTTTAAATACTGCTGCCTGACCACAACGCCTTCGAATGGTCTCCTTGCCTGGTTTTCGAGATGGCAAGTCTGAGTCCATCACTCCCTCCCTTCAGAACCTTCTGTGGCTCACCATTGCCCTTGAACTGGAGTCAAGCTCTTTGACTATAGCTCCTCCAAGGAAACCAACCCTCCCTTGTCTCTTGGTTTTGCACACGCTGTTCCATCTGCTCGATGCACTCTTTTGGTTCCCTCTTTGCCCAACAACACTGAACATTCTTTTGGTTTCAGCACAGACATCACTGGCCAAGGGACTTTCCTCTGTGTACCAGCCCCAGTTTTGTTCTCATTAGAGAGGTATCACCCTGCTGCAGTCACGCCTTTATTTGTCTCCCGTCAGCATTTCTCAACCTTGGCAATATCACCATTTGGGGCTGGGTAATTATTTGCCGTTGGCTGTCTTGTGCACTGTAGGACCCCAGGGGCATCTACCCACTAGACGCCAGTGGCATCTCCCCACACCACCTATTGTGATGACCGGAAATGTTTCCAGATATTCCTGGAGGCCCCTGGGGGGACGTCGATGACCAAGATCAGAGGAGGGTCTTGTTCCTGCTGTGTCCACACTCGGTATACCCTTGTTGGGTGAATGAATGAATGAACATGCACAGCATCGGGCTCATGGAGGCTGTTCCTCTTCTTTAGAGAAGCTCTGGTTCTCGCTAGACAATGCTCTGTGTTGGTGAACAGAGAGGTCACTAGGGTGACCTCCTCGAGGTGCCCTGAGAAGCAAACATGTGGTCTAGTTTCAAGAACAGTTTGCTCTGCAGCTCTAGGTGTTTGCCCGGGGAAGTGGCTCTCATGGTTGCAGACCTGTGACATCTACTGTAATAGCCACTCGCCTCTTTCATAATTGTTAGTAATAATTACATGTTGAAATAGTAATATTCTGCATATGTTGGGTTAAATCGATGATTCAGTTCAATTGCTTCTTTTTTACTCTTTATCGTGGCTCTTGGGAAAATCTTAGTGATAGAGATGACTCGCATCTGTGGCTAAGACTGTGCTTTAATCTGACAGAGCTGACCCAGAGCTGAGGTCCGCAGACCATGGCCCCACCGTCTTGTTTTTGTAGTGACTGGGAGCTAGACACGGTTTTTTCCTTTTGTGAATAGTTGGGAAAAAAACTAAGGGAGGCTATGCTGTGACATGAACATTGTATGAAATTTAAATTTCAGCATTCACGAATAAAGTTTTATTGGCACACAGCCATGTTCATTTGCTTCTATCGTGTCAGGGGCTGCTTTGGCCCTAGGAGCGCAGATGTGAACAGAGGCCACATGGTGCCCAAAGCTGAAAATATTCACTACCTGGCCCCTTACAGAAAATGTTTGCTGACCCTCACTCTAAAGTGTGTACTACCAAGGGGGACAGTATCGTGAATATAGGAAAATAATCTTAGAGATTGCGATGGTTAGTAGCTCTCCAAAAGCCATGGAACATAAATACACACGTGGCATATATGTGGTAGGGAGATGTCTGGGGAGGAGGGTAATTAGAACAAGAGGTTCCTCAGGAGACAGTCAGTGAAAAAAGTCTGAGCAACGTTTTTTTTTAAAACATTTATTTTTTTAATTAAAGATTATATTGATTTATTTATTTGAGAGAGAGTGCAGGGGGGGAAGGCAGAGGGAGAGGGAGAGCGAGAATCTCAAGCAGACTCCCCACTGACGGTGGAGCCTGATGTGGGGCTCAATCCCACGATGCTGAGATCATGACCTGAGCCCAGATCAGGAGTTGGATGCTTGGCCGACTGAGCTACTCAAGTGCTTCTGAGCAACACTTCTATGGAGGACGTCATTTTATCCATCTTATAACTTCATGATCCACTCAGATGCTCCTGGTTCTAAAATTCTAATTTACTCATGGAGAAGAGAAGAGAAGCTAACATTTAGTGTGTTCAGTTGGAGGCCCTTCACTCAATCTACACAACCTTACTAATCTCTCCAACCCTCCTCCCACTTCTATGAGATAGACCTCTTATTATCTGATTGTTATAGAGAAGGAAATTGAGAGCCAGAAAGACAAAGTAATTACTTCTATCTTGACACAACTCACTGCAGCCTGTTTACAGAAAGAAAAAAAATAATAAACATAGATTTAAATCAGTTGAGAGTTACATTCAGTTATTAGGAATAGGGACCTGAGTAAAATAAACAGAGATATTTCTTCCTTGTGTGAAAGAATCCTGAAGATGAGTAACCCAAGGCTGGGATAGAGGCCCCATGGTCTTCAGGGACTTTGGTTTCTGTTTTGCTTCACCAC
Source organism: Procyon lotor (assembly GCA_028646535.1). Lineage (NCBI taxonomy): Eukaryota > Metazoa > Chordata > Mammalia > Carnivora > Procyonidae > Procyon > Procyon lotor. The sequence continues at coordinate 4,075,273 of CM053610.1, read as the reverse complement.
CCTTAATATGTAGCTTCTGAACAAATCACCTAATGACCCACCATGGCTGCTGTAGCTCCAGCCATCACATCCTCATTCCAGGCAGCAGACAGGAGAGAGAAGATGCAAAGGGACTTTCATAAAACATTTTCTGCATTCCAATGTGCTAAATACTGTCGTAGGTATTAGGAGCACTGGAGTGAATGAAATAGACACTCTTGTATTTCTTCAATAATCAGCAACAATATGAAGTCTAACCTGATGCTTTTCAGTCTGGTCAGAGCCACCCTCACCCCTCCTGGGCCATCACAGTACCTCCTACTAGTCTCCCAGCTTCTCCCTTGCCTAGCCATACCCCAGGCTATTCACACAGCAACCAAAGAGGCCTTTAAAGAACAATATAAGTCATTGCTTGTATGTCACCTCCAACCCTTCTGTGGCTCTCATTTCATCCAAAATGAAAGCCAAAGACCTCAGAGAAGCCCTATGTCCCCTGTACTACTTCCTCTCCAGCAAGCTTACTCTCTCCCACTCCACCCCACTATCCCTTCTTACCTCCTCCAGGCCCACTGCCTCGGGCGAGTCTTGGAACAGTCACAACCCACCACAGGGCCTTTGCACTGGCCATTCTATTTGCCTGGATAAGCCCCCCAAATATCTGCATGGCTTGTTCCTGCTCTAGCTTCAGTTCTCTGTTTCTGTCGTTTTCCCAGAGAAGACTTCGTTGAACACCGCCACACACCCCCACTGTCCACTCTAGTCATCCTGTCTCCGACCTCCCCCAAACACCACCACCAAGACTGTCAGGCTTGGGGACTATTCCTGGTGTTCTCACTGTGAGAGCTTCAGTTCCTAAAATTGAGCTTTATGCAGAGCAGCCTTGCACTTATATCTGTGAAATGAACCACAAGTTTTCAAGGTCTAGTCTTGGCTGGTGCCATTAAACTTACTTACTAAGAGAGCTGTTGCCTTCCCCACCAAGTGAGAGAGTCAGCTGTATTGGCAACGGGAGTCACCCAAGCCAGAGAAGACTTTATCCTTTGATCGGCTTTATTTCTGTCTGTAGCTTACACTTGCTTTCAGATCCATGAGTATCTTAGGACAAGAACTTCCTCCCCTTGCCACTCGGCCCACTGGAATCACAGTAGTCTCCCCTATCCACGGTTTCACTTTCCATAGCTTTAGTGATCTGTGGTCAGGCGGGTCTAGAAGCAGGTGACCCTCCTGACTTATTATTAGAAGGTCAAGAGCAGCCTCACGCAGGATCACACCCCCTACATCATTCGGTTCCCTTCATCTCATCATGTGGGCATCATCTCACATCACCACAGGAAGGGTGAGTACCATACTGTAAGATATTTTAAGAGAGACCACTCACACATAACTTTCATTATAGTCTATTGCTACACCTGTTCCATTATTAGTTACTGTTTCATCTCTTACTCTGCCTGATTTATAAGTTTATCTTTATCAGAGGTATGTACATAATAGGAAAAACCAGTGTGTATAGGGTTGGGTACCATCCTCGATTGTGGGAATCCAGTGGGAACGTATCGCCTGCGGATAAGGGGGGAGGGACTGCTGGATTCAGATTGTTTCTGTCCTGAGTAATTAACTGATGGCCAATGTCTAAGGCTAAACGGAACATTTGGCTGCCAGGATGTTCAACATTAGAGTTTCTCACTCATGACACTAGTAATAACCGGGGTTGGCTGATCCTCTGTAGCGGGGTGTCCCGGCCCGGGCGTTGTAGGCTGGTCGCAGAATCCTTGGCTTCCATCCCCTACGTGCTAGTAGCACTGCTGTGTTGTGATAACAAAGAAGTCTGCAGACACTGCTGGATGTCCCCGGGGACCAAAATCGTCCCTGGGTGAGATGCACTGCTCTTTATAATCAACGGTCTCCCGCGCCAGGGAGTTGGGATAGGACTGGGTGGAGCTCGCCTAGTGCACCCGGACCCTCAGTAAGTTCTTCACCCATCAGGCGCACGCAGCCTCGAGGGAGACCTTGTCTTCTTAACAACTTCTGGTCCGAGGTAATTGGGACTGACGACAATCCATGTTTCAGTCCAAGCTATACAATCGAGGTTTCCCAGGTGTCATGGCGCCATTAAATTGTTCCTAAGGAAGAAAAGCACGTCATGAACCTACTAAGAGCTTGCTGTGCCCAGAGAGATTGGCTCAGAAGGTGGGAACATTAACTGCAAGGCTCAAAAACATGGAAGAGCAGAAGGAGCGCTGAGCCTCCAGCCCCTGCCTCCCCCTCCTCCCAGCCGCCTCGCAGCCCAGGGGTCAGACACCTATTTCCCAGGGAAGGAATCCTATTGGCTCTGCTTGGATCACATGCACATCTCTGACCCAATGGTGAGCCCAGGAAATAAGCCACTCTGATTGGTCCGGCCTGAGTCACGTGTCATGAAGTAGGACAAACATGGAGGACGCGAACATGGAGGTTCGGGGACAGGGACGGCTTCCTGGAGCAGGGGTTCCCTCACCGGCACCCGCAGGATGACACTGGGCTGGCCCCTGCTGAGGTCGAGTCCAGGCAAGGACGCAGTGCCTGGTCTAGAAGCCAAAGGGTCTTCACCTTCAAGGAACCCAACACGTTGCCAGGGCCTGGAGCCCGAGAAGGCATGATGACGTGAAGACATAGCCAGGGTGCAATCCCACAGGACCCAGAGACGCTCATTCAGGGACGGGAAATGTACCCTCACGGCAATAGGGAGGCACCAAAGCATTTGAGTGGAGGTTTACGGTTGGGAACGCTGATGCTTGCTGTAGTAGGGACAGCGGTTTGGAGGAGGGCATAGGTTTCTTGAGCGCCCACTGTGTGCCAGGCCGGGTTCCAGGCATCGGGGACACCGAAGTGAACAGAACAAAGTGCCTGGCTTCCTGGAGCTTGCATTCTAGCAGGGACACACACAGCAATCCAATCCACAAGAAAACAGATTCAACTGGAGACGTCTCATTCAGTAAGGGCTATGAGGGAAAATATCACAGGGAAAGGGCAGCGCTATTTTAGCCCAAGATATAATCCAAGAGAGATGATGGAAGCCTGGCCTGGGGTTGGGGGGGGTGGTGCAGAGAATCTCGTTTTGTTTGCCCACCGCAGCATGTGTCAAATAGTGGTGTGTGTGTGTGGGGGGGGAGGTTCAGGCTGGCAGTCTCTGGGTTCTGGCCTCCCATGCCCACATTGCTTTTGCTTTGGAGCAGCTGTCGAGCCGATATAAACATTTAAAAGTGGATGTAGCTTGGCTCTCATTCAGCATGTAAATAGTTGTCAGATCTTCAATTTTGAAAGGACCGATTCCCCGTGATTTGTATAAGTTTGGGAACAGAGATGAGACCTCACGCACGGAAGACCAGCTCCCTCCACGTGAGGATCAGGCCTGGCTTTCAAAGATACAAACTTTTCAGATGGGAATTAATTCTGAAGGTGGAGACGAGCTAAAAGGAATGAGGATAACCAAGAAAGATCAAATGTGTCCTGCCTGCAACATCACAGTTTCCCCGCAGGAAAGCAGAAATACTCAGAAATAGAGATCTGATGCTTTGAAATTCTTAGATTAGAAATGCAGTTTGATTTTAATTCTTACATGTCATCCGTTCCCCCCCTCCCCCCATCTTATGGATATTTAGCATTAAGTGCATTTTCTTATGGGACTGGCTCCAACAACTTACTCTTTTCTGAAATTAGATTTTGGGGGTACCAACCTAAGTTGGTACCAACCTGAATTCTAGGAAAGCCGACAGACTCAGCATATCATTTATTTATTTCCCCATCACACGGACAAAGATGAAAGAGACAGCAAAGAAGGCTGTCGGGGAAAGAGGTGGGCAGTTGGCACCTCTTCCGAGCTGGATAATAAATGGGATCATCTTTTCCAATGGCGGTTTCGCAGGATCTGGCAAAACTTAAAATAAGCTGACCCTTTGAACTGAGCAATGACTTTCAGGAATCACATCCCAGAAACCTCTGACATACTGAGCAGAGGTGGTGATGCAAGGATGTGTCCAGGCTTGATTTCGTATACATGTACACCTTATCAATATCAATTAACCTTCAATTGATTTAAAAAAATTACATTTAAAAAAATAACTATACTTCTTAGTAACAGAAGGTTTTGTAGCTATTTAAAAATAGAGTTGACCTCATCCAGGTGGTCCGGGTCAACATCAACCCCAGGGAATCATACTGAGAGTGTGTAGCTTTGATATCATGTGCTGAGAGGGGCACTTCACCTTTGGGGTCATCCTTCCCCAAACCCATCACCCCAGTTTAGCCACAAGGGGAACATTAGACAAATTCCAAGGAGGGCATTCTACAAAATACCTGACCAGTCCCCCTCCAGACTCCCAAGGTCATCAAAAACAAGGACGGTCTGAGAGACTGTCCCAGCCAAGGGGAGCCTAAGAAGACAGGATGACAAAGTGCCATATGGGACCCTGGTTGGGTTCCTGGGCCAGGAAAAGGACAGGTGGGAAAAGCCAGGCAAATCTGAACAATAGATCAATATTGGTTCATCAGTTACACCTGGCGGACAACACTACCTAAGTCGCTAATAGCAGAAGAAACTGCATGTGGGGTATATCTCTGCATTACCTTTGCAATTTTCCTGTAAATGCAAACCTGCTCTAAAAAAAATAATGTCTATTCCAAAAAATGAGGTAGAAATTTATGGGTGGACATAAGGATTGTTTGAGTTATGATTGTGTTTATGTAAGTACTAATAGAGTCTGAAAAAATGCTCTCCTTTCCCCCATAAGTAGTTATCTTGAGTGTGTGGCTAAAACATGTAGTGGGAGGGCATCTTTTACACTTTATAGTATTTGGGGATTTTTACTCTGCACATGCAAGACGTTCACAATATAAATTTCAGTAAAGACATTTCAAAAACATTTTTTTTATTTTATTTGTTTATTTGACAGAGAGAGATCACAAGCAGGCAGAGAGGCAGGCAGAGAGAGAGGGGGAAGCAGGCTCCCCGCTGAGCAGAGGGCCTAATGCGGGGCTCAATCCCAGGACCCTGAGATTATGACCTGAGCTGAATGCAGAGGCCCTAACCCATTGAGCCACCCAGGTGCCCCAGTAAAGATATTTCGAACAAACAAACACACACAGGGTGAAAAATGAACTTCATGATGGGCAGGAGAAGGCAAGAAGGGAAGTTCAAGTAGCTTGCTCCAATTTCATCTCGCATAAATTGGCTTTTATTTATTTATTTTTAAGATTTTATTTATTTATTTGTCAGAGAGAGAGAGAGCACAGGCAGGGGGAGTAGCAGACAGAGCAGGTAGAGGCAGAAGCAGGCTCCCCGCTGAGCAAGGAACCAATGTGGGACTCGATCCCAGGACCCTGGGATCATGACCTGAGCTGAAGGCAGTGGCTTAACTGACTGAGCCAGCCAGCCATCCCTAAATTGGCTTTTAAATTAACCTCTCTTGATTCATAATTCAGAGTCAGCAACATGAAAAAACTAGAATCCCCTCCAGGTTCCCGGGGACATCCAAATGGTCCTATTTCTACAAGGTTTGATCTTGATGAGCATCTGTGGATTCCGTCCCTGTCTAACTGTCTGACAGGCTGCCATTTAGCGGGCCCTCACTCGGTGGCTGGCCCTGGGGAGGACTCCGCATGAGCTCTCGTTTAGTCCTCAGCATAAAAATCCTCTGAGGTAGGTTATGTCATCACCGCCCTTTGAAATGTGAGGCCCAGACAGGGAAGGTCACTTGTCACCCAGCCAGGAAGGGAAGGTTCTGGTCTAATCCAGAGCTGTGTGACTGGGGGGAGGTGGGGAGCAGCTTTACCACTCACCCTTGACTCCTCACAGTAGAGGCATGACAAAGTCTGCCGCTCGCCTGAACATGAACTCCCCTTCTGGTCCCCTCAGATGAGGTCCCTGTTCAACAAGATGGTTCCAATGAGCTTGAACCTCCCCTGCCATGTTTATCTTTCTCGTGGAATATTTTGGTCCTATAACCAGGTGCACGTGGAATTTTGGTAACAATCAAAAAGTCCAAAAGTGCTTGAAAACTCAACATATGTTGGCTAAGTTTGGGCCGTATGGAAAGTATACGTTCATCATCAGTGTTTATGTTTTACTTATTTATTTTTCCTGAAATCCCATCAAAATAAAAATCAACTGTGTTGCCCCGCAGCCCTTCCTATGTGTGGGAGGTGCCCTGGACAGCATTTCCTGTTAGGGGGACAGACATCCCCCCCCAGGGACTGCGGCGGCAGGGGGTAGGCCACTGTTGGGGGGGAAGGTGACTTTTTCTCTTTCCTTTGCAGATGCCCTTTGCCAGGGGGAGGGCGTGGGGCAGAAGGACGGCCTATCTGAGCAGACTCAGTGTCAGAGTCAGGCGAATTCCTTTGGAAACCACATTGCCAGCATCGCTTCAACCTTGACTTTGACCGTCTGCAGCCACACTCCTTCATTTGCTTTCGCACAGCCCTGTCCCCTTCAGACCCTGTCAGGCCAGCCATGTGCAAACAGACATAGAGCGAGTGACACCACATTTGTCCTTCAAAGTCCTTCAAAGTCCCCCTGCCAGCACGGCACAGTGACCTTCAGAGAAGATCTTTCCTTTGGACTTGCTATGGGGTGAAGACTTCACACCTTGACTCCCTCCCACCAAAGTGCCTCTGATGAAGGGCGCTTGCAGTGCTTCGGACTGGGGGTGAGAGTTTGCCACATAACCAGTGGCCTGCTCCTTGGTGGCGGGTGGGAAATGCCACATGATTCTCTCACAAGGAACCAGGAGCTGCTTTCCTCCCATTGCCCTTCCCAGAGAAGACCCGAATTCACATTAAACACATTTCTGGGAGGTGGGGTTCCCCCTCCTTTTTTCCTTCTTCCATTTTTATTGTTGATTTTCATCTGATGCAAAGGTTTCTAGTAGAGAAGTAATTTAGAGCATCGTGGCATTTCCTTTCTTAATTAATTCCAACTGGGGCTGCGTCTAGAGGAAGCATCGAGTTGATGGCTTCATCACCGTCCGGGCTCTTCCTGCTGCATTTGTAAACACCGCCCCGGCCACAGAGCGAGGCTAGGCTCTGGTTTGAATTAAAACCCAGGCCGAAGGATCAACCCAGCTGTGCTTTCCTGTAAGCTCTGTCAGTTTCCAAAGCTTGTTAACATGCTAATATAAAAGGAAATAGGACGGACTTCAAGGAATTTACAACTGGTCTTAAACTTCAAAGACAGCTACATGGATGGGACAGACACACGGCCAGCATGTCTCTCCATCCCCTCCCTGCTCAGACACAACCCAACACAAAACAAAAAACCCCCAAACTAATTAAACTTCATGTAACAAGCCAGAGATGACTCTGGAGGGCTGTCGGGGTGAAACATCGTGGCCAGGATCGGTGATGTCACACACCTGGTTACAACATGAGCGTTTTGGTGCCTTGTGAAACGTGGGGCAAAATTAGTAGGTCCCATTGGAGATGAATACTTCTCCAGCCCTCAAGAGAGTGACGCCAACCCAGCCTAAAAGGTCGGCTCCCTTGTTCCTCCCCAAAGCAGAGCGGGCCGGGTGGGTTGGGTGGGAAGGGAGGACCCGGCCATCCTCACCTACCGCCTCCCCCGTCCAACTTGACAACAGGGGCTTGTGATGAATGCAGCAGGGAGAGGCCGGGGCATGTTCCTCTGCAAATGGTGACTCATTTCCCAAGCCGTCTCTTGGAGATTTTGACAACAAATAGAAAAGCACTTTTTTTTTTTTTTTTTTGGTCCTTTCAATGTTCTCCTTTCTCCAATGAGTATTAGCAGGTTGTATTTATCTCAGGCTGCTGGATGTGGTTGCCAAAACCCAGTTCAAACTTTCTGGTTAACTTCCTCTGAACATTTCCAAATTGGACCCCAAATAGTGAAGCCGAAGTTCCCATGCGCCATGAGGCTCAAGGCTGCGGCTGTGACCCCTTCATTCCTCAGGCTCGTTCACGGCCGAGCGTGTGCAGTGTTACCCAAAGGCACGTGCCCTTATGGGCCTCCTTAGGTTGTCTCAGAATTGCTGCTTTGCCAGCTGCTTTCATATCGTCAGCGATGGGGATATAATGTAACCATATCACATGGGGCAAGCTTGCACAGTCTCAGTACTGTTGTCGGTATGGATGGGAGAATCCTTTGCTGTGTGGCCGTCCTGTACATTACAGGCTATGTTGCCACACCCGGGCCTCTACCCACTAGAAGCTGGTAGTACAACCCACATTCCCACCACCTCCCCAGTCATGACAATAGAAAACGTTTCCAGCAATTGCCGAACATCCCCTGGGGGTAGAGTTGCCAGATAAAACATAGGAAAACATAGGATGCTCGGTTAAATTTGAATTTCAGGTAAACAACGAATACTTTTATCTATATTATACTCTGTGCACTATTTGGAGGATGCCTAGAAATTATATTTTGTTTGTCCGAAATTCAAATTCAACCGAGCATCCTTTATTTTTGTTTGCTAAATATGGCAGTCCTACCTGGAGAGCAATAACCACCCCTCACCCCTCCTTGAGACCCACTGACTTAGGGGAAAAACGTGTGAGAGTAACTGCATCTGGTCTCTGGTTTGCCCCGTCCTTGGTTGGCCATGTTATCCCAGGAAAACCATTTCACATTCTTGGAACTCTACTCTTTTCAGTGAAAAGTGGGGTCATGAAGTCTGACCCTATCTCATTGTTAAGAAGATTCAATGAGACAAGGCTTTACCGGGCAGGTGAGTGCCCGAACCCACTCAGACCAGCGCGGCACTAAATCCCAGCTCCCCGGGGACCACCCCTCCCCACCTCGGGGGCACTGAGCCAGCCCGGTCCCTAGGCTTGGCCAATCAGAGACTCCTATTCCTGCAGGCACACGGATTGGCTCATGGGACATCATGTGACCCTAATGGAGCCAATGGGGGGCCCAGGATTTTTTTTTTTTTTTTTTTTTTTTGCAGGGATTTTTCAGAGCTGAACCTGAACTTGCAGGCTGCTGGCGTCTTTCCTGGTTGGGGGTGGGGAGCTGACAGACTAAAGCAGAGCTGAGGGAAAGCTTATCTCTCCCTCTGGACTTCGCTGTGTATAAACCAATACCACATCGGTTGCGTTGGGGTTTCTGCCGAGCCCAGCCAAAGAGGCCCAGCGGACTCCACTGTGAAAGGGCTCTGGTGTGCCTTGCCCACCCTGAGTGATCAGTAAATGTTAGGTATTATTATTAATGTGATGGCTATTGTCTCCTCAACGAACAGTGGTGCCTTTTTTTTTTTTTTTTTTTTTTTGAGAGAGAGTGCGTGTCTGAACAGGGGAGGAGGGGCAGAGGGAGAGGGAGAGAGAGAGAATCTTAAGCAGACTCCACGCCTAGCCTGGAGCAGGAGGTGGGGCTCGATCCCAGGACCCTGAGATCATGCCCACCCCCCATCCCCCTTAACAAACCAGCACCCAGGCACCCCCACTGAACGGTCGTGTCTGAGTTCGGGGGCCATCTCTTCTCTTCCATGGGCTTTCTGGCAGGTGTGCCAGACCCCTGGAGGCCTGGAAGCAGAACGGACAGACAGGTGGATAAATGAGCAAACGGGTGCACTGTGGGAAGCAAAGTATTTTCTTCCGTGCTATCCAAGCTCCCCCTTGAGAAGCTTTTAATGAGCGCCCCACTGCTGTGGTTGCCGCCTTTTCTGCCTTCACTCGGCCCTCCCCGCCCATAGGCTTAGCTCTTGTATGTGATTCATGCCAACTGGTTACCACTTTTGCCCTTTCTGGTCCCTCTGTTTGGATCATCCTCCCCAGAATCTTCTCATGGCTCACTCCTTACAACTCAGGTCTCCACTCAGGGGCCACCTCCTCTGGGAAGACTTCCTTCCTCACCCTTGGCAGCCCCCCTGCCTATCGCCCCCCCCCCCCTTTATGTCATGCGTGGCCACTATCACCATCCCAAACTAGCGCCCTGTCTGCTCATGGTTTGTCCTTTCCTCCGTTCCCACTAGGTAAGCCCCATAACGATGGGATCCACTGTCCCCAGTCCCTAGAAATTCCATCCGCATGGTAGATGCTTGATGAACACCTTGTTAAACAGATACAAGAGTTATTTACATTTCTGGCTTCCTCTGTAGACTCGGGATCCCTGGAGGGTAGGTGCCTGTCTTACTCATTTTGAACCCCCCAGGGTCCAGGAGGTACTGAATGAGACCTCAGTGCATCAGTGTCCAATGAATGAATGATTTTTAGGGCTGGGCTAGACCCTGAGGGCAACCGACAGATCTGGGCGGGGCTCCATTTCTCAGCCTCCTGGGCACACCTACCGTTGCTAAGTGGCCTCCGGTCTCTGCAGCAGGAGTCAGCAGGGTGAGAGGTGGGGCTGGCATCAGCTTGGAAGCCGGGCAGGGCAGAATTGGAGCATCGGGTCTGCTGTTTTCTGACCGTGTGACCCCGGGCTTCAGATGCTCCTCTGTAAAGTGGAAGGAACGCGGGGTGGGGGTAGGGGATGGTGAGAATTGCTGCGGCAAAGCACGAACCATACTTAGAAGGACCCAGCCGGGCTAGCACGGGGTGGCATGGACAGATCCGTTTCTATTTATCTATGCATCCTTGCATCTCTGCCTTCATCCTTTGTCACTCCAGAGGAGGGAACATGCCTCCTTAGAAAGAAGGTTCCCTGTGGTAGGTCACACAGCTAGTCAGAATTTTCTGACCGAATCCTGGAGCCAAGACCCCCAGCTTGCCTCCTGCCCCCCTTCCCACCCTCGTGCGTCCGGCTCCCACCCTGGGCCCGAGTTCCCAGTGACATCCTCAGGGCCTTCCCCCCTCCCCCACCCCGGGTGGGTGTGTTGTAGTCTAGACAGAAAAAAATGACAAAGTCGCTCATAAACCGAGCTGTTTTTCACACTGTTCTGTCTCTGACAGGCTGTTGGAAGAGTTGGGAGGCGAGGTGCTACTGTTATACTTTTGTTATTCGGTGCTAATTAGAAGAAAGCCAAGTGCTGGAATGGAGAACATTGTTTCCATAGGAATTAAAACGAATCCAGATTAAAAGTCTGCTGCATTTCGAGCAAAATATTTTGCTTTGCTCTTAAAGGATTAAAATTACCTGAGTGATTGAAGAGCATGGATATGCTCTCATTTTTGCAATAATTAAATTCTATATTCTGAGTGTTTCAAGGCATCTGACCAGTAGCTTTCCCTGTAGCAACTGTAACGAGGATGCCCGGCAAGTTTGCAACGTGGGAAAGTGTGCTTTTGATCAACAGAAAGGCACATTGTATGTCCACAGATGGAGTAGGAGAGGTAGAGGGGAATTTCCTTCCCTTCAGGGAGGGTTGGATGCTGTAGGAAAGAGCTTCAGAGCAGGGCTGCAGGGAACATTTCCTCTCCCAAATCCACTGTGTGCTGGTGATGAGACCCAATGGGCACGTTCTAGTGACAAGGCTCCCGTGTCAGCTGTGACTGTGGCAGCACCTCACAGAATTGTCACCATAGCTCGTGGGCTGGGCTCTCCTTCTACGGAGGGGGAAAGAGAGGCTCAGAGAGATTAAGTCAAGCGCCCAAAGTCACACAGCAGGGAAAGGGCAATACTGGGGTTGGATCCCAGCGCATTGGAGCTGTGGTGCCCATGCCTTGGGGATACTTGATCTGGGAGCATTTTTATTGTCCAGCTGTCCGGGTGAGGGCCTGGAGATGCTGAACATTCCAGCTGACATTTCCCAAATGTTTTGACTTCCACCCTCGGGGGCAACCTTCATTGCTTCTGTCTGAGCGACACGGCCCGCTAAGCAACCTTCATCTATCCCCATTTGACAGATGAGAAAATGGAGGTCCACAGAAGTTGAGATGATTTGCCCAAGGCCAGGGAGCTAATTATGTGTGGAATCCGGGTCTCAACTCTGTGCTCATTGCCACCACATCCTCTCCGGCCTCCTTATGCCCAGGGAGGTGATAATTCTGGTCACGTTGTCATTGGCAGGGTCCTATAAGGGCTGGTCATTTCATGCTGGCAACTAGAAAAATGGGCCGATGGCCCTCCAACTACTATTTTACCACTGTATTTTACGTAATACATAATACGTACCGGATTTTACTCTCCTGAAGTTCTGGCCGGGCAGAAGGCTAGGGTCCGCATTCCTTGTGAAAACCAACCAATGTGTCAACCAGTCGATGCCGAATGAATAACGTGGTATACGTGGGAAGGAGAGAAGACCCACCCCCACCTCCCAGGACTTCTGGTTGTGGTGCCATTATCAGTAATGTTCTGAGCACCTACTATGTGCCGGGGACCATGACGTCCTATCTCTCACTCTTCGCCAGATTGGGAATTCGCTTAATTCGACAATGTTTCTAGATCTAGGAAAGGAGGCCATGTGAGCTTGGAGCACTTCCCGGGGCTGCCAGATGGAATACAGGATACGTGCAATTTGGACTATCTGATACGAAAGAGTTACTCATTATTTCTCTGAAACTCATGTTTAACTGGATGTTCTTATTCTTATTGGCTGTATCTGGCAACTCTACTACATCACACAGAGTATCAGGATTAAGTCAGATGATGTGGCTCCCAAGCTCCACTTTTTACTGCTGTGATATCCCATCCAACCTGCTTCTAGAGATTGGAGGGATTGGGGGGTCAGCTCAAGACCAGCTGAGGAAATCGATGGATTAAAGGAAGAAACGTTCTTGTCAAAGCTCCTGCCAGTTCCGGGTGTGGAGACCCATAGCAGAGGCCACGTGGTCAGAAAGGAAATTCACATAACTTTCTTTGTACAGACGGAGATGGGCTGGAAGTCTGTTTTGGGGTGGTGATGGAGATTGAGACCGTTTGGCAAAATAAAGGAAGGGGATTAGGGTTGCATGTTTGGATGCTAAGGTAAGAGGGGAATAAAGGAAGGGAGAGAATGGGATAACGTGGTCAAATTCCAGGATCTGGGGAGAAGAGCCAGGAAGAAATCCCCAGTGGCAGGGCTGGTGGAGGAATTGTTGAGAATGTGGGGTCTGCGGCAGGGCCAAGTTGCCTCCTGCTGGGTACTGTAGCAGCTGCTTGGCTTTGCCCTCTTCCATCACTTCCATCCAGGTATTGGCTCTCCACTTTTCCAGGGGGGATTGATGGGGCTGACCATTCCCTGGAATGGGCTTGTATCCTGGGTCTGGCCAATTAGCACAGCCCATACCTGTGGCTTCAGCAATTAGTTTAAGGGTGGACATATGACCTGAGTCAGTTTAATGTGACCCAATGAGTGACAGCCCTGGAATTTTGGTTGGGTCTGTTGGAAAGAAGACATTCTCTTTTGGATTCTTTAGACAGCATGCACAGAAACCACAGTGGCATAACTAAGGAGGGTTTATTTTTCTTACTCCCCACTGGAGGTCAGCAGTCTAGGCTGGTGAAACTGCATCAGAAAAACAAAACAAAACCCATCAAGGACCCAGGCCCCTACTCGCTCCCTGCTCCTCTGTCCACAATATGGCTCTTATACTCATGGTTGCAATGTGGCTGCCCGACCTCCAGCAATTGCATCCACACTCCAGGAAAAAACAGAAAGAGGAGTGAAGGGAAAAGGCAGTTGTTAATTTCTATCCCCTTTAAACCTAAAAAAAAAAAAAAATTAGCTTTCCTGTGGCCCCACCTTATAGATACCTCCTTATCTCTTATTGAACAGAGTTAGGTCACGTGCTAATCCTAAATGCAAGTGAGTCTGGGCAGGTCAATATTTTTAGTTGGGCACATTACTAATCAAAATAAAATCAGAGATATGTTTGCAAGGAAGTTGGAGGAATGGATATTTGGAAGATAGCACATGGCATAGAAGTTAAGCCTGGAATTATCAGGGGCCTCCACAGGGGGGTGGTTATGGGGGGAGACTGACTAAGGGTAAAGCAACCCCAGGGCTGTAGAGCCAAGCCAGGGAGGGAGATCACATCTCAGGAATGGGATCACACCAAGCCAGAGAAACCACTAGACATTTTAGCTATTTGAGTAAATAATAACTAAACTGTTGGCTCCCCTCACAGCCCCTGAGATATAGACATTTTTTTCCCTTCCGAGGAATTTGAATCAAGTTTCTATTCCTCATGGTGTGAATCCTGCTAGATCCACATGCTGGGCTGTGCCCTCACTCTGTCATCCATGAACCTTAAGTCAAAGTCTCCTAGATGCATAGTGACAATGTTGCAGGGTGATTTATGCAGCAAATTTTGGTATATATACCAATATGTGTGTGTGTGTGTGTGTGTGTGTGTGTGTGTGTGTGTGTGTATCCCACCCCCACAACATGGTGTGTGTATATATATATATATTTAATATTTATGTATTTATTTTAGAGGGGAAGCAGAGGGGGAGAGAGAATGTCAAGCAGACTCCCCACTGAGCATGGATCCTGACATGGGGCTCGATCTCACAACCCTGAGATCATGACCTAAGCCAAATTCAAGAGTCGATGCTTAACTGACTGAGCCACCCAGGGGCTCCAAATTTGGGTATGTTCTTAATACAACCCATAGTAATAATTGACTCCCTCTTCTCAGGCAAATACATTCATTTAAAAAGAATCTCTCCATTATCACTGTAAACGGAAAACCCATGTTAGTTTCCATACACAGAAGCCAGCCATAAAAATAAAATAATGAAAAGAGCAGAATTGTTCATCTGTTACTATCTGAGACTATCTCGTAACCCTGCTGTTGTGAACAGCCCCCTCTGTACCCTTGGCAGCAAATGAGGTGCGTCTTGAGTTAGGGAGACGGAAGAAAAGTGAACCTAACCTTGAGAACACCAGGTGCTTCCAGATGGAAGTAGTTGTAGGAATATGAAGAGGGAGAGATCATAGTGAAATCCAGGAAACCTTCCTGGAGGAGACAGAGCTTGGATGGTCTTGGAGTCAGGGCAGGGTATGGACAGGGAGAGCAGAGAACTGAGCCTCTACTGACTGATTTGTTTTTGGGAAGGGACTTTCTTCATGAGCTCTTTTTGGAAAATTCCTTTCTTTACATCATTCTGCTATGCATACATTTCAGTGACCGTGTTTTTGTTAACTAAGACCCCCCCACCCCCCCACAACATGATTCGATTTTGAGTTACCACCATATATGAACTGGGAGTGATGGAAAAAGTACCTACTTCACTGGTAGCTCTTCAGGCCACAGAGCAGCACACGGGTATCGGAGGGGCAGCCCTCCAGGGACCCATCCTGTTCCTTCCTCAGCCCGTTGGCAACTAGTTTCTGCACATCTGTGTGCTGTCCACACTCAGACGGCAAAGCGTGTGGTGGTGTTGCCTCCTTGTCTCCCAGGGAAAGACCCACATGACATTTCACGAACGCAAGCAATTGAAGAAAGGGATTAGCCAACTAAGATACAAGTACAGCAAAGAAAAGAAAATCGACTCTGGGGGTGAAGTGGGCATTGGACGTAAATGGATTTGTTGGAGAAACAGCTGTGCACGGGAATGTGGATGCCCCTGCTGCCCGAGAGGCTCTAGATGTGCGGCCTGGAGGAACTTCGTGGGGAGGAAGTTGACCTTGAACTTTGTGACAAGGAGGAGGAAGGTGTCCCGGAGGAAGTGATGCCGGCAAAAACTTCACATTTAGGAATGAACTCTCAGAGATCGTTCATGAACTTGAACGATGTCTAAGATCAAAATGTTGGAAGTCTCTCTTAACTTGGAAAGAAGTGTAATGATTCTCCAAGGCAGGGTACTGAAGGGTTTTTGTACCAAGAAATAAAACACTTGAACCCTTAGTATTTCTAATGTTTTAAATTATAGTGGACTAGGGGCGCTTGGGGGGCTCAGTGGGTCAAACCTCTGCCTTCGGCTCAGGTCATGATCTCAGGGTCCTGGGATCGAGCCCCGCATCGGGCTCTCTGCTCAGCGGGGAGCCTGCTTCCCTCTCTCTGCCTGCCTCTCTGCCTACTTGTGATCTCTCTCTCTATCAAATAAATAAATAAAAATCTTTAAATTATAGTGGACTAAATAACTATGACTTTACTCTTTCTTCATTTTCACGGATATTCATAACCAACAGGAAGAGAGTATTGTGTCAACAACATTTTTTTTAAAGGTTACGAAGTGATCGTTAATTCCCTCATTGACGGTGAAGGTTGCTTCGCACGGTCTCAGCGTGCTAAGGTCATTTTCGTGGTCCCACACTGCTGTGCGCACACAGGAGGCTGTCTGTACAAGGACAGGAAGGCGTGGGTCTAGGGAGGTCGTCAAGCCTCAGGGTCTGAATCAGAGACCGACAAATCTGGAGATGCCAAATCCCCAGCACGCGTCACGGTCCAGCCGCGCACGTACCCGTGGCAGGCACGACTGGTCCATTGCTGCACTCCACCGAGGGCAGAGGTTCAGAAACTTCGCTTCCCAAACCAGCCTAGCTGGCTCTGAATGGGGGACCTTTCACTTTCCAGCTGCGTGTCCCGGGGCAAGTGATTTCAGCTCTCTGCACATCTATTTCCTTGTCTGTGAAACAAATATCAATATGTTACCTCCCACAGTTATTGTGGGAAAAAAATGAGATCCACCTAAAGCACTTAGCATCGCCTGGTGGTGGTGATGCCATGTGTGTGTTGGCTAGCGGCAACCACACAGCATTGCCAAGGTCAGAGTCAGCTGTGGAAGAATCCATCAGACCAACCCGCCCGAGCGGCACTGCTTGCCATTTCTGTGTCGACCCAACCCCTGCAGATAAGAAGACGGCTGCGCAAGGTAAATCACTGAGCCCGCAGTCCCTAGAAGCCTTGGGTTCGGCTGTGGTGCCACCAACCATGTGTCAACCACACCTCCCCAACCCATTTTGCCTCTGCTCCAGACACACCGAAAGGGTCTTGGCCTGGCTTAGGGAGCTGGGCTCCGAAGGACACCCAAGATGCTCTTGGAGTCTGGGGACATTTTCCTAAGTCTTAAGTCTTCCCATTCAGGCCAGTTCTCTGGAGGCAGTGATTAGCTTTGGTTCAAGGTTAATGTCGACCTCTGTGGCAGAGAGCGAGAGAGGACAAGGGAGCCGTTGTCCCATCCGGGGATGCTCCGGAGATGGGCAGCTTCTGTCTTCCCTTGGGCAGGGGAGACTGTGCTCAGGACTCTCCGACCTGCCCTCTGCTTTGTTGAGAGGGGTTCTCAGCCCACTCGTGTTGCCTCACAGGGCCTGGCCCTACCCTTTCCGCCACGGGGAGTGAATTTCCGAGCCTGCAGCCATCACTTGGCCGAGCAGCCTGGGAACCGGACCCTGGAGAAGGACATCCAGAGAGGATCGTGCAAGGACAGCAAATTGCTAGAAGGGACAGGGAAGCCCCGAGAGAGCGCAGTTCAGCTGAGCCAGGCTGGGGAGGCCGGGATGAGAGCACAGGTTGGGTACACCTGCTGGGCGGTGCCTTCTCTGCCCCACCCCCACGAGCAAAGCCACCTGGAGGCCGGCCAGGCCAGCCGCAGAGTCACTCCAGGTGAGATGGGAGGCCAGGAAGTCCGCGGGGGTGGGGGTGGGGTCCCCGAATAAAGAGCAGTGATGGCAATAATGCCGCAGGTTGCTTATCTGGAAGCTCTCTGATCATCTTTCCTGTGCACGGAGCACGTCGTATGCCCCAGGCACTAAGGGCTTCTTGTGTGTTTTGCCTTCTTAACCCTCAAGCCAGCATCATGAGATTTGTCCTATGTTGCTATTTTATTTTTTATTTTAATTTCATCTTATTTTTTTGTTGTTGCTATTTTATTTAATTTTTTAAAAGATCTTATTTATTTATTTGAGAGTGAGAGGGAGAGCAGAGAGGGAGAAGCAGACTCCCAGATGAGCAGACAGTCTGATGGGGGCTCCATCCCAGGACGCTGGGATCATGGCCCGAGCCGAAGGCAGAGGCTTAACGACTGAGCCACCCAGGTGCCCCTGTTGTCGCTATTTTAAATAAGAGAAAACTGACACTCAGATAGATGGTTGACATGCCCAGGGCACACGGTTCTGGTGGAAATGGGACTTGAACTCGAGTCACTGTGCCTCAAAGTCTTTCCTGTTGTCCCTGTGTGATGTCAGGGGTGCTGGCCCAGGGTCCAGCACCTCCTAAAACAGGATTTAAGATAGGGGCAGGTCTTTCTTAGACAGAAAGGGGGGACAGGCCTTTCAAGGGGCAGGGCAAGCTTGAGAAAAGCCGAGAAGCAGAAGTTGGCATAGTGCTTGGACGCTCTGCAAGAAGTATCTGATTTGACCCAATGGCAGACGTGAGGATAGTCCAGGAAGCCTGGACACTAGTCAGGGTCGTTGGAGGGTCACCAGACAAAGATTGGATGCCGTAAGTAATAGGGAGTCACCTCTGATTCTTGAGCAGGGGAGTGGCATGTAGGAAATGGGCCGTTGCCCCCAGCACCCAGGACTGTGGGTGCCTCGGCCACGACAGTCTGACCGCTCCCTCCATGTCCCCAGCCCTGTGCGAGGCTCTGGGGATGTTGCCACCCCTGTGGGGTGCCACTGCAGGGGGCTGGTGAAAGCCCAGACTTCTGGGCCCACATCCAGGGTTTCTGATTCCTCTGTCTAGGGTGGGGCCGAGATTTTGCCTTTCTAGCAGGTTCCCAGACCAGGCTGGTGTTGCTGGTGTGGGGACCCGGCTAGCACACCACGGTGCTGGGGGAGAGGAGGGCTGCAGTCCCTTGGGGGCCTTCAGGATCCAGCTGGACACAAACGGACCCGAGGAAGGTGGGACGGGAGCGCAGGGTCAGGCAGGTGTGGACGAGGGGGGCATCCCCAAGCAGAGGTGGTGCACAGCCAGTTGGCCTGGGCCCGTGACCTCAGCCAGTCACGGGATTAGTCCCGAGATAAATAATCCGTGTGTTCATGCGCTGTGGGCTGAGGTCAGCTGGGCTTGGGGATGGAGGAAACGCGTGTGTGATGGGAGCCTGGCCCTCGGGGGCGTGTAATGTACTTGAGATGGGGGTGGACAGTCACCCCATTACAATCCAGGCTGGGGGTTCCTTGCAGCTCCCCACATGTCCCATGCACCGTCTGTGTGCTTAACCCCCTGGCCCTTTGGTGTCTGGCTGAACGTGGTCTTTGGAGAGCCGCCCCGGGGCCCCTGGAACCACACTGGGGCAGGCCCAAAGGTCCAGACACACCTGGGAGTTTGCACACTCAGTGCGGCTCTTAGCCACGGGTGGTCTGGTGGGGGCTATGAAAGCTTGGGCCCCTCCGCCCCCCGGGCAGGAAAACCTCATGGGTGGCTTCCCCCGCAGAGTTCCCTGTGGGGTCAGGCTGAAGCCACCCGAAGCCACCTTCCCCAGGCTAGCCTGAGATGGTCCCTTACTTCTTTTCCCACACTGGGCTGCTGCCCCACGTATCCTTACTGGCCTGTCCCTGCCTCCCTGCGTAGTCAATCATGCCCATGAATTCTCATGTCAGCCTCTGCTTCTGGGGACCTGGATCTAGGACAGACGCCATCGACAGGAGTTCAGAGTGGGGACAGGAGGATAGTGGCCTGGCTGGCCAGGGACAGGTGCGCCAAGGAGGAGGGAGAAGGCAAACGGAGTTGGGCAGCAAGTTCTGGGGGTCAGTGGGGCCCCTATCGTGGAGCCGACCAGAGAGCACACCGTGCAAGCCCTTGGCTGCTTCTCCTCCCCCAGAGAGCAGGATCTAGCAGCTGATGCAAAACAACACAGGCCCTTTTGGAGACCTCTCATAATGTCCTCCATGGAGAAAGCGTTCTGGAGTCTTTCGGCTTCTAACTTATTTTGGAGTTCTCCCGTGGCTGCCCACAGCCCAGGGGACGGTAGCAGGAACATGGGAGAGCGCAGCCGTGGCTTCTTGTGGGGGGGCGGTCTGCGGGGAGCAGGGGTTCGGCGTGGGGGCGGGGCCGCGGGCTGGCAGCCTGGCCTCTCCCTGTGCTGGTGTGGGCACTGGCCGCAAGTCCATCCGGCACTCATGGCCGCGGAGGTGAGTGACAAGGGTGTGGGGACATAGTGCAGGAACCAGACAATGTCCGCCCTTTGTCTTCACGGCTTTAATTACCTGCTCAGGTGCTGCCTCCCCCGGGGTTGGGGGGGTGGTGGGGGGAGCAGGGGGAGGTTTCCGCCGGGCTGGAAAGGTGAACTCAACATCTAGGCAGGAAAGTGCTCTTGCTTCCGCAAGGCCACGTTAACAAGCAGCGCGGGAAGCCACACTGTGCAGGGAAGACAGGCTCTTAACCAACCGAGCCACCCAGGCAGCCCGAATTCTTAGTTTCATGCCCACACAGGCCGACGTGTGTTCTGTCTGCTTTTTGCTTCTGCCCCTTTGCTGAGGGCAGAGGAGGCCGCCCTCTCCTGCCACACCCAGGGGCCTCCTCCAGAATCCTCTTTTCTCCAGGAATCTTCCCCCAAATGAAGTCCCACCCCCTCAAGTTCCCAAATCCCAACTGTGCCCATTAGCAATCCCATTCTCCAATGCCCAACTACCCCGCTTGCCTGCGATGGTGGGGTTTTGTGGCTAAAGCTGGGACAATCCCAAGGCAACCACGATGCTTGATCACTTTACTGACAAGGGGCTACTAACAGAAGCCTATAAAAGAGTGGATAAATGTTGGGAGTGGGGCACCTGGGTGGCTCAGTCAGTTAAGCGTCTGCCTTGGGCTCAGGTCATGATCTCAGGATCCTGGGATCGAGCCTTGCATCGGGCTTCGTGCTCAGTAGAGAGTCGGCTTCTCCCTCAGCCTCTCCCTCTGCTCCTCCCCCCACTTGTGCTTGCTTTGTCTCTCTCTCTCCCTCAAATAGATAAATAGATAGATAAAATCTTTTAAAAATGTAGGGCTTATTTCTCTCTTATGTAAAAGAAAAAGTCCGGGGTGGGATGGTGTCATCATAATGTCATCAGGGGGCCGAGATCCTTGCTTTCTGTCCTGTCATCCTAAAGTCCTAGCTCAGTCCTCAAGGTCACCTCATGGTCCCAATACGGAGGCAGCAGCTCCAGCCATCATATCCACGTCCCAGGCAGGGAAGAC
The DNA here is from genome assembly GCA_028646535.1 of Procyon lotor. NCBI lineage: Eukaryota > Metazoa > Chordata > Mammalia > Carnivora > Procyonidae > Procyon > Procyon lotor. Next base: position 4,054,390 of record CM053610.1, on the reverse strand, counting down.
ACAGGGAAGTGGGAGGTTAAAAAGGATAGGTACCTATTGAATTAGCTCCTTTAAGGAACTTCCCCAGAAGCCCTAATTGAGACTTCTACTCACATCTCATTGTCTAGACCCGTATCACAAGATCAGCCCTAGCTGCAAGAGAAATATAATTTTTTAGCAGGATGCATTGTTACCTTGATTACAATGTGGTTTTGTTTGTTTGGAAGAAGGCCAGAATACATCTTTGATATGTTGAGTGGCCTATCATGCAGGTTTGCCCAGAACTTTCCTGGTTTGGTACTGCAAGTCCAGCATCCGAGGAAATGCTCGGCTCCAGCAACCGGAGGGTTGGTCACCCTGTTGCTAAGCAACCTGCAGTCTTCTGCACACCAGCCTCCTGACTCAGCCGCGGCAGCTGCCTTAGGAACATGGTGTTGGATTTTTGTCTGCTACCTTGACATCCAGGCATAAATCAAACATCAAACAGCTCGGGTGATGCATTAAAAAATAATTTCACCATAACCCAGGTGCTAAATTATAGCAATGGAGCTGTAATTATTTGATATATATCTACCAGGCTGAGAAAACTCTGCCTCAATTAGGACTAAAATTAGACTCTCAAGTTTTCTCTGCATGCTCCTCTCTTTTAGGGCAAAGTTTCCCAAGTTCAGTTGGTGGTTGTTTTTTCGTCTAAAACTTGAGTTTTCAGGCTCATTTACACAATACGCTACTAGGCTTTTGCAAAATCTTCAGATTTGGAGGAAAGAAGTAGGAAATGGGAGACGGAACGCGCCCATCTTTGAGACAGCGGACAGGTCTGTGGGCGAGCATGAGCTCAGCCTATGGTTTCTCCCGTCACTAGTGTAAATAAAATCACCAGCAAAAGTTCATCAGGCTAAATTACACCTTTAGCTTTTCGCATCTTTGAGATTATTCTCCACCGATGTTCCAGCTGAGGAAACTCACGATTCCGGAGGCCAAATAATTGGCTAAGTTCACACAGCTAGAGAGTGGATGGTGAGGTTAGGGTCCGAACTCACATCTGGCTGGGTCTAGAGTCGGGTTAATCCATCTGCCTTCTGGTTTTAGCTAAGCTGCTGTATGGGTTTGTGGAAACAGCAAAAGGAGAAGGTGAGGATGCCTGGTGTGCCCAGATCTGTCTGGGCAGCATCCCGAGAGGTGAGGAAAGCAAGGCGGTTTGTAACTCCTGGCACTTTGTAGGTTTCTCAATGCATCAGGCCATTTCAAGTGCCCCACGTTGTTAGGATAACAAACGTCATCGTGTGCCTTGTTATTTCTGCCCATTTCTCTGAATTGCTTGGCGTCCAGCCTCTCTGTCACCGCCTGGTGTTCCAGGCCCGATTGGAAGTGGCAAGGCGAGTTTTAGCACCTTATAAAGAGACCCGAGGAGACTTCCCCAAATCCAAGATACGTCACAGGGGAGCGGCCTCCTGGAGGCCCGAGGTCCGCTCCCGGGCTGTGACCCTCGGCCCGGTGCCCCTGGCTGCTGGGCGTCTGGGCTTGGCTCTGGTCCAGCCGATGCTGGGCCCGACATGCTGGCGGGAGCCACACATCTCCTGAGGATCGCTGAGGCCCTATGTCGGTTCCTTCATCTGTGAATTGGTGACGAGGGTGGGGATTGACTAAGGTGGTGACGGTCAAGGGCCCGAAACAGCGCCTGATATATACGAGGGCTCAGTAAGGCTCAGCCTGAAGAGTGACCACGAGGAGAAAGGGGGAGAAGGAGGAGGAGGAGGGAGAGGAGAAGAAAGACCATCTGAGCTTTGATTTCTTTAATTATAAAGCAGGACTGATAGAACCTCGTTCATAAGATCGTAGCAAAGACCGAGCGATAGGACGCGTCAGGGGCCTAGCATTACGCTCAGCACGTGCTAAGTGCTCAACGAGGCTTAGCTGTTGAAACAACCCGCTGAGCTTCAATCTGTTTGGGGTAAGAAGCCACCTTCCTTGTACGGTTGTGAGGGTCGCGTATTTGAAGGGAACAGAAAGTGCCAGGTACCTAGTTGACCTCCGTGTGTGATTTCTGTTCAGGCCGTGGTGAGGAAGTCATTCCACTCCATCGCTGTCTGTGCCTGTGGCCCCTGGGGGGCCGGAGTGGGGCCTGAGAACCTTCCCGAGAGAGCCGAAGGGGCAGCGTCAGACTGTGCCGGGGGCCCCGTGTCACTCTCCACCCTCGGTTTCTCCCGCCGAAGGCCAGGGAAGAAGCACGGGGAGCGGAGTCCCGGGCAGGCTGAGCACTGACCCTGGGTGGTCTGGGCGTGCAGGCGGCCATCGGCGGCCCCAGTCCGCTGTGACATCTGCCTTCTGTAGAGCACATGTTGTCACCACTTGACACTTACACAAGCCAGAAGCGGCCTGGCCCACACTCATCGCCATAATAAACACACGCGGCAGTTTTGAGAGCCGAGCTGTCCCATCCATCAATCCGGCCTGACACCCGAAGAGTCCCTGTGGGGGAGGCAGGCATGGCTTCAAAGGGCAGGGCCTTGCTGCCAGGTGTGCGCGTCAGGGACACTGTGCTCGGGGCGGTGGGGGATGGGCAGAGGTGAGCTCGGCGCATGCATGAGTGTGTGCATTTGTGCGTATGTGTGTGCACGGGTGTGTGTGTGTGTGTGTGTGTGTGCAGGATGGGTGTGAGTAGGTACAAATGTAATACGTATGTGTCTATGCACATTTGTGCACATATGCACACAAGTGTCGTTTGTGTGTATGTGTATCTGTGTGTATGTCTATGTCTGTGTGTGTGCGCGTGTGTGCATGTATGTGCGTGTGTGTGTGTGTGTGTGTGTGTGTGTGTGTGTGTATGCAAGCACGTTAGACCAAGTGCCAAATCCGAACCCCGTCAGCGGCTGGAAGGACTTTGGGAATGGACGAGGGGCGGTAGATAGTCCTGGGAACAGGACGGGGGCAGTGGAAAGTGGAGGGGCCAGTGCCCCGCGGGAAGCCATGCCATTGGACGGGGGCAGGAGCAGCTCCCTGCTCCCCA
>CM053610.1:4034391-4050904 GCA_028646535.1 Procyon lotor | reverse complement strand
TCTTCTGAATTTCCTGGCAGAGGACAACGGTTAACACACAGCAGGCACTCAACAAACGGATGTCGACTTAGTAAATACCGGAGACCACAGCTAGCATTTCTGAGCCCCTCCCGAGTGCCGGGCCCTTTTGAAAATGCTTTACTTCTATGAACTCATGTAATCCTTCCAACAAGCCTGGCAGGTGGGATGAATTATTACCCTGTTTTACAAGCAGGGAAATCAAGATCTGAAAGGTCATGTGGCGGGTCAAGGTCACATCTTCCTAGGTGACTGAGTGGGATTTGCTCTTCAAAGAGCCCTAAGATGAACAGGCGAGGTCACATAGGTCCTTGTACCTTGGTGGGAGCAAAGCCTTGGATGAGTCGTGGGTAAGTGGCATTGTGGTGTCCCCTCCTCCAACAGGACCACCTGTGGGGTACGATGCAACTTTTGTGAGTTGAGTGGTGCCTCTCAGAAGATACAGCCGTCTAGAACCTCAGAATGGGACCTCATTCGGAAGGATCTTTGCAGATGTGATTACAGTGAGGATCTCAAGATGACATTATCCTCGGGACAGAAGAGGGGGAAACGCAGAGGGACAGACTGAGGGGAAGGCTGTGTGGGGACGGAGGCAGCGAGTAGAACCGCGTCTCTCCCAGGGAGGGAGCCAGCAACCACCAGGAGCCAGATTGAGGCATGAGCCCGAGTCTCCCTCAGAGCCTCTAGAAAGAGCCAATCCTGCCGACGCCTTGATTTTGAACTTCTGGTCTCCAGAACTGTGAGAGAATAAAGGTCCATTGTTGTAAGCCTCCGAGCGTGTGGTACTTTGCTATGGCAGCCTTGGGAGACGAATACAGCAACCCTACCAAGGCCGCCCGGGCTGTGCGGCTCACCTGGGGACAGCTTCCTTCTGCCCCCCGAGGCTCAGTTTTCTCATCTGCGAAGTGGGGACTCTAGCCCGTGCTACACCAGGTTGGGGCGGGGAGTAAATGAAATAAGAGACGTTAGCCCTCGGCTGGGCTCCTGCCACTTAATAAATCCTCCGAGAATGTTGACTATTTTTGTTCTTTCATCAAAATCTGAAACGTGTCCCCAGTGGTCCCGAGTGAGAATCAAAGCTGAGGCCAAAACACATTGTTCAGTTTTGTGCTCAGAGATATTCACGGGCCATTGGTCCTAGAACAACAGCCGAAACATGGAAACAAGCCCGTATTCACCCAAAGGGGCAGAGGGATACATGCAGGGGGCGGGGGGTGAGGGGTGTGGGGAGGAGGGGTGTGTGGCCACTGAAGGACATCAGGAGATGTTATGATAAATGTGAGAATAGTCTCAGGGCTGAGGTTAAGTGGCTAAAAGAAGGGTATATGCACAACTGCATGTGCAGGGGTCCTGGGGAGGGGTGGGCTCAGTTGGTTAAGCATCCAACCCTTGATCTCAGCTCAGGTCTTGATCTCAGGGTTGGGAGTGCAAGCCCCGCCCGTGTTGGGCTCCACGCTGGGTGTGGCGCCTCCTTAAAAAAAAAAAAAACACAAAACTGTATGTGCAGAATGGTTACAATTGTGTAGAAATAAATGTAGAAAAAAGATAGAAAGAAAACACCAAGAAAGTCATAGGAAAGCAATTTATATCCACAAATACAGGAAAAGATGAAGGGGGGAGGGGAGTAGGGGGAGGGAAGCAGGAGGGAGGGCACGCGAATCATGTGGGTGATGTTAATTCATCCTGTGTGTAGCGGTTAATACCCGCCCGAATATTTACATCCTTTACCCCAATCCATGTGGCAGTTTTAATAAACTCTCACCTTCTCTAAAATGTTTAAGGTCTCACTCCTCTCCGGACCAAGCTCCACCTTTGCGCTCCCAGGTTTCATCTCTATGGGCCTCTCAATTTAAAAAAATGGGGAAGATAAGAGCACCTGCCTCACTGAGTGGTCGATAATACTCAGTACGGTGCTCGGCACTTAGTAGGCTCTTCGTAAACTCAGGCTGCCATTTGTATATATGGGACAGGAGCCTAGTGGATGTTTCCACGGAGACCAGGTGCTGTGGGGCCACCTTCCCAAGGGGGAGGGTGCCGGGGGACCCCGGCCAACCCCCAGGGCAGGTGGGCAGGTGGGCAGGTGGGAGGCGATGCCCAGTCAGCCTTCGCACCCGGGGCAGCCCCGTTTCATCTCCGGCACAAGACAACTTCCTGGTTCGAAGACCAAAGGCATTTAACAAAAAGAAGGGAAAAGAGTTTGTGGACATCAAATGCTGTTTTAGAAACACTGTTTTGATGATTTAAACATAAGCAAATCCGAAACATATGGATAACATTTTTCCCGAAAGGTTTAAAAATTAAGGCGGAAAAAAAAAAAGGGAGTTGTCTCGGGCCAAGTGCGTGTTGATTTTTGCCAATCTCCAGAATCTTCGGGCAATAATTGGAGACATGTCCTCACACCCCAACCAGTGCTAAGCGGTGCTTTTTTTTTTTTTTTAAATTGCTGTTATGACTCACTGTTGAGTTGGTGATTATTTTTATCCAGTTAATGAAGGTAATCTATAAATTACCACTGACCCAGATTCATGATTTAATAAGATTTAAATTACACACGCATGCTCGCTCGGAAGAAGGGGACTGGAACCTCTTTCTGAAGGCAACACTCGCATCTGTCTGTTCTCAGAGGTCCCCAAGCTCAGATGCTGTATGATCGCTTCCCCTCCCCCACCCGGGCTCGTGGCCCATCCGGGGTGACATTTGGGGCCACCTGGTCAGTTTCCAGGCCCCGTGACTGCCCATGCTCGGTGGTGCTGGCTTTGGACTCAGTAAAGAACCCTGAGGGGGGACTCAGAAGGCCACCACCTTGCTCCTGCCTCTGTCACGTCTGTGTGCCTTCAGCTGACTCCTGGCCCCTCTCTGGGCCTCAGTTTTCCCTTTATGCAAGACGATATTGGTCTTTAAGGGGTTTCTTAGCGCTGGTGTGCCCAGCCCAGGTTTCCCAAAGTAGGCCCTTTGGCACCCTGGTCCCCAGAACGCTAGGGGGGAACGGCTCCATCCTCAAGCATGTCTGAGTGTGGCTGGTCACACACTTGCCCAACTTGCCCATTTACTACACCACATGTCAGCAGGTTCAAGGTCAAAGTCAAGGTTACCGCCACCTCTCACCCTGCAAGGGCCACAGCCTCCGGGAAGCTCTCCTGGGTTAAGTCAGGTCAGGTCCTGCTGCTGCCTTTCCAGCTCCTTAATTGCACTCCCAAGCCTGCCCGAGCCTGGGGATCTGTACCCAGAACCAGGTTCACGGTCAGGCAACCCCGTCAGCAACACGGCCGGTGCTCAGGAGAGCCCCGTGCCTAGTTTAAATACTCTGTCATCTCTGTCTTGAAATTCTTAGTAAGTTTACCCAAGGGGGTCTGCATTTTAATTTTGCTCGGGACCATTTGAATCCTGCGGTAGTCTTGCCAGCCTCCCAAACTCGCCTTCTGCCTGACCTCACCCTCCTTCTCCCTCCTGGCTGCTCACCCGCCTTCCTTCCGCTCCTCTGTGCGGCTGGGCTTCCGCTCTGCCTGGAGGATGGCCCACTCCCCACCGCTTTCTGTTCCACCCTGGTCTACCCATGAGGCCACCCAAGGCCACCCCCCTCCCAACTCATTCCCTTTTGGGTACTCTTTGGAATGGCCTAGTTGGCCCCACAAGTGAAAGGACGACGGGCCTTTCTGGTCGTCGCTGATGCGGATGCAGAGCCTGTCAGAAGGGAGGTGTCTGTCTGGTAATGAAGCCCCCGCTCTGTCTGCCCCCTCCCCAGCCCCCAGCTCAGAACAGATTCCTGCCCCCGCCCCACCTCCTCTGGGGAAGCCCCGCCCCACCTCTCTGTGACCGTCCCGCCTCCTGCCTGCTACCCGCCCCACCCCCCACCCCCGTTTTCTCCTTTCCTGCCCCCCGCCCCCCAGCTCCCTGGCCTCCCCCAGCCTCCCTGCGCCTCCCTGCACTTTTATCAGGTTTCCGATCCTCGTGGTTTTGTTACTTTCCTCTGGGGGCCCTGCGGCTGGCGGCTGCTGGTGGGAGGGGACACTGTCACTAGAGCCCCGAAGTGGGGGGCAGCCCCCTGGGGGGGGAGGCCAGACAATGCAGTCTGACACAGATGCTTCTTTTTTCATCAAACAATTATCTGTTTGTCTTAATATGCAAGGCTACATTCGTTAACGTTCTAGGAGTGGGTTTAAATGAACTCTATTAAGGAGCGCTGGGGACAGAGCCCAAGGCTGCGCATAGATCACAGAGGGGGTTTTCAGGGGAGCAGAAATGAGGAAAGGCAGCTTTACCCCCACGTGGGAATCCCGTAGGCTGAGGGCTGGAGAGCTTTTCCAGCGTGGTGGAGGGGGGCAGGTGGGGCTGGTTTGAAGTCATCTCTCTCTGGGGAAAGCACTGTGACTTTCAGCAAGGAAGGGGACGCATCTGTCCTGGTTTGGCTGAGAGTTTCCTGCCCATTTTGGCACCCATTTTTGTCCCAGGAACCCCGTTAGTCCTAGGCAAACCCTAAAACAGGCTCAAACAAGCCACACTCCACCCACCTTGAGTATCTGACTTTCCCTAAGCCCCCTTTCCCACCTGCGGCTCCCCTTTCTTTGGGGGCTTCCTCTGTCCCTGCAGAAACATCACCCTGTCCCCACTTCCTGCAGGGACCCCAGGCTGGGCTGCCCCCAGGAGACCAGAGAGTGTGTGTTGGGGAAATCAGGGTCCATCCCAGGACCCACCTCCCATTAGCCCATACATCTACCAGGAACAGTGAGGTCTTTGTTGCCAACCAGGGATTTGAATCTGGTGGGAAGTTTTTTTGTTTTTGTTTTTAATTTTGTTTTTATTTAAGGTAAAATACACGACCCATGAAACATACCATCTTACGTATTTTTAAGTGTACCGTTTATTAGTGTTAAGTACATTCACACCGCTGTGAAACCCAACTCCAGAGCTCTTGGCGTCGTGCGAAACGGAAGCAGCAGCTCCCATTCCTGCCCCACACCCTGGCACCCACCGTTGTACTTTCTGTCTCTGTGAATCTGACTCTTCTAGGGGCCTCAGGCCAGCGGAATCATGCAGTATTTGTCTTTTTGTGACTGGCTTGTCTCACCGAGTGTCCTGTCCTCCAGGTTCATCCACGATGCAGTTTTTAGGGTTGAGTGATCCACTGTGTGGATATACCACACTTCGTTTATCCATCATCCCTCTACAGAGGCTTGGGCTGTTCCCAATGGGAAGGTTTTCTTTTTCTTTTTTAAAATTTATTTGAGAGAGAGAGAGAGAGAGCGAGAGCACACGCATAAGCAGGGGGAGCAGCCGGCAGGGGTAGAGGGAACGCAGACTCCCCACTGAGCACGGAATCCCCCATGAGACTCGATCCCAGGACCCTGAGATCATGACCTGAGCCGAAACCAAGAATCAGACACTTAATGGACTGAGTCAACCAGGTGCCCCTATTTTTGTTTTTGTTTTAAAGATCTTAAGGTGGGAAGTGAAGGGAAATACCAGGAGGGGATCGCACCGAGGAGATGGGCTGAGAGGGACCGGGGCAGCCGGGGTCGGGTGGTGTGAGTCCTGCTGCCAAGAGAAAAGGAGGAATAATCCATGCTCAGGGAGCCCAGAAAGGAATAGGAAGGAAGGAAAGGAGCCAAGAAGACTGTCTATGCATCAGCCCCTTTGGAAGCTGGTCATTGAGTCCCTGGAAGAAACTGTTAGAATAATCCCCATTAAAGCAGGCACACTGATGAGTGAGGGGCGCTTTCTGTGGGCCAGGTCCTATCAGAGCTGTGATCCTCTACACTATTCTTGCAGAAACCCTGTAAACTGGGTGTTGTTATCCCCATTTCACAGGCAAGGAGACTGAGGCACAGATATGTCGCTGGTCCATGAAATTTGGGCTGAAAAGGAAAAGACACCTAGAAGTATTGGAGACCCGAGTGGGGGGGGGGTGGTTTCAGGCTTTGAACCTGTGTTAGAATCATCTGTGGGGCTTTGCTCACTTTTGTGTGTCTCAGGCCACCCAGGGGTTCTGGTTCCACAGGGACATTGGGCGCTGGGGCCCCCTAAGAAACGGGCTGGACAGAACGTTCTCAGAGAAAGGGTGGGCCAAAGACTCACCACGGGCTGCCTTGTGTGTTCAGTGTCTCGAGAACAATTCAGGAAAGGTCTTTCCTTCTCAAAACCTATTGCTAAGAATCAGACATTGTGCTGGGCGTTTGGATAGCTAGTTGGATCGTCAGCACGATACATCTCTTCTGCTATGAGTCTGGGTGGGGGATGGGGTCCTTGGCTGTGCGATGTGGCCCCCGGTCCCTGCTTTGTAGGGTCTTGTGAAACGTCCCCAGGGTGGCTAACTGAGGCATCACAGAGGTCTTGGGTCTGTAAGCCAGCTGGGTCGCAAGAATCGTTTCCATGGTAACCCCACACCAGCCAAGGTCCTGTGGCTTTCGGATTTTCCCGGCTCTGAGACTTGATGGCCAAGCCCAGGTTGTCCCTAGGTCTTTACCTTTCACAGCTGAACTTGAAAGTGGCCCAGTTCTAACCTCGTCACCTATGAAAAGGACACTAACCCCCTGGGACCCAGCCAGGGACAAATTTTTATGGCGTTTCTTTCTTTCTTCTATTGGCAGAAGTGGTCTTTGGAGGATTCTGAGACAGCGGGAGGAGGGGATGGACTTATGTTAACAAACAACTTTTTTTTTCTTTTTAACAAGTAACACATTTTTGCCAGTCAGTTTCGGAAATGCAGATAATTAGAAAGAAAAAATCAACACCATCCATAGCCTACCTCCCAGACATGACCAGAGGCCTTGGGGGTCCCTTGTTGGACCTGAATTATGAACCCATTCATCCCGGGGGGGAATGAATCCACCGCTCGACATTTCAGCTGCACATTGGTGGTTTTGACCCACGAATCTTGGCGGCTGTTCCTGGTTTGGGGGCCGAAGGAGAGGCGAGGTGTGAAGAGAATGAGCTCTTCTTTTTGTTTCCGATCTTGAGAACTTGGGTGAAGTTGGAACTCCAATCAGATTAACGAGCGGTGTTAAAATGAGTCCCCAAAAGCAGACTTGATCCACCCCCACCCCCAAATGGACTGGTCGTCATTTTTTATATTTTTCAAGAGTACAAACTTTTGTTTTCCAGGAAATTGGCATTCTGGCAGTCAAACTGTGAATATTTTAATGTGTGGTGGTTTTGGTTTTTTGTTGTTTTTTTTTTTGCAGTATTAATTTTTATTTCTTTTACGACGTGGTTTCTCAACCTCAGCGCTCTCGACCTGGGCCAGATAGTTCTTTGCTCTGGGGTCATCCTGAGCGCTGCGGGTCCTCCAGCGGGATCCCTGGCCCCGACCCACGAGACGCTGGCAGAAATCTCTGGCACCCCACCCCCCACAACAACCAAAAATCATCTACGGATGAGTGTCCCTGGGGAACAAAATCACTAGCCATAGAGAAACCAAACCACTGTTCTAGAAAGTTCTCAGAAGCAGCACCCTTTTATCTCCCTAAGCATCCACAGAACCTAAACTACAGTCTATGATACGGAATTATTTGCAACGGTGTTTTTTTTTAAAGGTTCCTACTTAAGAAAATAGTTAATTAAGCAAGAGGGCTAGCAATAATATGATAGCTAATGTTATATTTCATGTGGTTGAAGTTTGTGTGTCCACACTCACATTTTAATACTCGTTGCATTTAATTACAATTAGCATTGCATTACATTTGTTCTTATGTTACTAATTTTATTTAATAAAATAGGGGGCCTTGGGGAAATTTAAGCTTTTTATTCTTTTTTTTTTTTTTTTAAAACAACCAGTTTCCTGACTGAGGGGTACTATTCCGTATCAGATATAAAGAGAGCTTTCCCAATAGACTCGAGAAGCAGCTGTTGATGAATGGAGAAAGCTCTCGACGAGTTGCCCCAGCATGTCCCAGATAGGGATACCCCGCAGAGAACAATGACTGCCTTTGAGACGATTCAGAAATAGGTATTTTTTTCATTGAACGGTCAACTGATTTTTATGAAAGTATGCCGTGTGCAGAGAGTTTATAGTGGGACAATTTCTAATTTCCTACAAATGGAGAGGTGACCTTTAAAGAACGAGGAAGTTTTTTGTTCCCGGACTTGTCTGGGAAAATCCATAAATGAGAGCACACTTAATACAGTTGGACAAATAAGATTGGTCTTGCATAGGGGCGCCTGGGTGGCTCAGTCGTTAGGCATCTGCCTTTGGCTCAGGTCATGATCCCAGAGTCCTGGGATCGAGCCCCGCATCGGGCTCCCTGCTCGGCAGGAAGCCTGCTTCTCCCGCTACCACTCCCTCTGCTTGTGTTCCCTCTCTCGCTGTGTTTCTCTGTCGAATAAATAAAATCTTTAAAAAAAAAAAGATTGATCTTGCAGAATCCCACTTGGGCAAACGCAATAAGCCATCTTGTGAAAAAAACCTTCTTTAGTAGAGTGTGCACGTGTGCTTGCACACGCTTTCATGTGCAAACCAGAAGCGTGGGCTACTTCATTTATTTTTTCCAGTTTTTCTCCAGAAGCAAAGTCAAAGTGAGGATGCACAGACTTTCTCTGACCACCTATCAAGCCACATATCTTGCAAAAGGAAGGGAAGAATGAATTCATTACCTTCCTTCTCCAATCACATAAGTCATGCATTATAAAAATAGCATGTATCGTATTGTATCTTACTGAGTGCAGAAAAGTATATGAAAATCAATATCATACCTAAAGCTGTCACCCAAGACGACTTCTATGAAAAAGTTTGTATATTTCCTCCTAGATTCTTATTTTTGCTTTGTGTGTACATAGACATTTTTAACACAGTGAAAACCATACTTTTTCAGAATTTTCAGTTCCATTTCACTCTCTGTTGTATCCTGAGCCTTTCCCCCAGAAAATGCAATTTGTAGGGAATAATCACAGCCAGTGACTGAGGCACACCAGCAAGGCTGCCATGGATGGTTGTGTGAGTTGTGTAATGAGCAAGCCTAGGGGCCGCGATGTAAACGGTCCTGCCTGAAAGGAGGTGCTGCTATTTCTAAACACTTTCAAAATGTACCTAATGTACATACTGATTGCTCCCAGGGGGCGTGAGAGCGGGATTGACTGCTGAAAGGATCTTTGGGGGCAATGAAAGTATTCTAAATGGGTCTGAGGAGGTCTCTGCACTATTGTCCAAACGTACTAAACCTCCTTGAACCACACACCTATAATAGATGAATTTCATGGTGTCTTAATTATACCGCAATAAAACTTTTTTTATGATCAAGAGCGGGGGAGGGGAGGGGGGGGCGCTCCTGTTATTCTCACTTCACAGACCGGAGCACCAAAGCTCAGAGAGGGTCTGTCACCTCCTTGAGGTCACCTCCCTGCCGTGGGGCCAGTAACCACTAAGCTGTGGCCTGCTGTCACTCTGGAGAGGGTCCTTCACAGGGTGCAGGTCCGGAGCCCTGACATGTGGGGCAGCCCCTCCCCCTTCTTGTCCTCTGAGTCTGTTGTCTGCCAGCAGTCTGGGGGGCAGACACCCAAGCTGACAGGATGCGTTGAGCAATGGAACAGCATGGGGGGGGGGAGCCCCGCCCACTGCCCTTGATCTAAAACACTGTGAGGAGAGCCTCCGAGCACCCAGAGCACAGCCCCCATCGGGTCGCGCCTCTCCCCACCGCGCATCTTGGATGAGTTTGATTTATGGCCTGTGTTTGAAGGGATCCTAAAACAATGCAGAGCTTCTGGGGGCCTCTCTGAAAACATGCTCACACACAGTCACCAAACCCATCTCTGAATCACCCTCCAGAGCCAAGAGGGATCTTCAAAGTCCCGTCTTCTGGGTTTCCAGCAAGACACGATTGTGGGCTGGGTTGGGAACGAGTGTGGAAAAATTGACTGATTGTTATTTTCGAATGTGGCAATGGTTTTGAGGACAGTTTCATCATAAAGAGCCCCCTTTGTGTTTTTATTTTCATTGTGTTGTCATTCCATGGGGGCTCCTGGGAAGTCGGGCTCCTGACCCCCTCAGGAGAGGCTGTGAGAACCCGGGCTTGCGGGCAGATCGCCCTAGGTCGGGGGCCGTATCCCGCCGGCAGATGTTGGTGGATGGCTCGTGGAGGGAAGCTGCCCAGGGGATCAGGAGCCAGCATGGGCATTGGGCCCCTCCCTCCGCCCAGCCTGCTCCCGCCTCTTCCTCACAGTTGTCGCAACCAATCCTTTGATTCCCTGATTCTCACGCAGCAAGGTGGGAGGGGTAAACAACCTGTGGTACAGCCAGATGCTGCAGTAATTCAGCAAAAAGAAATGAGCTAGTGGGTCACGGCGAAGGACCTCCATGCTTATGGACTCCAACTATAGGACACTGTGGAAAAGGCAAAATACAGAGACAATGAGGCTTGGGGGCGGGGGAGGGGGCCATGAGGAGGGTGAGTAGGTGGTGCCCAGGGGATCTGGGGGGGCAGCGAACCTGCTCTGTATGCTTCTGTAAAAGAGCATGCGTGTCGTTAGACGTTTGTCAAGACCCTTGGATGCCACCAAGAGTGAACCCCAAGGGACCCCGCAGACTCGGGTTAACAATGACGTATCAGGATTGGCTCATCAGTTGTAGCCAGTGTAGCTCACGGTTGCAAGACAGTAATAATAAGGGAGCCTAGGTTGGGGGGAACCAGGGGTACCTGTTCAACTTTCCTCAAAACCTAAAACGGCTCTAGAAAAGTCTGTAATTAAAAAAAAGGAATCTTCTCTCTCCCCCCACCTTCCAATGGCATCCTTGGACATTTGAAATAAAATCCCAGGTCTTTGCCTTGTCCTTCCAGAGGCTGGCATGGCCTGTGGCTGTGCACCTGTCTGCCCTCCTCTCCCGCCTCGCTCGGGTTTGCTGCCTTTAGTCTCGTCGTGCTGACCTCCGGGTCTAATTCTTCGCCACCTCAGGGCATTTGCACACATGCTGGGCCTTCTGCCTCCTATGACTGCTGGTCCCTGTTTCCGAGGTTAAAGCGTTATGGCAAAAAAACAACAAAAAACCGAAAAAAACAAAAACCCTCCCTCATCACATCACCTGAAGGAGGTTTCTTCTGGGAATTTCTACCATGGAGCCTTTCTGGATTCATCTCAATAGTTTTTTTTTTTTTAAAGATTTTATTTATTTTGACAGAAACACAGCGAGAGAGGGAACACAAGCAGAGGGAATGGTAGCAGGAGAAGCAGGCTTCCTGCAGAGCAGAGAGCCCGATGCGGGGCTCGATCCCAGGTCCCTGGGATCTGACCTGGGCTGAAGGCAGACCCTTAATGACTGAGCCACCCAGGCGCCCCTCATCCTCAATAGTTTTTGATCGCGGTTATTTCTGTTATATGGTTACTTGTTTTATCTGGTTACTCATCACTCTGCCATTCTCCCTCACTCAAAGGCAAGACAGGAAATGTCAACGAGGGCAGGAAGTTTTGTCTGTTTGGTTATTGCTGTATGTCCTGTGCCTGGAATTATGTCTGGCACACAGTAGACAGTTAATAAATGACTGAATGAGTGTACATTTGCTGACACCTACTGTATTTGTTGGAGTTTAGTGTATAAAAAATGCTTTAGGTCTTTTAAGCTGAAAGCATTCTAAGGCATAGAATTAGGAATTCTGAAATTCGTAGAAGGACCAAGAAACAAAACAACTACGGTTCTTAATTTCCATCATGCCCGCACACTTCACCCCTACCCCGACATCCTGCCCTGTGGATCCCAGACATAGCCTTCCCCACTGCCTTCACTCCCCCAGCACACCCTGTTTGAATGGCCCCTGTACACCCAGCTGCTGGATGAGCGTCAAGGCTCATGAGGGTCCCGATTCTCAGGTTAACCGGCACTATGACCAACCTGAGATTTTTACCTTATAAAAAGGGATGATCCTGGGACTGACCCTCAGGTTCTTGGGAAGATTACGTAAAATAATGTGCCAGGTGGGGTTCAGGGCAGTGGGCAGGAAAGACTAGGACCTTGCCCCTGTGGACGTGCCATCGGTGGTCAGGACAAGGGTACTAAGCTAATAAATGGAGCCCAGAGGTGCGGGTAACCAGAGTGGGAGTGGGGTGGCGAGGGAGGTCAGAGAAGAAAGCCACTGTGTGAGCGGAACCTGAATGGGGGGAGGGAAGGAGCCACGTGAAGATCTGAGGGGACTGTTCCAGGTGGAGGAACAGCGAATGCAAAGTTTCTGAAGTGGAGGCAGGCTGGGAAAAGGGCAAGAAAACCGATGGATAAAAAGGTGCCAGAATATATTAGCTCTCAGTAATTGCTGTTATTATTAAAATTGAAAGAGAGCAAAAGTGTCTGATTTTTTTTTCACATTTTACCCCTCCCTCACTGTGCCTTCCAGCTCTCCGACATCCACTAAGACTTATGAGTGATCTTACTTATGGATGATTCATAGAAGTCTCATAATTTAATAACTGAGGCTCTGTGTTAGTCACCTATCACTTTATAACACATTACCCCAAAACTCAGTGGCTTCGGTCAACGATTAGTATTTATGATCTCACACAGCTTTCCTGGGGCAAGAACTCGGTGGCAGCTTCGCTGGGAGGTCCTCGCTGAGAATCTGTCCTACAGTTTCAGTCACAATGTCAGCCCAGGGCTGCATCATCTGAAGGTTCGACTGGGGCCGGAGGAGGACCCCTTTCTCGGGTGGCACAGTCCCATGGCTGCCGAGGTGCTGTTGATTCTTGGCAGGAGGCCTCCATTTCTCTCCATGGCGTCTCTATGGAGATGTTTGTGTGACCTCAGGAAACGGCAGCTGGTTTCTTCCAGAGCAAGTGATCCGAGAGAATATGGTGAAATCATGATGCCTCTTATGACCTCCTCTTGGAAGCCACAAACTCCCACTGTGTTCTACCCCGGTCACAGAGGCCAGTCATGATTCAGCGTGAGGCGGACTACACAGGAGGTGAGGATCCCCGGGAGCCATCTTGGAGGCTGCCCCCCATGAGCATTTCCCCCACCAGATGCCCTGAGTTCACTCTCTCCCAGCTTGGGTCAGAATCCATCAATAACCGGTCAGCGACCAAATCCTGAGAGGTGAAAGTCATGGCCCGTCTTTCAGTTTTGATGATTTTCTCCTTGTTTTGCTCATCTCAAACAGGTTTTCCTTGTGCAGTGGGGCCTTCACTGTTCAAATTCTGCCCTCTGATTTAACCTGAGAGACGAGCGCGTGCTGACTTAGTCCCTGTGACAGAGATTTGTAACTAAAGTGGGAAGTGAAGGAAATTAATTTGTCTGGCAAAAGCCTATAAAGTAATTCTACTGCCAGACGGAGGATCTGCCACGGAAAAACAGATGGGAATGTCGTGTAAATATAACCAATGCCAAGAAGAATCAGGAAAGGCAACTTGCAGCTCTCTAAATGGTTTTCTAAAATATGTTTTTGTTGAGGCAATGTAGAATGCCAAAACAAGGGAGGGGGTGTGAGGCATCCCGTCACCCCCCCCCCAACCTCTGCATGTGCAGACACAGCCAAAAACAAAGTGGAACCATTGGAAATCATGCCTGGGACTCCCTCAGTGGTTTCCCAACTGATGGGCATGGCAGGCAATTCACGGAACCCAGACAACTTGGGGACCTCACAAACTGATGCTGCTTTGCATTGCGAGGTTCTATGCATGAGATTGGCCGGCTTCCAGGGGACAGAACTGTTCTTGTTCTTTCAACACCTTCGCAGCAGAGCCCGCCAGAGGAAGAGGGCTTTGGGGTTGTGACTGAAGGTAA
This sequence comes from Procyon lotor, assembly GCA_028646535.1. Lineage (NCBI taxonomy): Eukaryota > Metazoa > Chordata > Mammalia > Carnivora > Procyonidae > Procyon > Procyon lotor. The sequence goes on along the minus strand of CM053610.1, from coordinate 4,037,196 downwards.
ACACTGTTTTGAAAATAGCAGCATCCACATTCGTGAGGCTCTACTGGGGGCAAATGTGCCTTGGGTCATTAAGTCTGGGTCCAGCGTCTGTGTGTAGGATGTTCCCAGGATGCATCGTGTTTGTAGGGTATCATCACCAGAAGAGAGAAATGACTGAATTTTAGGAACCTGTCCAACCACTGCGATGTGCAGGGAGAGTGACTGTGATGATGAGATTTGGCTTCAATATTTATCCTATTAATCCCCGATAGAATGTAATTCTCCATTTAACTCAGTAGAAGAAGGTACGGGCTGGTCAGGGGTCCAACTTGAGTCAGGCCAGAGGGGCAGGGGGGAGGGAGGCCTCCTGAGAAACTGACGTGGAAACAAAACATTAAGCATGAGCTAGTGTTCACAGGGGAAGGAGACAAGTCTTATTTTCCCCATTATGGGGATGAAGAAGCGGAGATAGAGACCACACTCCAACTCTGCCACCTGCTGTGGGATTCCGGCTTCCCCGGACAACTGTCACCATAAGCCACAACCCCACCCCACCCCCACCCCCCATATGGCCAAGTCCGATTTAGTCATTGACTATCCACACATATCAGCAAACAAGCTCAGGGTAAAAGTGGTTACGGGTGAGGTGCCGGTTGGTTGACCCAGAATCCCGTGATTGGGCCCGGAACCCTAACAGCATCGACAATAACTAAATCATCTGAGCCCGGGCCCTGCCAAGCCCCTGGACTCCCTCAGCCCGGCTTCACTACCGCTCTTAGCAACTGTATGTTCCCATTTCATAGGTGTGGAAACTGAGGCCCTGGAAACCCAAGTAAAGCTAAGCAACTTGCCACGTTCGCATCCGCAGTAAGTGGCAGAGCTGGGACTTTGACTGAAGAGGGTGGGACAGTGAAGATCACGGAGCCCTGCCTTTTCACTGTCTGGCTTCAGGACATCTCGATAGGGGGTCCTGCCGGGAGGTTACCCATCCTGGCTGCCCGAGTAAAACTCCTTAAAGAGGCATTTGCAGCAACCGGCTGAGAGGTTTTGAAGTCAACAGCTTTGGTGGGTAGTTTGGCAAATGTCTGTTTCTTTCTTTCTTTCTTTCTTTCTTTCTTTCTTTCTTTCTTTCTTTCTTTCTCTCTTTCTTCCTTTTTTTCCCCAAATGTATGTTTCTGCTTCTCCAGATCCTGCGGGTGTTTAGAGAATATTCTTCTCTAGACCCACCCATAGTGCCCTTCAGATGTCCCCAGAAGCTGGCCTGACAATGAAACACGCAAGGTTATTCACGGTAGCATGACTTTTAACAGCAAGCGGATAGGGACAACCCAAATGTCCAGTAGCTTGCTGAAATTAGGTCACGAACGATGGCATCTGCACACGCCGAGCTATGCCTCTCTGAAAAAGAAGGGGCTCTCTCTGCACGGGCCGGGAAAGCTCGCTGAGAGGGGTCAAGCACGAGAGCAAGATGCAGGAGGGTCTGCACCAGACACCGCCCTTTGTGCCGCGGGAAAGAGAGCGTAAATGCACGGATCTGTGAGAACCAGACGTGATCTCTAGATGCTTGTCCAAGAACTCGGTCACAGCGGTTGGTTTGTGCCTGGGGAAGGAAGCAGAGACCCCAGGGCGCTTCGGAGTGGAGAGGGACTGACATTTCCCTGTATAACCTTTGTGCCGCATTGGAGACTTTATTGTGTGTCCGTATGCTGTCAACAGATATTTGTGTGGTTGTCGAGAAATCTAGCAGATATTTGTTGTCAGAAAAGATAAAACACAGAAACAGCTCAGGAAACCAGGAGAGATGTTTCTTTAAATAACTCAGGCATGGGCTTGCTGTGCCCATTTCCAAGGGGCTTCGGCCATCGTTTAGATCAGACGTCTGCTTTCCCTCCGACGTCCCTCCAAGGGCAGCCCGGCGTTTGCTCTGGTGACCCGCGTGTCCTCCGAGGCCGCCAGCTGCCAAAGCCCCCGTGCTGAGCCACTCCGCAACCCTGGGGCACCTCTGGGAAGGGTCGCTGCTCACCGCAGTGACGGTCCCCGCTGCACTGGTGTCCACAGTCATTTAAAAAAACGTCCCCGCGGGCTGCTGCCCTCCCAGCCAGCCACGGTCTGTGCGGACGGTGAGCTCAGGGCTCTCGATCAGCATGACACCCCGATCTGGGACAGTCTCTGACAGCCCCGGGCTGGCTGCACGTGTCCTTTGCCGCTGACCTCCCCCCTCCTCTGCATTGCTCTTCGCCTGGGCGGTCTTTGGAAGAGTAGAGCACCATGACCAGGAAATGCGCGCCCCCCACCCCCCGGGTCAGCACTGATACGGGGTCACAGAGCGGGGTGGACAGCACTTGGCTGTCCAGGAATTGGCCTCGCCGCCAAGACCCCAGGACACCGGCCCCTCTGGGCCCCGCTCAGCTTCATGGCATTTGGCCCCATCCCTCTGTTTATGTTTCAGGACTCGGCGAGAATGACAAAGATGGGCAATGTGCTGAGAGCTTTGCATACATTCTCTCTTGGTACCTATGAAATGACTGTGACATGTAGGCTGTCTCAAGCCCGTGTGCGCCACGTGGAAACCAAAAGCGCCAAGAAAGCAGAAAACATGGCCAAATCCCTACGGAGGAGGGTTGGGGGGCGGAGTCAGGGTTCGGAGCTAGTCACCCGAAGCTACTGGACATTCGGGTTGTTCCTATCTGCTTGCTGCAACTAGGTGATTCCTAGGTCACCACCCCACTCCTGGGCTCACAGAGGATGTCTGTCACTCCTGGTCCAAGGACACTTTCCTCTCAGCCTGGATGTACCCTCAAAACTCAGGAGAAAGTTCTCGGCAGT
>CM053610.1:4005632-4033891 GCA_028646535.1 Procyon lotor | reverse complement strand
CCCGAGCTGTGACCACCAAAAATGTTTCCGAATCCTGTCCAGTGCCCCCCAGAGGGTGAAATTATCCCCAACTGAGAAACGGTCCGTGGGGAGCAGCCCATGCTCGGCTTCAACTAGTTGCCTTGTGGGAATCCAAGCCCTAAGTTCCTGAGTCTTTCCACTCTTCAAAACTTCTTTCTGTTTTTATTACTGGCAAATAATTCATTTTTTAAAAAGTGCCAGCCAATGCTAGTACCATGTGGGAGAAACAAAAGCCCAGTTTGAGTCAATAAGTCTATTACAATCACTGAGGCAAGAAATGGTAGATGTGATTCGTGGTGGATTTGCCCTTATGTTTCCCCAAAGGAGCAGCGTTATGGAACCTTCCATCACACGGCAGCTTGTTCATTATTTGTTGAACGAGTGAACAAAAGAATTTGGTAGTTTATTATGCTAATCCTGCATGTCCCTCCCTCTCCACTCCTAATTTTTATTTGACACGCACCCCGCCCGCCCCCATCTCTCGGATTTCTCAAACCCACGTCTCTCCCTTTCTTGTCCCTCCAGGGACTTAGGAGTTCAAAAAATCATCCGAACTCACAGACCAGATTCCTCACAGCCAGCGCCCTCGTTTGAAACCAGCCCTTCCAGAAACACGCAGAAGAGCCACACATGCTCACCCCCCCATTTCCTTTTTAGAGAAAGAAAAAAATGCTAGGCCATGTGTGGGAAAATGCTGTTAGCTTTGTGGTGGTCAGAACGACGAGTTTATGTTGAAAATGTTCTGCTCTGGATAAAAATAAATAAAACAAAACCTTGTTCCTTAGAATTAACATCAGTGTTTATTTTTCACACCGCTGACATCTCGGACAGCCCCCCTCTCCCTTCCCTGCGCCCAGGGAAGGCTCCTGGAAATGGGCCCCCCGGGGGTGGGGGTGGGAGGTTGGGTCTCCTTTGCACACCTTCCTCCCTCCCCTCCTCTCTTCATCCTTGGGTATTTTTGACAGGCTCTGTCTCCTGTTTAGAGGTTTAGTGAAAATTTGCAGACTCAGGGATTCTGATCTTCAAAGTCAGTTTCTGGAGGGCACCCCATGTGTCCCCCCCCCGCAGGGATGCAAGTTGACAGCCCAGCCTGAGGATCTGCATGCAGTGACCAGCCAAGACACAGAGGGGATGACATCCATGACAGAGAGAATACTGGGAGGGCTCACTGTGTCTGGGCCTGGCTCGGAGCCTGTGCCTGGCGACACCGGGGGAGGCCAGCGTGTGGTCGCCCATGCCCCTCCAGGCCTGACCTCATGTCCCTGCCTGTCTGGGGTCACCTCACCCCCTCCCACCCCGCTGCAGTCATCTTGGCTTGCCTTCTGTCGGTGAACTTCATTTGTAAAGAACAGAAGGTAAATATTTCAGGCTTTGTGGTTTTAGCATGGAACCCCCTCAGTCCCAGGCAAAAGGGGGTGGCAGGTCACCCCTATTTTGCAGACTGTGTCTGGTCTCATTGGCAGCTATGCAACTCTGCCCTTGTAATGCACAGAAAATATGCAAATGAATGGGTGTGGCCGTGTGCCAATAAAACTTTATTCATAAAGTCAAGCAATCAGCCAGGGGCTAGGAGGCGCCAAGGTCCCTCCCTCCTCAGGGTCTTCGCACTTGCACGGGCCACTCCTAGGTCATGTGCGTTGTCTGTATGCCACCCGGTCTGTGCTCATCCGTCACTTGCTCAGAACCCTTCACTGGCCATCAGTGTCCCACATCCAGCCTCTGGGGTGCTGGCCACTGGGACCTCCTTCTCTAGAACATTCTCAGCCAAAGGGGGGCCCCTCCCCTGGGAGTTCCTGCTCTGTCGCCCCAACCACGACCCTGCCAGGACGGCCACGCGGGCTGATACAGGGCTCTGAGGGGGTCTCCTTGCGCTCCAGGGTGCCCCTGAGACGGGGCTGGGGCCACAGCCTTGCTCAACTCCTACCTCCTTTGAGCACCTTCCTCCACGAGCCCAGCTCATCTCTGTCCCCATCTCCGTTCCCAGCAAGTTATTTGCTCTCTGGGCGCTGGCCCCCAGGCACCTATGTGCACCGCGAGATACCTGGACAGCTTTACATGCGGCCTTGTGCACATAGGGAGCTGCGTGGTTTGAAAAGGTGGCCCTGAAGTCTCATGATTTGGCTCTGACCCCCAGCAGCCAGCAGAGGACGCAGAGCCAGAGAAGGGAGACGATTTACATCTGCACTTTCCTGGGCCTCAGCCCTTTTTGCTGATCACGGGTGTGTGACCTGGGCAGGCCCACGGGGCTTCACACGGAGTAGGGCTGTGCATCTAGTTTAATTCTCTCTCTCTCTCTCTCTCTCTCTCTCTCTCTCTCTCCACATATATATATATATATATATATATATGGCTGCAATTCTGCCCATTCTCCACATGAGGAAACTCAAGTCCAAGGACACCGAGGGATCCACAGCCGGGTCACACAGCCAGGAGGCGGCGGGCCAGTCCCCCTCGAGCCTCGCAGCTGCCCTAAGCTCCTCCGGTGCTCCCTTCAGCCCGTTTCTCCTGAGGGCGTCCAGGAGTGACACCGACCCACCAGCTCCTTGCCTGTGGCCCACTGAGATGGAGCTCGACTTCTGACCTTCATGACAGATCGTAATAATAAACTTGTGCTGCTTTAAGCTACTCCGTTACAGCAGCACTAGGAGCTAATGCCCAGAGGGTAGAATTGCATTTATTGGAGACCAGTGCCGAGCAAATTTAGCTCAAAGTAACCAGCCGGTCCAAGAGAGGAGGCCCCCTGGTCCTGAGATCCGTAAGGCACATGGGCTGAAAGCAAAATAAAAATGAAACCGCAAACAACCGTCAGTGCAAGTGCCCCAAGAATTTCTTGCTGGGGGTCCCCCAAGCATCACCGTCTTCCCTGGTGGGGAGCTCGGATGAGCTGAGAGGCACTCGAGGGACCGAGGGACCAGGGATCCTGCTCCTGACCCTCACCTTCTGCTACCCACCTGGACCACCAAGATGAGGAATGGTAATTATTAACAAATTGTGGAAATGAAGTCAAACCCGAATGAGAACCTTTTCCCTTCTTTTCAAGATGTTATTTATTTATTTATTTATTTATTTATTTGAGAGAGAGAGAGAGAGCATGGTGGGGAGACAAGGAGCTGATGGGGAGGGAAAAAGAGGAGGGGAAGGAAATCTCAAGCAGATTCTCTGCTGAGCGGGGAGCCCAACGTAGGGCTCAATACCAGGCGCCCCTCCTGCCTTTGTTTTTTCCCCCTATAAAAAGTAGTCAAGCGGTACAAAAGACAAGAGCAAATGGTATGAAACATTTTCTGTACAAGGCCAGAGAGATGACATGCAAGGGCAGCTCTGGTCAGGACTCACTGAGTGAACATACAAATACAATTTTCAGCGTCTATTCCAGAAGATTCTAGGCATATATAAGCAGCTGCAGCCCCAACCTTCCCTCTCCAGTTCCATGGATGGAAGCAAGACCTCACATGGGTTTGGGGGAGACTGTTCGGAAAGTGCTTGGAGGTCTGTCTGAGGCCCAGCAGGTGCTCAGAGCCCGGTGGTCGGGGTTCGATGCTGTGCTCTCCCCAGATCGGGCAATCAGGGCTCATTGAAGGAGATCCTAGTGGAGCCCGGACTGGATCCAGGTCCTAACTCCGCCACCCACTCACTGTGCGGTTTTGGGTAAGTTCCTGAACTCCTCTGAGGCTCTGAGTCGTCCTTTGGAAATGGGGTGCTAAGCGTAGCTATTAGTTGTCGTGAGAGTTCAGTATAAAGTTGCCAAATAAAATACAGGATAAAGGCCAGTTAAATTTGGATTTCCGACCAACAATGAATAAATTTTTTTATAGAAGTGAGTCCCAAATGGTGAATTTTTATTTGCTCCCACTGGCAGTCCTAGTTCCGAAAGATAATTAGCATGGACAATCTGGCTGGGACCTGGCATATAAAGGGGACTCTATAAAAGGTCAATACTTTTGCGTGTTATCCACCCCATGGGGTTGTGAGGCCCGGATGGAGTAAGATAGGTCAAAATGAAGGCCATTTCAGGCCAGCCATCGGTCCTGTGGGCTATCTTTATTCGAGAGCGCTCATGACTCGGGGACCCCTAGGTGGGAGTAGGGGGGAGGGAAGGGGAGGAGGGAAGCAGGGGGAGGAGGGAGGGGACAGAGCTAGAGGGAGAAGCAGACTCCCCACTAAACAGGGAGCCCTGATTCGAGGCTCCATCCCAGGACCCCAAGATCATGACCCAAGCCAAAGGCAGAGGCTTAACAGACTGAGCCACCCGATGCCCCTTTATTCTTATTTTTATTAACTCCCCAATTTCCGTATTCCACTGGTGCAAACCTGAACAAACCAGTTTCCCTGGCTCTAGTCTTCCTCCCTTTTCGTTCGAAGCCTCCCTCCTGCTTCTGGGAGGACCATGACCTATTTCTGGCAAGGGAGTACCCCTCGGCTGGGTAAGAGGACAGCCCCTCTCAATTCGCCCTGCTTTGGTGGTCTGGTGGTCTGTCTCCCCGTCCTACCCCAGCACCAGCCACCTGTATTGCATTTTTCAGTCTTCCACCTTGGTTTGCTTCCTTTCACTCTTACCTTTTCCTCCCCACTACGATTTCATTTAATGTACAGATCTTCTAATGTACAGATCTGTAGAAAATACAGGCACACAATTCTCAAAGTCAAAATTTCTCAAAATTAACAACAGAAGCTTTCCTTTCCACCTACCCTAGCCCCTCTCCATAGCCCCAGAAAAGCTCACTTGGATCCTGTCTGGGCTTGCTGCTAATGGCCACATTGTAACCTATTAAACTAAACTGCTTCTGTTTTCATGGAAGGGGAGGACGCCATCTTGTTCTCCCACAAGAGCCCTGCGTGCCTTCCCTCCCTTCATTCTTCATCTGTAACCATGTTGGGCTAAGAACGGTCCCTGTGTGTCCACGAATGGGACTTCCCAAGTACTGGCCATCCACACCAACCACAGGCTGGAGTACACTTTGCCATAACCTGCAGGGGTGCAGGGGTGCCTTGGCGGTCCTTGTGGGGGTTCCAGGGGCCAAGCCAGTAGCAGCCCCGCAGTGCTCAGCCCAGGACCACACCCTTACCAAAGGCCATGGCATCGATGTTGGCTGTCACTTCTGATGTTGTGCACACAACCCCAAAACCCTCAGAGGGTTGGCGAGAAGACAAGCTTTTAAACCCTCATGTCTCATGCCCTGTGACCTAGACCATTCTCTACTCTGCCCATAGGGTACCACAAAATGTTCTTTTTATAGATCTCACAATTATCTCATACACAATGCAATTATATCACATTGTAACTTGAGTGTTAAGAGAATGGCTTTGTTAGATGTGGTGGAGAGAGTTTTCCTCTACCCTCTTAGGTTCTGTGCCTGGGGGCTGAGAATTAAAGTGACAATGACAGATAAATGAGAAAAGCAGGCACATTTTATCTGATGTTACTATTTTTATGTGTGCCTGGAGACCTCGTCTATATGAAATGGAGACACAAAGAAATGGAAAGGCCTCAGGGCTTATGTACTATTTTAACAAGGAGCAATAAATTGTAGAGACTCGATGAGACAGAGGAAAAGTGGTTTGGGGTAGGGGCAGAAATACAGGGAGAAGCTAATGAAAGATAAAAGCTATCTGAGTAGGTTTGTTTGTACAGATTCATCTCAGTGTTGATTCCCCATCTCCTGTGATAAGAACACTCTCCTCTTCTGGGAACAAGGAGCATATCTTTCCTGTAGGAAACTCGTGCCCTGATCTCGGGTGGAAAGGAGGAAGTCGGAGAGCCCTTGCTGCACTTTTTGTTTCTCAACTGCCTTCAGCTCAAAATAATCAATATGCCAGAGAGGTGTATTTTGGGGTAGCATGTTCTAATCCCTTTAAGTTGTCAACTTTAAAAATACGCCACAGTTTTTGTTATCATATTTCTTTTTTAAAAAAGATTTTATTTATATATTTTGTTTTAAAGGGAACATGAGGCGGGGAGGGGAAAGGAGCAGAGGGGAGGGGAGAAGTCTCAAGCAGACTCCCTGCTGAGTGGAGAGCTAAGTGGGGCTCGATCTCACTACCCTGAGATCATGACCTGAGCTGAAACCAAAAGTCGGACGCTTAACCAACTGAGACACTCAGGAGCCCCTGTTATCATATTTCTTAATATACCAGGAGCCTAAGAAAATGAATGAGGTCCAGTCCATCTCTGCCTCTGAGAAGTCTGCTGAGAGTCCTAGAAACACGGAGAGAGATACTGAGGGCATGCGCATTTCAGGGAGAGGGTCCGGCTCCTGTGGGATTCTCAGAGGTCCTGTCTAGTCCTGTCCCTGTGACTTCACCTGCCCAAGGTCATGGGCTGACAGTGGTGGAGTCTGGCTGTGTGACCCAGATCCTGTGTCCTTCCCTTCTAAGTCATTGTGGAAATAGCCAAGGGGGCCATGCTGCTTCACAAATGCCCACAACTTTAGTGGTTTAAAACAACAGGAATTGATTCCCTTACATTTTTGGGTGTCGGAAGTCCAAAATAGGTCTCACAGGACAAAACCCAAGTGTCCCCAGGGCTGCGCTCCCTCTGGAGGCTCCTGGGGAGAATCGCTTTCCTTGCCTATTCTGGCCTCTGGGGCTGCGTTCCTTGGCTCATGGTCCCTTGCTCCATCGTCAAAGCCAACAAGGCGCCATCTTGCTTCCGTGTCATACTGCCTTCTTCAGTGTCGTCAGACCCCTCCGCCCTTCTCCAATAAGGACGTTTATGATTGCATAGGGACCGGTGGGGTTAACTCAGGATAACATCCTCATCTCAAGATCTTTAAGTCAATCACCTCTGCAAAGTTCCTTTCACTCCGTAAGGTCTCAGAGATTTGGGAGCCATTACTCAGCCGGACACATTGGCCCCCGCAGGCGTGTCTCCCACAGGCTGGATGCTCCCTTGAGGAGAGTTGGAGAAAGGTGACTGTGGCCATGGGTGTCTCTTGTCTCCTGGAGAAGGCAGAGGGTCCCCCTCGAGGACCAAGCGAATAGCTTCAGAATGTCTCAGGCAAGACGGGTGAGCCACACTGAGAGTTTGAAGGCTCCAGGGGAAAGGCTGACTCTTGGCCCAGTCGTCCCTCTGCCATCCGCTGGGGCTCAGGGAGGAACCTTCCAGTCCTCCCCTCTGCTAAGAGGCTGGGGAGGACTGGGGAGCTGGTGGGCCGTGGGCTGGGCCCCTGGAGATGACAACAGCCAGGACTAGAACTCAGTGAGTCCGCTGGGTACGGGGCGGTCTCATCACCCCGACCCTCAGTTATCTGCTCTGTAAAATGGGAACAATCACAATGCCGGCCGCAGACAATCGCTGCCCAGATGTCTCATCCACACAGAAAATGCGGGGCAGAGTCGCTGGTACGTGGTGAACTCGTGGCAAGCCTTCCTTTTTCGATGAACTGGCACCTCCATGATCCCGTGGTTCGAGGCACAAGCCTTATTTCCACCTCCGATGCACGTTCCCACCTCACGTCAAACTGTTGAGGCTCCACCTTCAGCAAATGCCCTTCACGGGTACTCTCCTTGTCCAAACCACCATCGTCTCCCTGCTGGATTCTTGCCAGAGCCCTTCATCAGTCTTGCCGCGTCCCCTGCCCTCTTATCACCTCCTGTGCAAAGGACAGCAGAGGGATTCCTTTTTAAGACTCAAATCTGGTCAAGCCATTTCTTTGCTCAGAGCCTTCCAGTGGTCCCCTAATTTCAAACTGAGTTAAAGTCAGCACTGTTACCATGGCCAACAAGACCCGTGGGATCTAGACTGCAGCCTGTTCTCTGACCTCACCCCATACTCCTCTCTCCATCTCTTGCTCTTTGTGCTCAAGCCACACTGGCCTCCCAGCCGCTTCTCCCGCACACTCAGCATGCTCCTGCCCCAGGGCCTTTGCATTGCCCTTCCTCTGCCTTAAAATGCCTGTCCTTCTGATGACCGATGACCACGTACCCAGTAACCTGGCCTCCTTCATGTCTCCATCCCTTAGGTATCTTCTTTTCAGGAGATCTTCCCTGGTCCAATGACACAGAAGAACAAAACCTTTATATGTATATCAACACCTGACATGTGATTTTTTTTAAATGTCTGTCATCTGGTGCTGTCTTCACATCCCAGCTCTGTGAAGACAGGGACTGTATCTGTTTCGCCTTGGGCTGTGCTCCTAACATCTAGAAACAGAGCCCATGCTCACTAAATATTTGTTGCATCTGCAGAATTTACTGACGACTGGATAAGGGTGCCAGGCACCGTTCCAAGGACCTTGCGCTGAATCTCTGCTTTCGTTGGCCCTGTGCTTACCAGCACCCCCTTCCCGTCTACACACATTTAGCAGATGAGGAAACTGAGTCTCAGAAACCCCAACCAACTTTGCTCAGCATGTAAGTGGTCGAGCCAGGGCTGAACCCTGGGTCCCTCGGTCCCCTGCAGGGTGCTGGCTCCACGTGGCTCTTGAGCCTGTGAAACTCAGCCAGTCCTAATTGAGATATTTCGTGAGTGTAAAACTGATTTCAAAGGCTTCGCACCAAAAAGGGGAATGTAAAATATACCATTAATAAGTTTCTATATTGGCAACATGTTGAAATGATAATATTTTGGATATATTGGATTAAGTAAAGTACATTATTCAAATTAATTTCACCTGGCTCTTTTTGCTTTTTTTTAACGTGGCTATGAGAAAAATTTAAAATCGCACATATGGCTCCCATTTGTAGCTCACGTCGTGTTTCTATTGGACGGCGCTGTTCTGCAGCATCTCACAGGCTTGAACTTGAACATCTTTTGCCTGGGAGTGAGCAGGTGAGGTGCTCGAGGGACTCTCAGCTCCAGAGTGCCGCCGTGAAAACCTGTTCTCCAAAGACCCTGTCTGGGGATTTGGACGGCTAAATATTTACAGTTCTAAGGCTGGATTTCTAACAGCTCCAATATGCCTGTGGACTTTGTCTAAACCTAATCACGGAAAGGCACACGGTTTCCATTTCAACTGCCTTTAATCCTCGATCCTCTGATAGAGGAGATGTGACGACATCCCCTCGAAGTGTGGGGCCAAGTCGGCCTGGGTAACGGCCACGCCCATTGCAAAAAGGCAGGGCTGACTTGGGGCATCCCCCGTGGTTATATTTTTGGAAGTCACAGTGGTGTATTTTAATGGTTGAAATTCATTACTCTCCTCACCTGGTTGTGGAATGAAAAGTCAGGAATTCTAAAGAGTCCAAGGCTCTTGTCATGCCCCCCTCCCCCCTGCAGTGGGATTCCGTGCAGGATTTTGAGTCGCTGCTAACGAAAATTTAGGTTGGGTGCTGAAGGACAAGAATGCTCATTATTTGTTGTGGGTTGTGATGGTGAAAGTAGAATTGTGGTGTGTGTGTGTGTGTATGCTTTAAAGTTGCCTAATGTTGGGGCCCCTGGGTGGCTCAGTTGGTTGAATGTCCAAGTTCTTGTTTTTGGCTCAGGTTGTCATCTCATGGGTCATGGGACTGGATCCCAGGACAGGCTCTGTGCTGGGTGGACAGTCTGCTTGAGGATTCTCTCCCTTTGCCCCTCACTCAAGTGCACACATACACACACATCCTCTCTCTCAAATAAACAAATAAATCTTAAAAAAAAAAAAAAGTTTAAAGTTATCTAATGTCATTCACTTGGGCTGTGGCCATTGTTCTTTGTTTTGGCAAGCCCTGAGAAGGATGTCTTCACATTGGGCGGGGGGGGTGACATCCTGCATCCCTGTTTGAAGTGACTGTAAATGGAGACCTAGGTCTCCTAGGTCACAGTCTCCTAGGTCTCCTAGGGAGAAACCTCTGGAAAAATCAGGAAGGCTTCAAGATGGACTTAGAGGCCGCTGGTATTAGAAGCTATAATGTAATGGGCAGCTTGCAAAATCTCAGGTTGTGTAATGAGATGAGGACTCTGAAAAATTCACAGGACTTAAACCAAATCTGAATTAGAAGGTTAAAAAATTTGTGTGGCTACCAAAGGGAGAGAGAGAGAGAGAGAGGGAGGGAGGGAGAGAGAATTCTCATATTAGAATGCAAGAATCCTGTTAATGGAGACATCATCTGAAACTGTTTTTTGAAATTCTTTTGGGGGAGGGGCTGTAATGAAAAGTCTCCTATTTCTTATTTCTTTACTTTTCACTTCCTGCAATTATGGGTGCTGATTTTTAACAATTGGAATTTGTGGTCCGAGACTTTTAGAGTGTACTTTACATTCGCCTGATTGAATTGTGTTCCTGAAAGCTAATTATCTTTTACTCAAGGCCAAAAGTGTTTTGACACAAGGACGCTAGCCCTGGAGTCATGAAACAATTTCATAGGAAGGCTAAGGTTTTCCTATCATAGATGCCTAGTTCCTTTCAAAAAAGGAAATTCTTTTTTCTTCCGAATTCTGGTGCCTATTTGCAATGAAATGATGCCATTTTCTCTAAGTTCTGGCCTCTCCGCAAATGGTTATTTTAACTGACACTCAAGTCAAAGGCTCGTTTGTAATGCCTTTCATTTCAGTTTTATGGCAAATTAAATTATGGTTGTGGTTAAACAAAATTACATTAAAAACCGTATGTGCTGAAGAAGTTTTGGGGGAGAGTATCGAGTTTATACTTTAAAAAGCCGGAGCTGCTCCAGTTAAAGTAGATCTTTCATAAACTCCGAGTCAAGAAGCAACAATAATGCCCTTCAGTGAGTCCAACAGTTTGGCGAGAAACGGACAGGGAAAATACTAAGGAAACAGACACGGAACTGAAAGACGCTAAGTCGAGTGTTTCTGTCGAACCACGTTTGAAAGTAAGAAATCCGTGTAAATTGCCATCTTTTGCATCAGAAGGAAGAAGGGCACACGGTTCCCCCAGCGATAAGGAGTTGTTGTGACATAAGAAAACAGAATCTTTTTAAACCTGCAGTTTAATTAATTCTTAAAAGAAAAAATAATTTAGCAGCAGCACGTTAAAAGGATAGAGGGGGGAAAAACCCCGATTAGTTCCAAATAAGCGTCTCTTAATCGCCCCTGTGAAGGCGTAATTTGCAAAACACTACGAGGAAGTAACATCTTTTTAATTTTAGGGGAAAAAGTGCATTGATAAAAATAAGTAGAACATTTTAATTAAAACTCATAAAGTGCGCACATCTGCTTGGGATTGTTCGGCGTGGCGGCGATTAGCGGGTCCCTGCACCTAGATAATGAGTCCCCGGTTGTCGCGGGCATAATGGCCCGGCCCTTGTGAGAACGCTGGCGGCGCATTTTGTGGTGCGGGGCATATGCCCATTAGATCCCAATAAGTCCAGCCCCGAGCGGAGGGGTGCGCTGGGGGGGCCGGAGTTAAACACAGGAAACAAGCGTTGAGTGTGTGCCAATAAAAATGATCACAGATCAGGGCTGCTGATGTCATAACCCTGGGGGTCGGGGGTCAGGGCGCTGAATGCGCCTGAAAGGGGCCGCCTGTCTGCGGCCGGGCGGGCGGCGGGCGAGGGGGCGCGGCGCGCACAAAGGCCCGCAGCGCCTCATTAGAGACGCGTTTGATGGGCTCCCGGCCCCCACGGGGGCCCCGGGCGATGTCAATGGGATAATTACGATGATCTAATGGCCGGCTCTTTTGCATGCAGGCCCGCCTGAATGGGCGCCTGGAGGCTGCATTGAGCCGGGCTGTGTAAACTGTAGGGTGCCTCGCCGACTTGGAGCCGCGGAGACTGGCGGCGGGTCAACTAGGACCACTTTGCATTCACGCTCTCAATAGGCGGAGCGGGAGGCGCGCTTTTCCGCGGCCGCCTTTCAGCCGGGAGAGTGACAGATTGCAGGTCAGGGGCTGGCGGGACCCCGGCCCTCGCCGGGCAGATGGACCGCGCGGCCGCTCGAGGGACCCCCGCCCTGCGCCCGCGCGCGTCCACGCCGAGCGGGCGGCCCCGCGCCGGGGTGGGAGGGGTGGCCGCGCGTCTCCCCCCACACCCCCCCGGCGGCGGGGGAGGGGAAGGGAGAAGGGGGAAGGGAGGATGTTGGCCGGGGGGAGGGGAGAGGGGGCAGGGTGGTTTTCCATTTTCCCCCAAATCGGCTCTCTTAATTACGAGAGTAATCATCCAACAAGTCCCACAGCCCAGCGCTTGGCTCAGCTCCCACGCTTGTGCGTTTCCCCATAAGCAGACGCGGCTCCTGCCAAGAGCCCCGGCAAAGCGGCCCCACCTCGACCCGAGTATTTTGGAGGAGGGGTGGGGGAGAGGAGAGAAGAAGTGGGTATTTGCGATTTCAAAAGAACGCTCGCTCAGTGGCGTGTGTTAAACCACATGACTGTGCGGGTATCCGACCGCTTTCCACCTAGGAAGCTGCCAATTTTATAGGTTTCCCTCAACGCTATCCCGCGCCCACTGGGACTCGGAGTAAATGTGCTCATTGTGAATCAGCTTGCGTACGTGGGAATCCTGATCTTTGCAGCGTCTAGGACTTATTCAGAACTTAATCTGGGTCTTTCCCGCACATAATAGGCACTCAATAACTATTGCTAGAACGAATGAATGAAGAAAGGAATACACACAGACCTGTGTACATAAAAAGTCCCAAGTTCCCTTTTCAGCCCTCCTACTAGGGACCCGGCCTCCTCCAGGCAAGCAATTCCAACAGCCCGGGATATTTCTTTTTCCTCCTTTCTCTTGCACTTTAAAAAAAAAAAAAAAATCACTCTTTCCAGAAAACTTAAATCGTACTGACAGGGTAGAAAAAAATATTAATCCTTCCATCCTCATTCCAAACTTGTGTGTGTGTGTGTGTGTGTGTGTTCCCTCTGTAAGACTAATAGGTTACATCGCAGAGCATGTGTCCCCACTTTTATATCAGAGGGATCATAGGCTATGTGTTGTTTTACAACGCATTAAACCTAGCATCACTGACATTTTTCCATATCAGTAAATATTGATGTACATTCTCCTATTAAATGGCTGCCTACCACCTGCAGCGGGGCTTTGCCTTTAAATGCGCAAGCAGTCCCCTGCTGATGAACATCTAGGCTGTTTCCATCCTTCCTTTTTGAAACAATATTATCCTGAATATATTTGTACATTCCATTTGGCACACTCTTCCAATTATCTCCTTAAGATGAATAATTATTTTTTCAAGGGTAAAGGATGTCAGTTCTCTTATATATTCTATATTTAGAGCTGGAATCAATCTTAGGCAATAATCTGTCTTCATCATATATAAATATCCATTAATTGCATCTAACTCTTCCAGTCCTTGTTTTTACAGCAAACATGTAAACCCTCTCATCCTATCTAACCCAGAAACTGCCTTTTTCTTAGCAAAAATTGGGGGGAGGGTCGCTCTAGGGGAGTGTCCCTGATCTCACTTTATTTGCACTTTTCCTCACTCAGAAAAGCCCTTTTTAAATAGCCAACAATCAGATGATTTCACTGGGGCACCTGGGTGGCCCAGTGGGTTAAAGCCTCTCAGGGTCCTGGGATCGAGCCCTGCATCAGGCTTTCTGCTCAGTGGGGAGCCTGCTTTCCCCTCTCTCTCTGCCTGCCTTTCTGCCTGCTTGCAACCTTTCTCTCTTTCAAATAAATAAAATCTTAAAGAAAAAAAAAAAGAAATGATTTCATCTTTGATGCCTTCCCTGGAGCCAGAATGCTTTGACAGTTGAGCTGAGCACCAGATTACCTTGAGGTCCCAAGGCCAGACTTAGAAACAGCACCAGGCACAACAAATGACAGCAAATGACTTTGTGTAACTGATGAGATGGAATTGCCAAGCGTAATAAAATGCAGCCCCCTGCTCTGGCCCTCGTTGCTACCCACATGATGTCCAAGTTACATCTGGTCTGCAGGATCAGTTTATCATAGACAGAAAACAAAAGTGGAATTAAGTGGTATTGAAGCTTTTAAAAATTCAATTCAATTCTAATAAAACACTATATGTACATAGTAAACATTTTTTCCAAACACAGCAGTGAAAAGCTTCTCTCCTCCCCTCCCCCACCACCTATTTCCAGATTTCTCTCCCTAGAGGCAAGGCTCCTACCACTTCCCTGCATCTCCTTCCAAAGACGTTCTTTGCATACAAGCCTGCATATGTGCATCTCCCCCTTCGCAGGGGAAATTAACACATCACATATTTTGTTTCAGTTTGTTCTTTTCACTTATAGTATCTGTATTTCTTGTGTGAACTAACCAACCCTCTGCTCGTGGACATGTAGGTTAGGCTCAGTCTTTGGTGGCTACGGAGAGTAGGACAGTAGGACAGTATTCTTGTCACTGGGGGAAACTAGATCTGTAGCTGAATTCCTAGCAATGGAAATGCTGCACTAGGAGATAAATGCCTTCAAAGACTTGAGAGCTCTTGCCAAGTTGCCCTCCAAAAAAATCCTTCTAATTGGCAGCCCCCAAAATCAGGTCTGCGAGGACCCATTTCCCCATGCCTTTGCCCACTTACTGTCTTGTCGCCTTTTTGGATTTCTGTCAGTTGGATGCATGAAAATGTCTGAATGATATTTTTGATGGCTGAATAGCTTGTGTGGATCAGAATCCAGTCTCAAAGGGAGGAGGGAGTGATGGGCTGTCATCCCCCAGCGAGCCAGGGGTCAGAAATTCCAGGGAATGTTGGCCCCAAGGAATTTCTCCCCCTTGAGGGGAAAGGAGAACCTGTCTGGGTTGTGTTTACCTTGCATGAATGGGGGAGGGCCTGTGTCCTTGTTTGGGGACAGCCTATTCTCCTGCTGGCTGTCATCCTGCCGCCACGGGTCACTCTACCCTCGGGCCAAGAGTTCCCTGGGACCCCAGCAGCAGGAGCACCACCTGTCTGCACTGGGAGGTCAAACCCGGGACAGGACCAAGGCCCTGGGAGTGGTGCCCCTGCATAGGCATATTTGATCACAAGTGGATTTCCATACTCCCTGACTTGACCAGTCTTCCTCCAAATCCTCCTGGAGATCCCGGTCCCCTCCCACCCCCATCAAGCTCAACTAATCGGGCACCTGAAAAGGAACAGAACTGTATATCCTTTGATAAGCAAAGAGACTTGGGGGCAGGGCTCCTGTGTACAGACCCAGGACTCTCCTTCAGTTCCTGGTCTAGGACAGCGTGCGAATCCCCTGCAAAGATGCCGTACGGAGCGTCCATTTTCAGCAGTGGTCCCAGCTCTTCCACCTTTTCATTCCTTAGAGGCCTCCCTGCGTTTCGCTTCCTTTTAAATGCACGCCCCCGGAGGGACCCAGTGTTGTGTGCCCGGACCAACCAGCAGCAAAAACACAGTTTTCCACTTAGTTTTCCTTCTTGGGAGCGACAACTCCTTTCACCCCAAAGAAAACAATCCTCAGCCCTGGTTTTGGAGAGCGACAGAAATATGGAAGATGATTCGTGTTAAGACCTTTGTCAAGACTCTCAGGCAGGAAAAATATGTTTAAGTGTTGATACTGCTGCAGCGGCCCCCTCATCGAAATTCACTTGTTTCAGAAAACTCCCGCTCGTCCTGGTTTCCGAAAATTTCCACGGTCATCCTCTCTTCGTCGTCGCCTGTAAGGAGCTGGAAATAAATCATCTGGAAGCAGCCAGGGGGAAGGGGGTTCTGCCGTTCAGGGCTGGGTGTTTGATTTTTATTTTTAAAGTTTATTTTTTATCTTTTTTCCTGTCTCCTAAAGGCAGCTCTGTGTTAGTTCTCTGATGGAGTTCTTAGGTGTTTACATCGGCCGCCAGCTGGGATGGGTTTGAGCATCTCCCAGCAGCTACACATCAAAGAGTTAAATGTAAATAGCTCGTCTTTGCTGGAGCTTGGCTCCCGCTGTAAGTAGGTGGAGTTTCGAATCTGGGGTCCCACAGACCCCTTGCATTTTTGGTTGATTGTCTTTAATTACTTTTGAGGGCTGAGCAAGGTTGCCGGTGCCTCAGGGCACACATGACAGACAAGGAATGTTCCTTAATGGCATTTATAAGGAGCACATCACGGAGCATCAAAAGCAGCAAAAATGACAAGAATAGCAAGTGTATCATTATAGCCTCCATTTAAGTAAAAGATGCAGTAAACAGAAAGGAAAACCAACCACACAGGGGGTGGATTTATTTGTTTTGATTGCCTATTATTCAAAAAGGCATTTATATCCTGATTTTCACAGTATTTGCTGAAGCCCTAATTTCACTGCTTGAAGGATGAGAGGACGAAGGTGAGGGTAGGGGCCTGGCAAGAGGGGGCTGCCCTACCCTCAGAAACCTAGTAGAATCCAGTTTAGGGTCTAAAAAAGAAAAAAAAAAGTTCTTGCTCATTATTATTGTTATTTTTTTAGAATTTCTTTCTGGGGAGAAGAACCACTAGAAGATGTTCCATGTTGACTGAATGAAGCTCATCGGATTGATCAAATCAAAATATAGGGCAGCCAGCTCAATTTGGCTCTCAGATAAACAATAAATAATTTTTTAGTGTGTGTTCCATGCATATCTGGGACAGACTTATACTAAAAAAAAAAAAAAGTATTCGTGGCTTATCTGAAATTCATTTAGCTGGGTGTCCTGTATTTAATTTGGCAGCTCTGGGTAAACCTTGGTTCCTTCTAATTCCATCAGCCGTGCGTCTGGATCACAGGCGAGGGAGAGTCCCCTTCCAATGAAAGAGAATTGGGCACGATGAGGGGGGTGAGCCGATGTTAGTCCTCATGGGGCGCATGTACCCACACCCCCTCGGCAGCATCCGTTGACATTTGTAATTATGGAGGCACGTGGAATTGAGTGATGGACCCTCAGCACCTACATCTGGGAGCAGAAGGGTGGGCACGGGGCCCGAAGACCTGAGCCCCGGACTCTGTGGCTTCCTGGGCTGTGACCCCAAGAGAGTGGTTTAAACTCTCAGAACTTTGGGTTCGTCATCTGCAAACAGGGATGCCTGAACCTCTCTCCTGCAGGCTCCTTGCCCAGGATAACACGCTAGAGCCTTGGGCCCAGTGATGGACAAAGAACCTTCTAGAAGGAATGGGTGTTGTGATGAGAGGCTACATCTCTGACGCTCTGGGGCTCCAGGCTTGAGAGATAGAGAGACCAGAGGCTCAGGAGCCATCTGTCCTTGGGCGATGGACTTCAGTTTGCTCACTTGTGATCCTTTAAAAATTTCAAACCACAATCACTCGTTTAAAGCAGAAATGGAATCTTGTCATTCCCCGGTTCAAATATCTGAAGTGGCTCCTTATCACACTTGGAATAACATTCGGGTCTTTTATAGGACCTCCGGACCCTTCGTGATTCCCCAGCGACCCCCACAGCTGGGACTCCCTCACCAGCTTCTCAGTGCTCCCGCCTCCGGTGGCACCAGAGTCCGAGGGAGGCAGGAGGGGGCCCCTGGGAATAGGAGTAGGACCCTCGAAAGGTATATTCTGTGCTTTGTGAGCAGCTCTGACCTGGACAAAACCTCCATGCTCCTAAGGTTTAGGCTAGTGCAGAAAATTCAAAGAAACTCGCGGAACTTTCCTCTCATTGACGTAGAGACATTCCTCTAGCAACAGGATTGAACGCCTTCCATGTGCTTGCCACTGTGCTTAGATTACCTCATAAGATTACATTTTAAAAAGGAAGGATTTCCACAGCAAGCACTTTGTATCGGCCAGTCATTGGATCAGATCCTAATAAATTATTTCTTGAGCTTTTGCTGGATAGGTACACTTTGTGATTGGCAGATAATAAAAGTACAGTTGGTATCACCATTGCACACAGGAGGAGACGGAGTCCCAGAGACAGGAAGTAACTTTTTCACTGTTGCCCAGCTAGGAAGTGACCATGGCTAATGACTTTCAGAGAAGGTCCTTTGCCGTCTTTACCCGGCTGCCTCACAGACCAGAGCACACAGTCTGAACTTCGCATGGTAGGTGTGAAACCATTTGAAGAAGTGGTTTTGCTGGAAAAGTTGAGATCAGCTGACCAGTCATATTAGTCAAAAGTGATTTGTTCTGCTCACCAGGTGTGGTTTAAAGAAGTGACAGAAATCGGGGCACCTGGGTGGTTCAGTCGGTTAAGCGTCTGCCTTTGGCTCGGGTCATGAACTCGGGGTCATGGGATGGAGCCCAGTATTGGGTTCCCTGCTCAGCAGACAGGCAGCTTCTCCCTCTCCCTCTGCCCCCAACCCCCTGCCACTTGTGTTTTCTCTCTCTCAAATAAATGAATAAAATTTTTTTTAAAAAGTTACAAAAATAACCACCTTCCCACTGTGAATATCTTCCCCTGCTGATTATCTGGCAATAAGAGAACTAGCCAGCGGTAAAACAAAAATGGTGTTTTTGGTCACCATTGAATTGACTCGAAATGTCTGTTCACCGCTCTTCACTCTCGGATTGATTTCCTTGTGTGTTAGTGCAAGAGTTGGCAAACTCCCAGAAAGGGTCAGAGAGAAAATATTTTCAGCTTTGTCAGCCATACCATCTGGGCTACAACGATACGACTTGGCCAATGTAGCAAGAAGACAGCCATAGACCACACGTGGATGGAGGGCTGTGGCCATGTTCAATAAAACTCTATACAATCAGTTCCCAGTTTGCACAGTGACGTTCTGTAAAGTCGCTAACAAACACTGAATTAGCAAATCCTGAGCCATTGCTCCCACGAGAAATACCGGGTGAGGTTCCTGAGAGCTTCAGGCCATGACAGTTTTATTACCGGATCAATAATACATAATCTTGTTGTATGTGTGTGTCTAGTAAAGACACCTTTTGGAATACACATGGTTGAACCCACAGCCACCAGAGCTATGGCTCCTGCCTAAACAAAGCTCGTCTCACACGTGTCACTTCCTTCCAATCCCCTTCTTACCTTCTTACACTCAGGAACAGTAGATCGCGCTTCATCCTTGTGCTTGGGCGCCATTTTGGAGAGCACATTCTCCCACAGAAAGCACCAAATGGGGGGGAACATGGCACTAAGTCGACATGAAAAGGACGTTTGTCTACAGAAGAGGCAGGAAAGCAGAGAGTTGCTTTGCTGGACAACAGTTGGGTGACTCAGATCGCTTGCTTCTTGGCGTATGTCCAAAAATGTCAGCCCCAAGTATGGATTTGGGGGTTATAAATAAGTTTTAGCAAGTAAGCAGGCTTGTAAAATATGAATAATGAGGGTTGACTACAGAGAGACACTGAAATTTGAATTTTACATCATTCTCACATGTCACAAGATATTCTTTTGATTTTTTTTTCAGTCATTTAAAACTGGGAAAACTATTCTGAGCTTTTAGGTTGTACCCAAGCAGGCAGTAGGCCTGATTTGGCCCCTGGGCTGTAGTTGGCCAGCCCCTCCCACGGGCCAGTTGTTGAGATTTCTCTGGAGAAAAGTGACCGGGAACGTTCTGGTCAGGATGGGCCTCTTCATCCCGGGACTCTCCTCACTTGGGTAAGAAAACGCATCCATCTGATATCTGCTGTCTACCCCTAAAACGGCGAAGCAGTAATTCTCCCAAAACCCCATGAGAGTTTGGTTCACTTTCTGGAGACAAACAAGAAAGGGATGAGTTGTTTTCTGACAGCATACGGCCCACCGAGTTAAGCCTGGCCGTCTCCTCCATCACGGTGACGTCAGAAAGAGCCAAAAGAATCCACACATTATCTGAAGCCCAACTTTCCCCCTTCCTAAAATTCCCTCCATCCTCGGAACGCCTATAAATAGGAGTTACAAATGAAAAGAAGGAGAGAAAGAGAAAGAAACGCCCGCCTTGTTTCTCTCAGAGGCACGTCCCTTCAGCACCCAGCACAATGCAGGTCATTATTCCAAATGCCCACGACGCAAACACAAACCGGGCAGACATCATAGAATTTGGGGAAATGCTTTGACTCCCAGTCATGAGTTTATCCATCGGCTCCTGCTGCAGAGTCCTCAAGAAAAGCCCAGACAAGTCGGAGGAGGTTGCTTCTAAAAACCCTTCCTAAAATAGATATAGGGTCAGAGTGAGGAATAAAACTGGCATTTGCCAATAATTTAAGAGTCAGTGTTTCCAACAGAGGATTGTTCATACCTTTTTCTGTTCTGAGGCCAACAGCTAGCCTGTGCCCTTGGAAGGAGAATTTCGATGTGGGACACCCATTCCTTCCTCCAATAGATTTGCTGGAGCTCCTACCAGCACCCGGGGGCTCTGCCTGACTCTGAGGACGGAAGAGTGAACCAGACAAATGTTTTCTGGGTTTGTCATCCCCAGAATGTCAGGGAAAGAGTCCCAGACCAGCCGACATATCAAGAATTCTCTCAAACGTGTTTTCTGGAAATCCCACTGCTTTTCCACTTGAAAGAATTCGGGGGATAGTCGAGGGACATATGTCCCGATCAACAGGAAACGTCTGGAACTTCTCCCTTTTTTGGCACCAGATCTTTCAAAAATAAAAATGGAAACGTTGGTCAGTCAGTCAAATCCACAGGAGATTATATTAGCCTGGCAATTTTTCTCATTAGAGAAACAGCCCCTGTAAATCTTGTGTTTGTGAACCAAGAAGTTCGTTCTCGCTCTGCTCTCTCTGAAACCTTGTCACTTCCGTTGACGATGGTTTTGTATCTGCTCTTCTCTGTGAAATTTGCCTTTGGCCACCACCAAGAATTAGTTGATCACCTCTAACCTAAAATCAGGGGATTTTAACAGCTTCTTAGCAAATCTTTGAAAGGTGGAGGAGGTGGTTTTAAGCACAGTAGGATCTATTGTTGTCCAAAAACCGGCTAACCCCCTGCTTTCCATCAGATGACAGGGACCCATGGACTGAGAGGCTGGCTGGTCCCACCCCACAGGGGCCGGCCCCACTGGCAGATCTTCTCAGACATCAGATTGGTGGCTGCCCACTCACAGCTGTGCACAGATGTTCTCCCTGCCTCTGTCCATAGTCAAGGGCACGTGGGCTCCGGCCTGTCCTGCGGGCCCAGTCCCCTTGCCCACCCTCGGCTGTCCCCTTATAAACACATGGTTGTCAGGGAAGGAGATGAGGAGAGAGTCAGGGAGAGAGAGGGAGAGAGTTGGAGTCAGTGATGCCTCGTGACACCCATGTCCCCTCAGAGTGAGAGATCAGACTCTCAATACAAGTATCTGAAGGAAAGACCCGACGGTGTTAACTGCATAGGTTTTCCCGGGGCTACTCTGGCCTTATAGATCTGGCCCTATCGTCTCCATCAGACAGAGCCAGACTCTGTGAGCAATGCTGGCCCCACCACTGACTAGCTGTTGGATGCGGGCAAATGAGTTAACCTCTGCCTCTCCCATGTGAAATGGGTCCAATAGCTTGTCCCTCATGGAGCTGCTTTCGGGGGTGGGGTCTCCTGTCCCATGTGGGGGTGATGCTCTGAGAGGGTGGGTCATGAGCCTCACGGAGGGACCAGCCACACTGCCCTGTGCCCCGAAATGATGTTGATGGGATTAGAATACGAAGACCTATGCTTATGGGAAGTGACACCACACACGGTCATGTCATTTTCTTTCTTTTTAAAAAAGGTTTATTTATTTGAGAAAGAGCAAGGGGGAGGGGCAGAGGCAGAGGGAGAGAGTCTCAAGCAGACCTCCTGCTGAGCGTGGAGCCTGGTGCGGGGCTCGATCCCACAACCCTGCAATCATGACCTGAGCTAAAACCAAGAGGAGTCAGACGCTTAACCGACTGAGCCCCCACCCCCACGGGCCCCCCAGTGATGTCATTTTCTGCACGTGTAGAGGGGTGTCCAGAAGGAACAAGCCCACTGGATGAGGGAAAGAAACTTGTGTTTTTAAACTTAGGATTTCTTGTACTCTGCATTGTAAATTTGCGAATGTATTTTCTTTAAAAGAGGTATTGTCTTAGGGGCCGCTGGCTGGCTCAGTGGATGAAGCCTCCGGCTCGTGGTTTTGGCTCAGGTCATGATCTCAGAGTTGTGCGCCCGGTGGGGAGCCTGCTTGGAATTCTCTTTCCTTCTCCCTCTGTCCCTACCCTCCACCCCTAAAAACAAACAAACAAATAAATAGATAAATACAATAAAGAGACAGTGTCTAAAATGAAAAACATCCCAGTTGAGGTCCATTCTGCAAATTTCTGGGCAATACTTCTCAGTACCATCCAGGCCATCCCCAAGGAAAATAGAAGCTGTCACAGGCGACAGGAGTCTCAGGAAACAGGATGTCTGAATGGGACGGGGGTGTCCTGGGTGGGATCCTGGAACAGAACGAGGGCACCAGGGAGCAACTAAGGAGTGAACTGCAGTTAGTAATTACGTATCTGCCGTGGCCCCTGATTGGGCCCCGTGTGCCACGATCGGCTAACCCGATGTAAGATGTCAGCCGAGGGGAAGGGGGGGCGGGGCACCCGGGAGCTCTTCGCACCGTCTGTGCCTTCTCTATACACCAGAACCTCTTCTGAGATGAAAAAGTTTCTGTAAAAAATGGAAAATGAGATTTCTGTTATCGTCTCCTGGAAAGGTAAACCCATCAGCCGGCAATATTGTGGAGGAAGTCTGGAGGCCACACGAGGTCAGGAAATGATGAGAACGCACGTCTCCAAAAACTGCGGATGGTGTGTGTGTTTGCAGGGACCGAGGGAGGAGGGCTGGCCTTGGTTTCCTAGAGCTGCTGGAGCGAATGACCGCACACTCCGCGCTGTAGGTTAGCCCCCCACCGACCCTCCAGGCTAAGGTCAAGGTGTCGGCCAGCGGCAGCCCTGCTGCAGGCTCTTGGGAGAATCTTGTTCTCCGCTTTTCCGGCTCCCGCAGGCCATGGCATTCCTCCTCCGCTCGCGGCCGCCCCTATGATCCGGGATAAGCTCCCATTTCAAGATCCTTAATCCTGACTTGCGCCCTGTAAGGTGACATCATCACGGCTTCTGGGGATGAAGTCCTGCGTGCCTTTTGGGGGAGGCATTATGCTGCGGACCTCTGTTGGCAAACAAGGTCTTTCCTCTACTCTGTGATTTCATACAGAGATCCATGCGACCTTGGGAAAATTTCTTCCCCATCTGGACCTCTGTTTACTCATCTGTAAAACACAGTGTCCTTAGCTTCATCTTTCGGCTCTGGGATTTCTCCCGTAAGGATGCTGGCTTGGAGTAGATCCGAAGGGGCTCCCCGCGACCCCTGAGGTTAGGAAGGCGGGGCGAGCACACTGTTTTACCCACCTCGGCTTGTAAGCGATGCCTTGATTTTCTCACCAGAGGCACCGAACTGCTGTTACTTTGGTGTTTTCCATTTTTGTAGTTGCTGTTTTGTACATGAGGCCTTTCGAACAGAAACTTGATGAGGGCAATGAAAAAAATGAAATATTTTGGAAACTTCCTGACCGTGCTTTCTAGTACTTTCTTCTAGGGCAGAAGTTAGAATTGGCCTTTGGCTTAGAAAATCCAGAGGTCTGGGTCCAAATTCAGCTCCACAGCTCAGTGGCCAGGAGAAGTTGGGCAGGTTAGTCTCAGAATTCTCCGGGGCTCAGTTTCCCGCTCTGTAAAACGAAGGAGAAAGAAACTTTTCTCTCTTGTCGTACGCATCTGGTGTCTTACAGTTTCCTTTCAGTACTGTTTTAGTGTAGCCACAGTTTTTGAGGTGTTGTATTTTCATTTTGATTCAATTCAAGCTTTTTTTTTTTTTTTAAGTAATCTCTACAGCCAACTGTCCAACTTGGGGCTCGAACTCCTCACAACCAGGAGATGGAGAGTTGCATCCTGTATGGACTGAGCCACAAAGACGCCCCTAAATAGTGCTTTTAACATGTTAGTTACTGGCTGATGTGGCTGACATTTTAACATACTGGTAACATTTTGTGCCTGGGAGGGTACAAGGAAGTGGACCCCCTCATACGCTATAGGTACAGCTACTGGATAAAGCAAGACAGCGATGAGGATCCTGCTGGAAAACGTGCCTCTACTCACTTTGGGGAGCTAGCCCACAGAAATGCAAGGGTCAGTGAGTAAGTGTGACCTGACAAGTTCCCCGCAGCAGTGCCGGAGAGGAATCTGCAAGAGCCTGGTCATCTAGCGGCAGGTCAGATGAGTAGCGGGATCTATATCATCTAGAATGCTATGTAGCTATTTAAAGGGGTCGTCAGAGGGGCGCCTGGGGGGTGGGGGGGTTCAGTCGGTTAAGCATCTGACTTGATTTCAGCTCTGGTCTGGATCTCAGGGTTGTGAGTTCAAGCCCCGTGTTGGGCTGGGCATGGAGCCTACTAAAAAAAAAAAAAAATTAAAGGGATCATTAGAACTGTAAGTATTAGTAATGACAGATGATACTGATGGACTGTACCAGACACAGCAATGAAAGCTCCCTTTGTGCTTGTTACTTGTGTTTGCTGTAGCTCATGAAATGGATTTAGTTATTCCTCCCGTTTTATAGGTGAGAAAATGAAGGTGCTTTGGGGGTAAGCAGGTCACCCAGGATCTTGAGCTCATGCATGGCAACTTGGATTTGAATCCATCATCTGGCTTCAGAAACTAGCTCTAAAGCAACTTCTTAACTCTAAAAAATGTGGCATACTGAACAAAGAAAGAGGCAAGTAAGGGGTTATTATAACCCCATGTTAAGTGACAAACACAAAATGAGTTGGACTGCCCACCCTTCACCCCCGAAACTCTTTTCTCTCCTTCATTTTTCTTTATAGTACTCAACAGCCCCCCACACACGAATGTGCATACCCACCCCCTGCGTGCATACACACACATGCACACCCAATTTTTGCTCTTTTGTGTTTCTAGCACAGAAGGATGTTATGTTGGCGGCTAGGAGACCCTGGAGAAATTTGCTAAATGAATGAATCACCTTCACTTTAATCCTGAAAGCCTTCAGCCACTAGTGGGGTCATTGGGCGGGGTCTGGGGCTGGGTCTGGGTCTGCCCCATCCCCTCTTGTATCAACCCAGCACTTGCAATTAACTAGACAGCGATTTCATAAATCTGGAAGCTAAATTTCTTTTGGCGGCAGCATAGAAAACTGTTGGCAGCCCCTCGCTGCGTAAATTAAAACAACAAGCTGTTTTTAAGAATAACATTTTTTTTTTTAAAGATTTTATTTATTTGACAGAGAGAAACACAGAGAGAGAGGGAACACAAGCAGAGGGAATGGTAGCGGGAGAAGCAGGCTTCCTGCAGAGCAGAAAGCCCGATGCGGGGCTCGATCCCAGGCCCCTGGGATCATGACCTGGGCTGAAGGCAGACGCTTAACAACTGAGCCACCCAGGTGCCCCAAGAATAACATTTTTAAAACATGCATACCCTTGAATTCATATCCAGCTCGGAACCCCACAGAACACAGGGAAGCTGGCTGCGTGCTCCATAAACGCTCCTTACTCCTCTGCTGTCATGAGAGCCACCACCGCCCTTTGCAAGGTGTTCTAGAAAGAACGGTGTTTGGGGGGCTCAAAGTCAGGACCCCGAGAGCAAAACTCGCATGCTCTACTGACCGAGCCGGCCAAGCGCCCCAAGAAAGAGCGATGTTACAAGGCAAGGGTCTGCTTCTAGCTCCTTATCTTAATCTCACTGGACTCGGCAAGTTGCCCCCACACCCGTGCAGCAAGGACTCACAGTACAATCACCGCAAACTGTTTCCTCTTAAAAATACAAAATGTTGGCTGCAGCTGCAGTCAATTTACTTCTGATGAGTCTAACCTTTCCTTCTCCGAGGAAGTTGTTTAGCAGGAGGGGAAAATGCGGTCACAATATTGTTTTATGACTGTTTATCTTTAGAGCCCAAGTGATATTGATTGCAAATATTTATGCGCATTTTTAAAAATCTCAGCTAATGTTTGGAATGCATTTTTTTTTTTTTTAAAGAGTGAAATCAGATTTCAGGTGGATAGCAATTTTGGAGGATTTCAAAGTCATAACCAAGCTTCCTCTACTGGCTCACTGGTCCGTTAATCACCCGAATATAGCAATTAGGCAAACATGATCAAAATACAGAATATTACCATTCTGCTTGGCTTTGGAAGGTTTGTCCTGGTTTTAAATGTCCATTATTAATGACTAGTCTAGAAATCTAAGTCTTGGCTTCTATTACATTAAAGAAAAGACCTCCAGATGAGAAAACTTTTCATTTCTCTTAGAAATGCTGCTTTCCTCTTCGAGAAATGACTAGCTAAGTGTCAGAGGTAAAGCACTAAATATAATTTCTCCAGCTACCAAGTAGCCACCAAGGTAAGTCGGCCACCCTGGGCCCAAAGAGCTACACTGTGTCTTCTAATTGTTTCCTTCTCTCCAAAGATAAATGCTTGTGGTTCTGCTACATAGTTAAATTCCTTGGCCTCTCAGGAAGATATTGGGAAGGGCAAGGGGTCTCATATCAGGAGGATCTCTTTGGCTTTAAGATCAAAAGATCTGGGATTAAATCCCAGTTTTGTTAGTTGTACTGTGGCCATAAGTGAAGTGATTTAACTTCTCAAACTCTGTATACTCCTTTGTAAAATGGGGAAAAATGATACTTAGTACTCTGTTGGTTGCAAAGTGTCTTAATGAAAGAAGAGGCTATTTATTGACTCAAGGAAATGGGAAGCTCAGGAACAGCTTCAGGCAAGGCTGCATCCAGGGGAGGTGGTGTCTGTGATGTCCTCAGGCATGCACGTTCTCCTTCTCCCTCATTTTCCATCTCTGACAATTTTTTTCTCACTGGGCACTGGCCTCTGTTAGAGAGGGGAGACTTCTCTTCTACCAACTTAGTTTCTGTGACAGGAGCCCTTGAATTGAGCTGACAAAGGACAGATACCCAGGACATAAAGCATACAAATTTTATTTGATATGAATACTTTTACATGATATGAGGGGCTTCATAGAAAGAAATGAAAACCCTCTAAGAGGGAATTAGGTCTGAGAACTTGCATACCATTTTAACAAAGAATGTTAAATTGTAGAGGCATGTCAAGATAAAGGAAAAAGGGGGTTGGTGTAGGGGGCAGGAAATTGTGGGAAAGTGACAAGGAAATAGGGAAAACTAAGGGAGGACAGGGTTACTTTAGTTTTTTGGTGTGAATTCATCTCTGGGTTGACTCCTCATCTCCGGTGACAAGGATGTTCTCCTCTTCCTGGTATGGGGAGGGCATCCTTCTCATGGAAATGTATGGCTTGCTCTTGGGTAGAAAGGAGGTGGTCAGAGGGTCCTTTTTGTATCTGCTGTTTTCCAGTTGCCTTCAGCTCAAAGTAATCCATGTGCCAGTGACCTATTTTGGGGTGGCACGCTCTGGTGCATTTCACCTCCTCCCCCTTCGCTGTGGGCAGACTTTTCCGTTCGTGAGGAAGGGGTCCTCGTTTTACTTCCTTCCGGCACCATGATGCTCAAAGCAAAGACACTTTCTCCTTTTCCTTCAGCTCCAAAGGGATGAATCGAGGGAATGAGGAAACCACTGATCGACTGGCTCACACGCTGGGCTCTCCTTGGCCTGCATCCGATTCATGGAGGGCCACCACTGGACAGATACGGGTTCTGGGACTTGGTATCAGCCTCCGCAGACTGACAACCCCACCAGCATCCCATGGCTGCAGGAGACTGAGGGAGAATTGTTCTCGCAGGATCTGCCCTGCAGCATGGATTCAAACAATGTAGATCAAACCCTTGCCGTGTGCTGGGCACAGAGGGTACCGGGAGGAGCACCCCGACCGGGTTATCTGTCTTGTCGAGCTTTCATAGGGGAACAGGAGGGGTGGAGGGAGACGATACTGGTGCTTAAGGTCATTTCAGACCGTGATAGTGGTAACTGTGCTGCAGTGGCAGAATTGGGGGCAGGGGCAGGGGGATCTATGGCTGCTGCGGGCACCACGGACGAGCTAGAAGCCAACATCGCACCCTATAACTACCTGCTGAAGAGAAAGGGAGAAAGAGTCCCCCGCGAAGCTTGGAAGAAAGAATTCGTGCCGGAGACAGAATGACCAGTGCAGAGAATCCTGGGGCTTTAATGGCCTTGGGCCACCAGGGGCACAGAAAGAGGGCTCAGGGACTCGAGGGGGAGGAAGGGACTGGCGAGGTAGGAGTGAGGCCACAACGTACCCTTTTGGCCACGAGAAGGAATATGGAGTCTGCATTCAGGGTGCCACCGGGAAGCAGATGTTGGGGGGGGCGGGATGTGCTCTTACTGATCAGTTGCGTGGTCGATGGAGCGTGGTCTGTGGGACCATGTGGTGGTGATTTCTCGCGGAGGGCTTACCCCTTCTCGAGACGAAACAGGTACTGAAGTTTGACTTCGCACGCACAGCCATCTGTAATCCGGACCACATTTCCCAAGCCCCAGCTCTGCCTTCTGGCCAAGGGGATGTGAATGGGAGCATGGCGTGGCTTCCAAGAACCAGCCTTCAGGAGAGGGGTCATGCCCTTGACCCCTCCTTCTTTCTCCCTGCTGGTGATGACTAGAGTTCAGGCAATACCTTGAGCCAAGAGGTGTTGAG
>CM053610.1:3993995-4005132 GCA_028646535.1 Procyon lotor | reverse complement strand
AATGGATGGGTGGGTGGATGGATGGGTGGGTGGATGGATGGTGGGTGGGTTGGTGGATGGATGGATGGGTGGATGGACAGGTGGTTGGGTGGGTGGATGGGCAGGTGGATGGGTGGATGGATAGGTGGTTGCGTGGGTGGATGGGCAGGTGGATGGGTGGATGGAAGGATGGATGGGTGAATGGGTAGCTGGAGGGATGGATGGATGGGTGCGTGAATGGGTGGTTGGGTGGATGAGTAGATAGATGGTTGGGTCGATAGGTTGGTGAGTTTCTACCTTCATGATAGTAGAATTTTAGTATAAAGGGTCTCATAACATCTTGTGTAGTTTTACTTATAAACATTCAAAGTTTCAATATTTTTAATCCTTCAGTAATCAGTTAAGATATTTGAGCCCCCCCATTGTGCCAGACACGGGGTACAATGGTGAACAACACCTAACCAGCCCCTGCCCCGGGACACTGACAATCTCCACTCCTCATTCCTGGAGTGATCGAATTTTCCCGGGGATTAAGGTGAATTTTCTCTGACTGCTGAGCACTTACCGTGTGCCAGGCTCCAGGCTGAAATGCCTGACCAGCATCATGTCAGCACTGAGTTCTCATGACAACTCTATGAGGAGGATAATATTAGGGTGCAGACCCCAAAACTGAGGCTCCAAAAGGCCAAGTTGTTTGCCTGGGGTGCCGAGGGGGTCCTTGTGTGCTAAGACAGAGCCAAGGCAGGACTGAAACCCAGAGAGACGGCCCGTAAGCCCATGCCTGCCACCAGCCAGGAACACAGTTCTTCTGGACCCTACCTCTGCTCAGGTGTGACTATCAACATTTCACAGACTTTGGCAGGTTTCAAACTCATTGTAATATAAGCCATTAAGCCATGGGCTGGATGCCAAGGAGCAGAGATGCCCCCTGAGACGAGGCACACATTTCCTACCAGCCCCCATCCCCGATTCTCCTATCACCCGTTGTCCCCACTCATCTCTCCCGTGTGGCCCGGAGACTCCAGGTTCCTTTTTTTTTTTTTTATTAATTTTTATTAACATATAATGTATTATTTGCCCCAGGGTACATGTCTGTGTCCAGGTTCCTGAGGTCGCCAAGCTCTAATTCTGCTGCCTGCTTGTAACACATGGACATCTATCAGTCACCTTCGTGAGAAGGCATGCAGAAAATAAATCAGTAATTTTATTTCATTTTTTTAAAGATTTTATTTATTTGACAGAGAGAGAGATCACAAGTAGGCAGAGAGGCAGGCAGAGAGAGAGGAGGAAGCAGGCTCCCCACCGAGCAGAGAACCCGATGCGGGGCTTGATCCCAGGACCCTGGGATCATGACCTGAGCCGAAGGCAGAGGCTTTAACCCACTGAGCCACCCAGGCGCCCCAATAAATCAGTAATTTTAGCCAGCGTCTCAAATTTACTTGAACGCAGAATCCACTGGAAATGTAGGGGGAGAGTCCCAGGTCCCTAGAGAGCTGGACACAGGGACGGAGAACCAGCCTCAGTTAGAGGAGGAGCCAAGGCAGGTGTGAGGACGCCGGGCAGTCTCGTCAAGCGCAGCTGTGGACGGCAGGCACCTGAGCTCTACTTTTCCCTGGGCATCACTGCATCCCAGAGTCTGAGAGCAGAGAGCCTCCTTGGCTGAGTCAAGGTGGTGCCCAGCCCTTGGCCACGGAAGGGCAGGGCAGTCCACGGGGATGGGATGGTGTCACCGGGACCGTGAGACAGAAAGAGGGGTTATTGGGATCCATGTCCCCAAAAACCTCACTTTTTTTTGTTGAGTAGGTGATACTCAACAATGGCCAGAACCTGATTGAGAAAATACCGGGTTATATTACGCAACGTGTGGGAAGGAACCACGACTGAGGATCTCCTCGCCAACACAGGTCGAGTTCTGTCTCCTCACTGGTCCCTCTGAGCTCACTCCCTGCTCCGACACAGAGAAATGCCAGAAGACGCTAGAAAAAAGGATAGGTATTTAGGGCCACAGAGGATGTCGGGGACCCTAACTTGGCCCGGCCCCGTGGACCAATACCAAGGTGGTCTTTCACAAGCACACTGCCTCCACTTCTTCCCTGGGCCCCTGGACGAGCAGTTCCAGAACGAATTCGGGGGACGCCTGCGCAGGTTTCAAATTCCAAGCAAGAGCTCCCTGCCGTCTTCATCTCCAGTTTGCCTTGACGACTCCCCCGGCTACGGAGCGGCACCAGACTGTCAACAAACCCATCCGTTGTTCACAACGCATGACACAGCGAGCGGGAACACCGGCCCAAATCAAAGCAGCTGCCCACTCAGACCGGCTCCCTAGGCCCTCGTAGGAAGCGTCCACGCCACGGCACAGAAGTCGCAACTCTGGGTGGGGACTTTGCTGGAAAATGCGACCAGATATCTGGATCGGCCCTTAGGGGCAGTAAAACAATGAAGAGTAAGTTGGGGCCCTCAGACAGTGAGTGTCTTGCCAAACGACACTAAACATTCTTATTACAGGCCGTGACACTGAGCACCAGATGGTACCGGCTCGCGGTGACTCATGCCGTGAGTCAGCGGGAACACACGGCTCCCCTCCCCCGGGGCTTGGTCTGCCGTCTCTTCCAGGCCCCCTTGGAAGAGGCAGAGGCACCCGGGCACGAGAGCCTTGGCAAGGCTGTGCTTCTGTGGCCAAGGTCCGGGCATGAGGCTGGCCCACAGGAAGAGGACGATGGAGAAACGACTCGGTGACTGAGTCCGCAGGGCCAGGAGGGACAGTGGGCTCTTCTAGCTGTCACTGGGAGCATCTCATTAGAGCACAGTGGTTCTAACGGACACTCCGGGGAGGACCTCTGGGATGTGTTATTTACCTTGAACACGTTGGCCCCCCTGACCCAGCCCAGGTGCGAGCAGACGAGGGGAAGGCTCAGGGTGACGGTCCCCCAAGGAGCCCGACGCCACTTCCCTACCCTTGGCGCTGCTGGAAATCTAGGTGCTTCTTTTGCATCAATTCTCTGGGACCCCCGTAAGTTGTTCCCATTTTACAGATGAGGACAGTGGGCTCTAGAGAAGTGAAGCCAACCATCCACGTGCAGTGACCTTGTAAGGGACAGAACCAGGCGCAGAACTGGAGCATGTGAGCCCTGTCCCTTCCTTCACTCCCCTGTCACCAAAGGACAAGAGACACGGGAGGTGGTTGGATCCCACATGATGCCTTTTACTGTCACAATGTTGAGTGGAGCAGAGAAAATGCTAGAAAGTTATGAGATCTGGGGGGTGGCGAAGGGAGGAGAGTAGGTTGAGCCAGCAGATTCCTGGGCCTCAGTTTCCTCCTTCGTAAAGTCAGGATGATGCCACCTTCTTGAGCAAGTGGGGAGACCCAAGTGTAGACCAGCTTGGGAACAAACTCTGCAGGCTCCCTGGGGCATCGCTGCAGTTACAGGAGGCACGTGGGCATCGGTGCATGTTCCCGCTAGATCTGTGCTGCCTCCTTCCCTGGCTTCCCCAAACCCCCAAGTCAATAGACTATATAGCCGTTCAAAGAATGTTCGCTTCGACTCCAAAGTTCATCTGACAGGAGGTTCAGAGTCCTAGACTTTCTGCAAATAGGGCCACCCACGATTCCCCCCATCTCGGGACCCAAACGGCTTATCTCCCATTATCAGTGGAGTCTGCTCCCCACCTTTGAGGTCCACGCTGACCTCGCAACTTGCTGTGGGTTTGCTCTCTGCGAAGCTAGCCACGGATCACGGAATCGGACTTCTGAGCTAGGAGAGAGACTGCAGGGAAGGGGCAGAGGCCATGAGGGTAGAGAGTCTAGAAAAGAAGGAGAAAGAAACCCAGTCAGCCCCCAGCTGAGCTGCTGGCTTCATCACTGACCACAGCAGATGCTGTAGAAAGTACGGGAAGCTCAATTAGCATCCTAAGGGAGCCCTGCCCGAACTCCTGAGCAACAAAATGACCGCTCAGTTACACGGTGTTGTGGGTGGTCTGTCCCGCACAGACACTGAGCCCGAACCACAGTCACACTGTTTATCACCAAAAAACTGAAAACTACCTACTAGGAAACACCGGAAAGATACGGTGGTGTGTACAAGCTTGCACACAAATCAACACTTCTTGATGAGGGGGAGACGGGGTGCTAAGCAAAGAGGTGTCCTAAAACAGAAGGTGCAGCACGTATGTTTCTGGAGAAATACAAAACGGTAAAAAAAAAAAGGGTGAAAAAGAGAAATAGAAAATTGGAGCCACACAAAATGCATTAAGAATTGAAACAGGAGGGGCACCTGGGTGGCCCAGTGGGTTAAAGCCTCTGCCTTCGGCTCAGGTCATGATCTCAGGGTCCTGGGATCGAGCCCTGCATCAGGCTCTCTGCTCAGTGGGAAGCCTGCTTCCCCCTCTCTCTGCCTGCCTCTCTGCCTACTGGTGATCTCTCTCTCTCTCACTGTCAAATAAATAAATAAATAAATCTTTAAAAAAAATAAAAAAGAACAGAAACAGAAATGAAAGCCCTTCTCACCCCTGATCCCCAAATGGTTTTGTACTGTGTTTTCACCCAAATCACCAAATTATCAACAGGCAATTCCTGCTGGTACAAATCGGTCAAGAAAATGGGAGAGGACGAGGTGGAAAAATCTAGTCCGACATGGTCTCCAGCAACGGACAAGGCTGACATGAATAGAACTCTCTATAAAGATATACGAATGGCCAAGAGCCCATGAAAGGAAGAGCAGTATCGCCAGTCACTGGGGGAACACAACTGAGAACCCCAGTAAGATGGCACTTTGCATGCATCAGGATGGCTAAAACCAAAACAGACAGTTACAAGTGTTGACAAGGATGCCCAGTGACTGGCCCACTCATATGCTTCTCATGGGAAAGGAAAACGGTGCAGCCGCTTTGGACAACAGTCTGGCAGTTTCCCAAAAGGCGAAACACAGAGCTATCACTGGGGGTGATTTTACCACCCAACAGAAACAAAAAATAGATCCAGGCACAATCTTCTACACAGATGTTCACAGCAGCATTATTCATCATAGCCTTGAAAAGTAGAATCGACTCAAATATCCATCCACCGATGGAAATGGATGAACAAAGTATGGTAAATCCACACCATGGCAAATTGTTGGGCAGGAAGGAGGAATCTTCGACACCTGGTACGACACGGATGAACTTGGAAATCACTACGCTGAGTACAAGAAAAGAGACAGGAGACCGCGGATGGTGTGAGTCCATTTCTATGAAACATCCAGAGAAGCAAATTCACAGAGACAGAAAGCTTAGTGGTTGTCAGTGCTAACGGAGAAGTGCTAAAGGGCACGGAGTTTCCTTTTGGGACCAGTGAGAATTAGCGGTGATGGTCCCGCAGCTCGGAACACACTAGAACCGCTGAGCCACTTTACAAACGTGAACTGCACACCGTGTGAATTTTCTCTCAATAAAGCTCTGTTTTTTAAATGGATGAAGCCAACTGAAGCCTGAAACACAGAACGCAGAGCCATTAGGCCACCAATACGTTGTCCCCTCTGCCCGTGTTCATCAATAGCGTCCTACTCAGCGGGCACCTGCTGTCTCTGAAAGACGCAAGATTGACACGGGACATCTGTTCCCACGTTCCACCCGAGCGGCCTTACGACCCTGGGGGAGGGAGGTGGCCTGGCTTGCAGCCCCCTTCCGCGGATGCGGACCACGTGCCCACCTCTCCGGGCTCATGGAGGGGCCGCCGAGCTGGGACGCAAGCGTGGCCTCCCTCGCCTCACCTTCTCCTGCTGCTCCTGATGAAAGCAGCAGCCGTGAGACCCCAGAGGTCGACGGCTCCCTCCTGAAACCCAGGTCGCCCCGAAACCCTGCTCTCTGTGAGGCGTGAACGGCCGGTGACCCCCACGTCATGGCACGGAGGGGTGTTAATATTTAACCATCAGCCTGGGAAACGGGGAGTTGCTACGGCTGGCGGCCTCCTGCTCCCGGGGACAGCCCTGAGAACCAGCTGGAATCTCACCCACAGGGAGAAGCAGGAGGAAGCACGCCACCACGAGAGCTCGTCTCCGGCGCCTCCCAGCCCACCTCCCCTGGAAAGTTCCACCACACTGGAAAAGTGGGTATTTTTAAGTCTCCAATGTGGGAAGGTGGAAAGTCATTTTTTGGGGTTTTTTTGTTTGTTTGTTTTTTGTTTTTTACCCTTTGGCTCCTTAGAAATGATTCAGAGACAGATCTCAAGGGCCTTTACCACGACCCACTCCCAGAGTGGGATGATCCCCTGTGGGGTGTGGCGGGGGGCACCCCCAGAACCGGCAAACCGGCCAGCTTGGAAGTCTGAGGGTTTCTCTGGGCTGGGGCACTCCAGGCAGGAGCGGAAGCCCCAGGGAACAGAGATCCCAGCGGGGCCACCCCATTCCCCAGCGCCCATGGCCCCATCACTGGAGACAGCCCCCCTCCCAAAGCCACGTGGGGACGAAGCCTGCTCCCCCCCTCCTGCCAGTGGGTCCCAGCGGTCTGGGGTCTTAAGAACTGAACGGAGCCTTGGAAATCTCTTCCCGCTGTTTTAATTTTCAGCTCAGGAGGCCGGACCTTGTGCGCGGGCCACCGGTGGCCACGTGCGGATGGCCAATTCTGGGCCTCCATCTCGGGGGTAGGACAGAAAACATTCTAGCCTGAGACTCAGCTCGACACTCCCCCCACCCAGCGTCCCTCAGACAGCCTGTCGCCTTCGGGGAGCACCCACGGCTGGGGTTTGGAAGGGCCACACCTGGAGGCACCCAGAGTCTCTGCAGGAGACGGGCAGCCAGGGGCCCCAGCACCCCAACTCTGAGGCCTGGGGAGCTCTCGTGCCACCGCACGAGATCTTCTCTCACCTGATCCTCCCTCTTCCAACGGGACACACAGGGTCAGGACCCCCACTTTCTAGATGAGACAGGGGAGGTGGAGAGGGGTTAAGAAAGTGTTCTCGGCCAGGGAGCGGCAGACCCCAGCCAAGAATCCTCCCAGGGGTTAGAATCCAGGAGAACGCGGCTGGCCCTGTGCCAAGTGACCCCCATCAAAGAAAGAGAAAGGAATTTCAGGTTCTGTGCGGGGCAGAATCACACACACGCACACCCTGGAAGTCCACATCCTATCCCCAGAACCTGGGACTTGTCGAGTCAAGGGGTCTCTGCCGATGTGATTTAGGGGCCCCCCTGTCATCACCAGGGTCTCTGCCGATGTGATTTAGGGGCCCCCCTGTCATCACCAGGGTCCCACGCCATCACCAGAGACAGAGGTGTGAGGACAGAAGCAGAGTCACAGGGACGCGACTGACGGCTAGCCGGAGGCTGTGAGCCAAGGAAGGAGAGTGGCTTCTGGAAGCCGGAAAAGACAAGGTGACGGACCCCCCACCCCCGCGAAGTCCCCAGAAGGAGCTCAGCCCTGACCCACCTTCATACTAATCCAGTGAGATCCATCCAGAACTGCCGACCCCCCAGAGACATAACATAGCAAACAGGTGCTATCTCAAGCCACTAAATTTGTGATTTGTCACAACAGCCGTAGGACCGAATGGAGTTTCAGTCCTGAAACCAACCCCCAGGTCTCAGGTGCTCTGTGAGGAGCCAGAGACGGGCTCCGACTCCAGAAGAGCCGAATGCATCACGCAGTGAAGGCTGTTAGATCCCGATCAGGGGGCGCGAGGAGAGGAAGGAGTCCTCCAGGGTGGCAGAGGAAGGAAAAGCACTCAAGGGTCTCCTGAGGCACGTCAGAGGGATGGGCAGAGCTAATGCAGCCAGGAGGGCAGGAAGGGCATTCTGGCAGAGGGAACAGAGTGTGTGAAGCAAGATGAGAGAGGTGAGGAGAGCCGACAGCTGTGGGGAGTTTCTGGTCCAAAGAGAAGGGGGAAGCTGGGAAGAGAAGAGTCTCCAGCCGGGGTTACCAGCAGACTCCCCTCCCTCACTCCTGCTCTGACCCTTACTCCCACCCTCTGGCTCTCTGCAACACTGCAGGGCTGGACGCTTTAAAACTCCGCACGCTGTGAACTGCTTCGAGGCCTCGAGAACACGCCCCAGAAGACAAAGAGCAAGAGTGAGCACGGTGGGGAAGTCTGAGCTTTCCCGGGGAGCGGGCATGCTGCTGCTCAGCCCAGATGAGTCAGGCTGGGAAGCCAGCAGCCCCCGTGCACCTGGAGTCTGACCAGCACGCAAACACCAGCCCACAGGGGAGCCGGGAAGGAGATCAAAGGGCCCACAGGGGAAGTCAGGCGGGGCGCCGA
Source organism: Procyon lotor (assembly GCA_028646535.1). Classification (NCBI taxonomy): domain Eukaryota; kingdom Metazoa; phylum Chordata; class Mammalia; order Carnivora; family Procyonidae; genus Procyon; species Procyon lotor. The sequence continues at coordinate 3,996,932 of CM053610.1, read as the reverse complement.
GGGGAGGGCCCCTCCAGGGCCCCAGGCTGGGGAGGACCCAGCCCAGGTCCCCAGCACCCCACCTGGGGCTCCAGGGAATGCCCTACCCTTCTACCAAGTCACCCAAACAGTCCCCGGCATCCCTGGGACAGGAAGATGAAGTCAGGGAGGTCTGAGGCTTTTTTTAAACACACTTTCTTTAAGACTACGCATATCCAGGAAGGCTAAAATTAAGACATTTGGGAGGAAGGTGGAAAAATACACAAAGAAGCATGATACCCTCCGCCCTCGGCCAGAGCATGAGTCGCCAGCCCACGCTTTCCCCACCCCAGGACCGTCTATCTGTCTGTCTGTCTCTCTCTCCCTCCTCCCTTCCCACCCCTGCCCTTGTCTGGGCATTCACAGGACGGTCAACAATACTCCTGTCTACAGTCCAGTAGGCCCATGTTGTCAAAAGTCAGGAACCAAATCAGCAGCCGCTAAGGCTGGGGCCTCAGTTTCCCCATCTGCAAGGGGAAGGGTTTGGAATTTACCAAGGTCTCAAAAACTGCCTCCATTAATTGAAAACCCAAGAGAGGAAAATGAGAGGGTCAAAAATGAAACGGCTCTGTATTCGAATAAGGGTGGAATGCACCACATCACCCCTCCTTGAGAAATTTCAGAATGTGCATTAGCTCTTTAAAGGCTCTGAGAAGTCTTGCTGCAAAGGAATGTCTACTCCAGCTTTGGCGTGTGATAAACAGGCTCTCAAATGTCTGTGTACACATGGGTCATGGGGGCAGGAAGTGGACGAGGAGGAACACAGCTGAAAATAGGAGGTTTTCCCCTATTGGGGATGCAGCAACCAGCAGGAGAAAACAATCAAGAGGTCTGAGTGGAACCCAGAATCCTCTTTGTGAGAAGCCCCCGGGTTGGTCCTTGGGTCACACTTTGGGTGGCCAGGGATGTAGGTATTAAAACACAAGGCTCTGGGTCTCAGGAGGGTTAAAGTAAAATCCCGTGGAGTGACCTGGGCAAGCCAACTGCTGTCCTTCGTGTTCTTTTGTTTATAAAATGGGTTAATTATGAGGATTGTTCTCAAAATGCACTAAATGGGATGACAGAGTCAGGAGGCCAAGCCAGCGTCCAAAGCCCGTGGCTCCAGGTTGGAGCGGACCACAAAGGCAGTGTGAATCTTCCCCCCGCAAGATCTGAGCTGCCCCGGCCCCAAAGCAAGGAGCTCGCAACCCAGTTCTGACCCTCACTCAAGACACGGCAATCCTAGAACACGCCGGGCTGTTGAGAGCGAGCGTGCCTGCTGGTCCCCACGGCAGCCGAGAGGCAGGGGCCGTGGTCCTTCCGCAGGTGGGAGGCGGAGGCTCAGAGAAGCCAGCAACGGTTCTGGTGGCCGAGGCAGAACTGTCACCAGGGGGAACCCCAAATAAGGGGGCCTACTCCCACCCTTCCTGACCTGATCCCCCTGTCCCCAGCAACCCGGGAGGCCTTCAGAGCCTCATCTCTGAGTAGATAACTGCTCTGCCTTCAACCCTTTATTAGCTCTTAGAATAAAAGGCCCAAAGTCCCTAACGTGTTCCCCCTGCCTCCCTGACACCCCGTCACCCACATTCCTCCTGCCCGCCCCCACCGCTTCAGCCTCCCCTGCCTCCCCTTCAGGCTTGTCTGGGGGGCGGGTGCTCAGCCTACCGCAGGCCCCCGTGCCCACTGCGGCTGTCCCCCGCAACACTGTCCCCTGCCTTTTGATCTCTATCACACCTGCTCCTCCTTCAGCCCCCTCCCCCCAGGGAAGCTTCCACCGACGCCCTGAGGGGCGCGTTGTCATTAGACAAACGAGCCTCTCCTTTCCAGTGCCCAGGCTGGTGTATAGATTTGTTTGCACAGGTCTTTGGGTTTTCCCCTTTCCTGACCAGATTTTGAGCTCCCAGGGCGCAAGAACGTGGCCTGCTTTGCCGGCTGCTGGCCTAGCCCCAGCGCGGCACACAGTAGGTCTGCAGTATCTATGGAACGAATGTGCTAGTGTGTTCCGCGCGCTCCTACCAGCCCAGGGGGTGGTTTCCGGGCTCACATTCTGTAATCTGTAAAAACAAGGAAAAGCATGTTTTTTCCTCTTCAAATGACTCTAGTGTTTTCAGCAATGGATTCGCCCCCAGTTCCTGGGGCCTCAGGTCACGGCTCGCTCCTATCCCGGTGCCCACGGGGGGTGCCCGGTCCCGCCCACCGATCACCCCCAGGCACTCCACAGCCCACCCTCCAGGCCTGCCTGTGTCCTCGGGGGGCTGCCGGATGACCCAAGCAGAGCCCCAGCGGGAAGCTGCCGGGGGTGTGGGCTTCACACCCCGTGGGTGAAGGTGGGCTTCACCTCGCCTGTGCCCTCATCGCCGCCAGCACCCGATCCTTCATGGGTGTGTGTCTGGGGGAAGCAGGAGGACACGGATGACAGGAAGCCGCAGCTGGGAAGAAAGCCAACGGTCAATTTACTTTTGGCCCCGACTCTTGCTCCCCTTTGCTTCCGGATCCAGAGTTTGGGCCCCAGAGTGTCTGGAAACCGGGGACACTCGGTCACTCCTTCCAACCGAGGCACAAGCCACACCGACACCAAAGGACAAGAGGTGAGCCACGTTGGTGACGTCAGTCACGGGAAGGCCTGGCGGGGGCGGGGGTTGCAGAGAAACGGGGCCTGCTGGGGAGCGCCGAGGGGCTTCAGGGCGGCTCTGGAAACCCACGGCCGGGTGGCTGTGTCCATCTGGCATCGTGGAGGCGGGTGGGCGAGACCCCACGGCCGGCAGACTCCTCTCGGGAGGCCTTCCCCGGTTGCCCGACTTCCTCCAGCCTCCAGCGCCAGACAGAAATAGACCGAGGTCAAGGCTGCCTCTTTCACGCACACTGGCGGCATAAACAAACCAACACAAACACAGCTTTCATGCTGGGCCATCCTCCCCACCTTCCTTTCTCGTTTTCGTT
>CM053610.1:3976203-3993895 GCA_028646535.1 Procyon lotor | reverse complement strand
GCTCGCTGCGCCTGACGCCGCCGAGCCCCACCGCCCCAATATCCCCACCAGCTGGACACCCTGCTGTATCTTCTGTCATATTTCGGGGACCCCCTAGAGGCAGATCCTGAGTCAAGGGCTTAAATGCAAGTAGCCTGAGAGCCACCCCCCCAGGAACCCCCTGGACGGGAGAGAGAACGTGAGGCAGGGATGGAAAAAAGCCCCAAGGGGACACAGTGTGCATCTGGGGATCACACCCTCTGGGCCCCTGGGATGCACCGCATGGTGCGTCCCAGGGGACAGGAGGCTGCAGGATTGATCTACCGGTCCCTGACCGCCGGTCACAGAGGGCTGCTTCCTGGGGCCTTGGGCCCTCCACTGGCTACAGACATTCCCAGGGTCAGAGAAGACTCTCGGGCGGGAGAGGCCAGTGCCCAGCAGAAGCATCTGTCTGTGGCCACCTCACTGGGGGGTGAGCGGGGGGCGCGGAGGCTCCGTCCGAGGCCACGGCTGGCGAGGCCAACATGGCAGGAGTCATCCCCCTAGGTGGCCAGTAGGGGCTGGAGAAGAAAGACTCCAGGCCGGGACAACCCCCCAAGATGCCCACAGCCATGGTGCCAGCGAGAGGGGAGAGTGATGGAGAGGAAGGTGGCAACACCCTTTATTGCCCAGGAAGCAAGACTGTGGGGGTCACAAGTTCTCTTGGGAATTCAGGTCCAGACATGCACGCTGGGCCCTCTGATGGGAAAGGGATCCGAAGTGGGACTCTGTTAGCAAGAGCTCTCCAAGGAGAATCGTCATTTTCTTTCCTTCGATGGTAGCTTTCTCTGCAGGCTCCTGGGCCTGACTCACGAATGACCCTGTCCTCCCGCCTCCACGCCCCCCACCTGGGGGCCCAATCTCTGAGCCAAAGGTCGAGTGCAAATCCCCAACCCCACAACATCGAGGGGGAAAAAAGAGGTCTGCTTTTGGACCTAGGTACCATCTTTAAAGAGTCCTTAATTTGGCCCTAACGAAGAGTCAGCGGCAAAAGAAATCCTAAAAGGTCCTTAAAAGGCTCTTATAACCTAGTCCTCTCTCCAGAAGCAAAACCTTCTGCCCTGTGCCAGGCCCTGGAGGGATGGCAGTTGAAAGCCCCAAACGGTACAAGGTGCTACCTAGTGATCCTGACTCCCCGTTGTCCAAGTTCAAAAGACAGTGAGACCGCACCGTGATGGGGGATTTGAGCTTCATTTTAAAGTAGGCGGTGTTGGGGCGCCTGAGTGGCTCAGTCGTTAAGCGTCTGCCTTCCGCTCAGGTCATGATCCCAGGGTCCTGGGATCAAGCCCCGCATCGGGCTCTCTGCTCAGCAGGGAGCCTGCTTCCCCCTCTCTCTCTGCCTGCCTCTCTGCCTCCTTGTGATCTCTCTCTCTGTCAAATAAACAAAACCTTTAAAAAAAAATAGACTAAAAAGGAAATTACATTTTGTCAAAGAGCTGGTTTGGGGGTATAGGTGTGGGAATTAAACTAGAGAAGACTGGACAGACAGGGAGATGGGGTGAGAAAACAGGCACTGGCAAACAAGATGTTTCCAGAGCAAAGGGGCAGGCAAATGCCACCCTGACCACACCAGAGGGTGTGTGTGCGTGTGTGTGTGTGCGTGTGTATCTGTGCACAGGAGGCAGCTGGAAATGAGGCGAGAGCTGGGCTGTGGAAGGCACGCCCCTGGACTAAAGAATTGCACGGTATAGCTACAAGGTGCCCAGATGAATACAAGTGTCCCAGATACCCCCACCCAGAGGGCTGGCAGGGCCAGCTCCACGGGCAGGGGACCTGGGCCGCCACTCAGGGGCCCACCCACGGAAGGACTCTGTGCATGGTTTAGTGCTTTCTCATCGCTGTCTGGAAATCCACGGTGTATTTTTAGCAAGTGGACCCACATTTTCACTTTGCCCCGGGGCTCCCAAATGACGCGGCCAGTTGTGGGTGCTTGTTTCTAACCATCAATAATAACGGCTACATCCTGGACAATTCCAACTACAGGACACTCCGGAAAGGCCAAAATTATAAAGACAATTAAAAAAAAAAACCAGGAGTTGTCAGGCTTTAGGAGAGGGGAGGGATGAACAGGCGGCGCCCAGAGGATTGTTAGGGCCGTGAAAATATTCAGGATGACGTCGTAATGGTGGACACAGTCATTACACGTTTATCGAAGCCCAGAGAATGGACACCACGAAGAGCGAACCCTGGTGTCGACTACAGTCTTGGGGACGTGCTGACCTCTCCATGTGGGCTCACCCATGTGACAGGGGTCCCCCCTGGCTGGCGATGTTAACATGTGTGGGGCCAGGGGGGTTAAGAGGAAACCGCTGTACCTTCCTTCCCCTCAGTTTTGCGGTGAACCTAAACTGTCTCTAAAACACGATTTTTTAAAAAAATTAAAAAGAATATACACGTGAAGACTTCTAATCTCAACACCTGACCTGCTGGGGTTAGAAATGAGAAATTTTTTTTCTCTTTCTCTTTTTTAAAGCTTTATTTATTTATATGAGAGAGACAGAGCGAGAGTGAGTGGGAGGAGGGGCAGAGGGAGAGAAAGAGAGAGAGAATCCTGAAGCAGACTCCCTGCTGAGCACGGAGCCCGACACGGGGCTCGATCCCAGGACCCCAGGATGATGACCTGAGCCAAAGGCAGACACAGCCGACTGAGCCCTCCAGGAGCCCCTCTGTGTTTCTCTTTAAACCTGCTCCCAGGTGGCTCTGATGACACCTCCACTTGGGCCTCCCCATCCCAGACCACAGGACCCCCAGAAACCCATGAGCAGGTGCGTGACGGGCACAAAGCAGTGTTTCTGGGGGGTGGAGAGCGGTCAAGGTGAACAGGAAGGTCAGAGGAAGGCAGGGAGAGGGTGGACTTCCTATTCCGAGTGCACATCAGAGCCGGCAGCACCCCCGACCCCGTCCAGAACCCCAGCGTCTCAGACCCTCCTACGTGGCTCCACGGCCCCCAGGGAGCTTTCCTCCCAGATGCCAGCACCCACTTTGCCGTCAGCATCCAGGACAGAAGTGCCCGGGCACTGCTGTCCCCGCCTCCGCTCCAGTGCGCCTCGATCGGGGGCCGTTCAGCCTTCGGGGGACATGTGAGGACCTCTGGAGATAGTTTGGGTTGTTGCCGCTTGGGGGTGACAGCTCATGGGTAGAAGCCATGGATGCTGCTGACCGCCCTGCAATGCCCAGGATGGCCCGGCTCGCACAGGGGTCGGCGGAGGACACCGCGGCATGTCGGCCGGGTCAAGCCTGAGAGGCTCAGCCTTCAACCCTCCTGTCAGAGGTGGCGGCGTAGACTTTTCAGCCACTTGAGCCCTGACGGCCGTGAAGGCTGCGACTCTGTCTCCAAAAGCCCGTGTAGGAGGAGGGAGTGAAAGTCACCCTCCTGAGACTCTAGGTGGCCTGGCTGCCTGCCTTTGCCCACTTCCTGGTGCTCCTTCCTCTGTTGGAAACATTTTCTAATTACTCACTTGCACACATAATCCTCGTCTTGGGGTGAGTTTCCAGGAACACTGACCTGAGACCAGTGGTCAGCGGGCTTCACTCCACGGCAACTCGCTCAGCCAGCAGTGGCTGCCTCTCGGCCTGGGCCCCCACTGAGGATCAGGCAGGAGGGAGCGCTGCGATCCATTAGTAATGTCTGCCTTGGATCCCGGAGGGGGCACGTGGGCCGTGTCGGCTTTCCTTCCTCCATTCCTGGAGTGGCAAAACGGAACGCCATGGGCACTGTGCGGGGCTGGGGGGTTGGAAGAAGAAAATGGTGCTGACAGGCTGGCAAGAAGACAAAGGAAGGCAGAACCAGTGTTTGCAAGAACCTTGGGCATTTGCCCAGACGCCTACTTCCGCCATGAACTTGAAACAACCAAGGATTTCCACGAGCATGGTTGATTCCTTTAAAACATCGTCTTCCAGGTAAGCCTGCCTTCCTCATCCTCACTGAGTTCATATTTGAGCAGCCCCGTTTCTGCCCAGCTACAGATGACCGCTCACAACCAAATTGAAAAATATTAATTCTCTTTGTCTCCTGCCAAAAAGGCTAAAGCAATTACAGGCCCTGATATGAAACACAGATGTTAATACATTTGGAAAAACAGGCTCCTATAGGCGAGCAGAGGTCCAAGTATGAAGTGCTTTTGGAATCAAAGCGCCAGATCAAGTTATACAGACAGCCCCCAATGCGAAAGCCATTCTCCTGAAATGCATTCCAACGTAGGAAACCCAGGGCCACGGCACACACGCTGACATTTCCCCTATTTGCAGACGAGAACCAATCCACCCTTGGGTACCCACTGGCACACAGCTCTAAATAATATAATTATAATCATCACAGGGAAACTTCCCTAAGATCGAAAAGTATTATAATTACGGGCAATTTTCACTTTTTTGGAAATTGGGCTCAAATGCAGGAGAAAGACTGCAAACAAGGCCTTCTCAAGTTTCAGCTCTGGAAGAGAGAACTTGCTGGAAGGTTTGCCTGGACGGACCCGTCGAGGCCAGAGGAGCTGAAGGTGCAGGGAGAGCGCGAGGCCGCACTGGGGCTCCTCGGCCGGTACTCACTCAGACGACAGGGCTGTTCCTTGCGTCTTCGTGCCAGGCCCTGCCCCGGAGCCAGGGATACCCGCAGGTATGGTCCCACGATCAGGAAGCCCACACCCTAGAAGAAGGCCAGACACACTTTCCTCCACTCACACACATGTAAGTTTTACAGAGCACCTGCTGTGTCCCAGGCTCCTGGTCCAAAGAATAGGACAATGGGCAAAATATAGCCAACTCCCGCCTTGCGAGGCACCTGTCCCTGCTCCGCGTCGGGGAGGCTCCCCCAGGGTCCCTGAGCCACCCAGCTTCCAAGTGGTGGAATGGGTGTGGGTCCAGATGTCTCCAATGCCCCTCCCCACCCCGGTCTTTCCCTCTTCCTTACGCAGGACTATGGAATACGCTGCTCAGGTCTTTTGTCTTCCCTGCCTCAGTTTCTTCCTCCCGCCATTACTCGATTCCTAGGACTGCTGTGAAGGGAAAGGATGAGAAACAGATGGGACTGAAGAGAGATGCAAGCTTCCTTCCCTTAATCCCTAACCTGGCACCGTGCCTCAGTTTCCCTGTCTGTGAAATGAGATGGGTGGTGGTGGAGCCTCCCTTTGCGGGGGCCGGAGGGTGATGGGAAGGACCAGAGAGTGCTACATGGCAAGTACTCCAGGCAATTCACTCTGTCACCATCGCTGTTCCAGAAGGCCTGTCTCTCTTTCCATTTGGAGAGGTGGCCTCCAGCAGGGCGGGGCGAAGGTCGCGCACTGTGCGATGGAAGGTATCAGATCAGCCCAATGGATACAGATGGACAAGCAGCGGCCCTTACACACAGGCAAGTCTGCAAGGGGACCACCTCATGGGGACATTTGCTCACCTGGACCCTAGCCATCAGGCGCGAAACCCGCCTGCAGTGATCAGAATGGGGCAGAGGCAGAGGAGTGCCCCGTGGTAGAATCATTTGTGTCCTCTCGCAGAAAGACGGCTGCACCCAGTCACTCACCTCGGGATCCCCACTTGCCACTCAGCTGCACGGTGCACAGCCCTCAAGCCCCTGGGAGGGGGGGGAGCAGGACAAAGTCTGCGCCCCCATGGAACGGACGGAGGGACTCATCCAAGGTCCCGCAGATCCTCAGAGGAACCGGCAGGGAAGGGGGCAAGGCCGCTCAGGGCAGCCTCAAAAAATACCGGTGTTAAGGTGCACCCAGACCGGATACATCAGAATCGTACAGGCGGGACCCCAGCACCCCAACTGGTACTTACTACCTGACTTTGAATTCCGCCTCTTGCGTGTGACGGGCACCCAGACCAGATACATCAGAATCGTACAGGCGGGACCCCAGCACCCCAACTGGTACTTATTACCTGGCTTTGAATTCCGCCTCTTGCGTGTGACGTCTGGAGGGTCATCTGACCACTCTGTGCCCCGGTTGGTCTCATCCACAAAATGGCAGAATACGGACTTTTTGAGGTCATCGCGAGGGGAGGACGCAGGCGCTAGCTTGCTAAGCACTGACCGGCTCAGTCGCAGGCACGGAGGCTATCATTGCCCACCGGCCCGACTCTCCCCACAAAGCCAGGCTTGGGATGAATTATGGAAGGAAACAAAAGCACCGAGGCCCGCCAGTCAGCCTCAGCCTGCAGGGCCCAAATCCAATGGCGCTAACTGGACACAGTCTCTGCCCAGCAGGTTGTCCCGTGTGCAGGCTTCTTCCGGGGTGATCCCTCTGGACACAGGAGGGGACCCCAAGGGGAACCAGGGGGCCTCAGGCGCCTCTCTTCCTGCCCAAGCAACTCTGAGCTGCGGTTTACAAAGGCATTAAGGAAACTTGCCAACGTGTCCTTGACCAAACTGACCTTCCAGAATGTCCGGTGGTGCCCAGGCAGCCAGCTGCTCCTTTCCTGCCCTCTGAAAAGGCTATCGGGAGCTGAATCGGCCACTCCTGAGAAAGCAGCTCCAAACCAGAGCTCCCGCCCTGGGGCTGAGGTGTAGTGGTGAGACGTGCGAGCCAGGAAATGGGGAACCAGGCACGTAGGCATCCAGGAGCAGCAGAAAGCTGCTTCCAGAAGCTTCTGGAAGCCTCTAGAGCCAGAGACTGAGGGGATCCCCACCCTCAGCCAGCCCCTTCCCTGTGCCACTGAGACTGTCAGGGTCTGGACCACACTTCAGGATTGGTCCTACGGAGACGAAGAGTCATCTTTGAGAAACCAGGCTAAAGGGAACACGGGAGTCTGTCTGTCCCCTTCTGTGTCTCAGGCGTATAAGACGGCTCACAGATGACAGAGAAGAGAGCTCTTGGTCACCTATCCGCAGCCCACAAGCTATACAAAACTGCCCAGCCCACCCCCAAGACTCTGACGTATCAGGAGTTAAAAATCCTCCCCTACCACCCCCCCCCCCGGTGATTCTAGCCCACAGCCAAGGGTGAGAACCAGAGCTGGGGGATCACAATCACCATCTGAGCCCCAAGTAAAGAAATCAGGACACATGAGAAGAACCATGGTGCTGCCACGGCCAAGGACACGAGCCCCGGAATCCCAGAGACCCGAGTTCAAGTCCCAACTTGGCCACTTTGTAGCTGTGTGACCCCAGGTAAGTCACTCCCACTCCCCGAGCCAGTCTCTGCACCTGGAAAATGGGGATCCCGGGTTTTCCGAGGATCATTTCCAGGGTACGTAAGGAAGCGGAAGTGCCCAGCACAGTCACTCCAGAAAGCACCAAATGATGGCAAGCCTAGAGCAGGGGGTGGGGATGTGCTCTGGTGCGTGACCGTGTCCCTCTGCCCAGGCATGCTCACGGTGATTAAAGTCAGAAAAAACTCAGTTCTGCTACCAAGTCCTTAACCTTTACATGGCATGAGGGAGACAGGGGAAGGTTCCAGAGAGCTGCACCCTGGAGTCCTCAGTGCTCTCCCACTAAGACCAGCTCTGCACCCAGTACCCACGTTCCCCGCCATTTCCCCAGATGGAAATCACGAGGGCATCCCCTGTGAGCTTGCCAGAAATGCAGAAGCTCAGTTCCCGGCCCCCCAGCCCTGCAGAAGGTGGATCTGACCGCATTTTCACCAGATGCCCAGGAGCCTGGTCACCAAACTGATTAAGGACAAGGAAGCTGCTGGGCTTCCTTCTCGAGAAAGAGAGGTCAGAGCTGTGGCAGGTATGAGTGTTCTGGGAGGGCTGAGGAGCCCTAGGACACCCAGGAGCCCCAGGACACCCCCTCAATGGGAGGAGCCAGGAGTGCCAGGGGGGGAGGGGGTCCGGGGAAGGCCACTGGGTGTGACAGAGCCCACCCCCCCAGCAACAAAGGGACACATGCCTGCCTCTTCCCTCTCCTCGTTTGCCGGCTGCCTTGGCAAACAGCCCCTTGGCCCCCACTCCAGCCTGTCACGGGGACAGCGCCTTCTTCCTCAGTGACTCAGGCTGTGGCTGAGCCAACCTTGGCCCCAGAGACCACTCTGAGGTCACCCTCCTGACAACCAAAGTCCCTGAGAGTGACCGAGGGACACTTTTCATCCAGCTGCCAATATCATCGTGACCTTGGCAGTGACTGACACCCTTTGACCCGATTCTCCTGCCCTAGCAGGCCTATGTGCACCCCCCCCCAGGTTCTCACAGAGCACCTGCGTCCCCCCCAGAGGGGGCAGCCCTGGGAGAGCAAGCTTGGGCCCTACGGTGGGCGGCGGTTGAGGACGGAAATGCCCATTCCAGTTTCCATGAACGAAACTGGTTAACTAAGGCGCCCCCCTGGAAAGCCAGGCCCAAGCCGGTCCAGCCTGAGTCCTGGGGTTCAGAAGAGGAGGGAAGGCTCTGATCCCTCGCCCCCCACCCCCAGCACCACTCCCCCAGCAAGGCCACTGAAGCCAAGGCCCCCGTCCCTAGACCTGCCTCGCAGCCCCACTCGTCCCGCAGCCCTCCGAGGGTGGCGCCGGCGGCCTCCCCAGCTGTCGGGGACCACACTTTGAGCAGGTCCCGAGGGCTGCGGAAGGCCTCCCACTCGGCTCATTATCAGAATTTAATCTGGATTCCGAGAGATCAAGAGGACTTGTTGGGAAGTGGCTGCCACGAGGGGAGAGATGCGGAGGCTAACCCAAAGCCAACTAATCCCCGGCACCCCCGAGCTTTCCTGGAGCTCAGGCAGAGGCTCGCCAGAGAGCTTGATGCCCCGGCCCCACACAGCTGGGCGGCTGGCGGCAGCAAGACCCCAGACCCCTCAGCAGAGGGAGCAGGCTGGCCACACAGCAGGGTGGCAGGGACAGGATCTGGGCTCCTCTGGGGATCAGATGAGGGGCAGGCCTTCAGCCTGAAGAAGATACAGGGCCCATCCCCAGCCCCCAAAGCCGGGAAATGTAAACAAGGGCCCCACCTCCACACAAGCTTAGGCCTGCATCCCACTGGAGACTGCAAAGTGAGACATTTGGCAGTGATGGGCGGAAAGCACTATTGCAGCCAAACCCTGGAGGCCCCCCACCCCTTTTCCCTTCGAAGACCTCTGCATTCCCTGTGGTGGTGGTGATGATGGTGATGGTGGTGATTTAGGTGACGGCGGTGAAGGTGTTAATGGTGTTGATGGCACTCGTGGTGGATGGCGACGGAGACGGTGGTGATACTGGGGACAGTGACCCTTTACTGAGCACCTACTATGTCCTAAGTAAACCCTGAAAGTAAAAGTAAAATAAACATGCAGTTATTATCCCCATTGTACAGAGGAACCTGAGGCTCCAAGCTCACTGCTTCCCAAGTCCACGCTGGTATGGAGCGTCGGGATTTGAATCCACACTCTCAAGAGCTGGGTAATCATATGGCTTCTGGATTGAAAACCAAATGACCCACCCAGAAAACACATATAAATAATTCCAAAAAATTTTCTAACCTTTTAACCTCTGGAAAATAAAGACCTTGCCTCCTCCTTTCAGGGGCAGAAAGGAAAGTTAGAGACCTAAAGGCAGCAGCCCCTCCCTCTCCCTCCACTCCCTGCCTCTTTTCTGTTTTGCAGCTGCCAGGTCCTCTCCTCGGCCCGAGAAGCTTCTAGAGGGCAGGGGCGTGGGTGCCCGGCGCACAGCAGGTGCTCAGACATCTGCTGGCGAGGGACCTGGTCTCCCGGCAAATCGAACGCCCCCCGAGTCAGGAACGCAAAGCAAGGCTTGCAGCCCCTGAGATGGTCTGTGGCTGAGCTGCTCCCCGGGGACAGTCCATGTCACCCACCCTTGCCACCTGCCAGAGAGTTGCTCACAGCCGTCCCGCCCGTCCCTCTTCCAACCACAGTGACTCAGGCCTTCTCCCCTCCCCGAGGGCCTCCGGATCCACCCCACGGAACTAAGACAGGGTCGAGGAGGCAGCAGCCTCAAACCGTGACGGGACACGTGCCCACGAGGCCAGCAGGCTGACACAGGCAGAAAGACAAGCCGCTGCTGGCAGCCTGGTGGGGAAGCCGAGGCTCGTGTTTCATTAAGCAACGACCAAGTGGCTCATCCCAGCTGGGTGTCCCTCTGTGCTCCCGATGACCTGTGCTTGTCCCCACCTCAGGACCACCGCCTTTGCCATTCCCCCGCCACTCGCCCTGCTCCAGCCCACGCCTCGTTGCCAGAGCCTTCTTGTCATCCCAACACCTCAGCTCAACATGGCCACGGCCATCCCTGGCCACTCGATCGCGTTAGGAGGCCAGCTCATCTGTTCCCTTGCTTCCTGGTTTCCTGCCCATCTCCTCCAGCCCCTGCTGTGGGCTGGAGAGTTTCCCCTAAAAAGATACGCTCGAGTCCCACCCCTGGTACCCATGAATGTGCCCGTATTTGGAAAGAAGGTCTTTGCAGATTAATATCCTTGGTTAAGGATGAGGTCGCATTGGAGCAGGGAGGGCCCGAGGTCAGGATGGCTGGTTTCCCTCTGAGAGGAGAGAGGCGCACAGGAGGTCCCGCGAAGGCTCAGAGCCACATGGGAAGAGAGCAGCCCCACCCCCGCCCCTCACGGGTTTCAGAGGCAGCAGATACCCTGATCTCCGACTTCGAGCCCCCGGAACCCTGCGAGAGCCCATTTTGTTGTTTGAAGCCACACACTGCGTGGGACTTTGTTAGCGCAGCCCCTGAAAACCAGTCCCCTCCTCAGCCACCAATTGGGATGAGGCCCCTGTCCCCAGGGTCCAGTTGCAAAGTCAGCGCCTGGCCTGTGGGTGCTCGGGGGTCGGAGAATCACATCGCTGGGCTCCCACGTCTCTCTCCGGGTGCGGTGGCCTCAGACCCCCACAAAGGAGGTCCCGTGCCTGTCGCACCAGGCTTGCCCATCTCAGGGACCGGTAGGTGGCAACACCCCTCACAAGACGCAGCAGTGTCCCAGCCAACCCCGGGGACACTGCGGTGGCCGGGGAGGGCGAAGGCTTCCCTGCCCAGAAACTCCAGAAACTTGGAGAGAGAGCGGCCCAGGTGACAGCAGCCAACCTTTGCATTCTCCTCAGCCAGACCCACTGGGAGCAGCCGCACTCCTGAGGGGAGGCCTCTTGCGGAGACTCCTGAGGCAGGAGTGGGGGGCCTGCCCCAAGGGGAGGGGAGCGAGCGGGACTCGGCGTTTGCACGTTTGCACAAGTGGGCCGACAGAGCGCTAGTGACAAATGGCCTCTGGGCACCTACCTCCTTGGCTGCTACGGGAGAAAAGTCAAACCTATGTTTTTGTTCAGGAGTCCTGGGGGATCTGTCAGGGTCCAGAGCAAACGTGTGTCACACCCCCAAAGTGGACCCGCTCCCTCTTCCTACAACTGGTCTGAGGGGCAGGGCACAGATGTTGGGGTTCACTGGGGGACCGGAGTACCTATCGTAGGGTTCGGAGGGGATGGCCAAGACCACCGCCACCTCCCCCACAGCACGCCCTCCTTTGGGTGCCCTCCCCTCCAGGGAGGGCTGGCCTCCCCATAGGGTGGGCAGGGCCGTGCATGCAAGTGGGGGCTCTCCGTGCAAATTCAGTCCCGCCCATCAGACTGACAGAGACCAAAAGAGCTTGATCAGAGATCGGCCAGAGATCAGCACACGGGAGATAGGCCTTCCCTTTGCTTGTTGGTATAAACTGACATAACCTCCAAGGATGACCATCCCGCAAAATCGATCAATGCACCCTCGGACCCTGCGATCTTGTCTCCGGGGCTGTAGCTGGTGGACACGCACCACTGTGAAATACCATCGTCCACAAAAATAACGTGCCTCCCGCCTGCCACACAGAAACATGGAGAACCCGCCAGGGTGGAGAACCTGAAACGGGGAGCAGAGGCACTCTGCCCACCTGGGGGGGTGGGCACCGGGGCCCAGAGCGGGGACGGAGCCTCTCTGGTCGCTGTAGCTGCTTCTCTTGTCAATGTGACGTGGGTGGGTCTCACCTACGCAAAAGTCTCTTTTCACAAGAACGACTTTTTGTACATCTGGGTTCAAATCCTAAGTTGGCCACTTTTTCCCTGGGTGGTGGCCCGCAGCTGACACACCCTTGGCTTTCAGCTCGTAACTCTCCCCGTGTCCCAGAGGAGCGGCCGCCTCACAGGGCTACTGGGAATCCGAAACCGAAACCGGGTAACAAATGCAAAACAGTGGAAACCCTCAGAAAGAGAGGCCTGGTTTTCTTAGTCTTTAAGAAGATGACCCGCAAAGGAGGTGGTGACGTCTCCTCTGTCCCCGGGGTGATGCCAGGTCCCCATTCCCACTGCGAATGCTGGGACTGTCCATCAGGAGGCACCCAGAGCACCTTCCCCCCTTCCTTACTGGGGAAGGGCATCCAGCAAGGACAGGAGTCCTCCAGCCTGAGCCAGCCCACGAGCCAGCCTCTGGGCAGCACCACTGGCGGGGAAGGGGGTCACAGTCACCTCTGGAAGGACCCATGTGCTCGCTCCATGCTCCGGCCCATCTCAGGAGACCTCGAAACTAAAGGGTCTCAACACAGTCAAGTCTTTCCACCCAAGATCTGGGTTCCCGGCCTCCTGATTCTTAGAAAGCCGAGTTCTCTCTCTGCCTGTTTATTTCTGGGTTGGGGTTTTGATCCCATTTTATTACCAATGGCCACCTTCGCTAGTTGCCTGATGTCATGTGCTGGGCTTTACTGTGATCAGGGGAGATAGAGAGACCCTCAAAAAATGCTTCTTCCTCTTCCGTATCCCCATCCCCTCCTTGCCCCTGAAACAGACCACCCACAAATACGCCCACGGGCTCACCTGGCCGTCCCCCATTCCTAACCGGGTTTGCTGATGGGGAGAGTTTAAAGAAATAGCCTGGCTCGCGGCTGGCGGCCCCGACCGCCCCGCCCCCAGCCGGGCCACCGCCCCCTTCCTCCTCTGCGGCTGAGGGCAGCTCAGCACCCCTCCCAGGCACGGGTCCCAGCACCCACCTGCCCAAGTGCTCCTGCAGCACCTGGTAAACGCTGATCCGGAACGTCTCATTGTCAAAGCGCTCCGGAATATAGTCCTTGTAGATCCGGAATTCGGCTGCGGTCACAGCCTCCCCTTCCGGGATCTTGGAAAGATCAAACCGGAACTCGCGATGGTGGTAGCGCGGGTAGAAGAACTCTTTGTCGTGCTCCACTGGAGAGGGAAGAAAGCACACACCGCGCCGAACGCTCGTTAGTTCCTGGCTTTCACTCTCACACCGCGGAGTCCAAGCACACCCACGGCCGGAGACCCCCTGGTGCAAACCGCCCCTTCCGCGCTGCCCCCCGCAGCCTGGCGATGCCCGGCTTCGGGCCCTGTGGTCACCTCGAACGAGAGCAGTGGCTCAGCATCGACCCGCTGGGAAGAGCAGGGCCTGCGTTCAAATCCAGGGTCGGCCACTAACTGGCCGGCCTGCACGAGGTACCCGCTAATCTGTCTGGACCTCCATTTCCTCATCTAAACATGAGGACGATTATCCTGCATGGGTTGTTGGGAGAGCTAAGGGAGGGCCAGACAACAGTGAGCTATTAAGAGTGTAGACAGACCTCATTCTGCCTGCCATGCCCCCCGGAAGCCTGATGGCGATCCGCCCCAGCAGTAGGTGGGAATCACCATGGGGGCTTGGAAAAAACACTAATGCCCTGTCCCAGTGGTGAGCTGGTCAATATTGATGAACTCACTCTCTGGGACCTTAGCTGTTACGTCCACCAATTTCCGTCTCTGCAGAAGTTTGAGCTACTGAGAAATAAGTCAGAGAAAGGCAATTATCACATGATCTCTCTGATATGAAGAATCTGAAAGGCAGGGCGGGGGGGGCGGTTATGGGGGGTTGGGGGAGAGAAATGAAACAGGAAGGGAGGGGGAAGGAGACAAACCATAAGAGACTCCTAAACTCAGGACACGAACTAAGGGTGGCTGGTGGGTAGGGGGGTAGGGATAGTGGGGCTGTTGTGGACACTGGGGAGGGTATGTGCTATGGTGAGTGCTGTGAAATGTGTAAGCCTGACGATTCACAGACATGTACCCTGGGGTAAATAATACACTATATGTTAATGAAAAAATAAATAAAATTAAAAAAAAAAGAATTTCGAGCTACCGAAGTGAAATCACTGAAGAAGGAGGTGGGAGACCGACATGGGGGGCTCCAGCCCCCCAGTGTGCTCACCCTCCTCTGAGCCAACTGACTCAGTGTCTTTGGGGAGGGGGCCCAGAAACCCGTACTTCTTAAAGCACTGCAGATATTTCTAACAGCCGCCAGAGTTTCCAACCACAGCCTTAGACTAAAAGCAGAAAAAGCGGTGAACAGCAAGGTCAGGGGGTGTGGATTTTTTAAATGACTTCTGGATAAAACAAGGCCAAGGCCTCAACTCTTCTCTATACCGGCCGTGAGACTAGACTGAGGGATTATGCTCATTTCATCGATAACAAATGTTAAATGGGGTAAGCCCAGATAGAGTGTTTCTGGAAGTGGATCCGTGATTCCCGAGGTTCACGCATCCTCTGGTCCAAAACGGAACAGGGATGAAGCTGGGAGTCGTCAAGGGCTAGAAAGACGCAGAACGGCCAAGTTCAGGCAAGTGTGTGACACTGCAGACCCCTTTCCTCTCCTGGGAGACACAGCCCCATCTCTATTCCTGCCTGGGGGTGGCGGGGAGGTGACCGGAGACCCAGAAAATAGGGGAGAAATATGCCCAGCCTCACCTCCGGCTTTGGCTTCCTAATCTCTAGAGCCTCTCAGGTTAGGTCAGGGCTGCCCAGCTGCAGGCAGGACACGAACGACTTTGAGGAAGAGGGTTCACAACACGGGCAGCCCAAAGGCCCTTCTTACAGGCCTTCGTTTAAAAACAACAACAAGAACAACAAAACTATTTCACACCTTAATAATAGTTCTAAAAGATACTGGGATGAGGGCTGGGGTATTGACGGATTATCCAGTTATCAGGCTGTTTCCTGTTGGGCAGAGGGGGCAGGCGAAGTCCTCAAGACCAGGGGACTCTGGCTGGGCACAGGAGTGACCCTGCCTCTGGAGAGACCTCAGGAAAGTGACCTATGAACTTCAGCTGCTGGAATCTTGGGCCACACGTGGAGAGCTGGCCACAGAAATGACCTCTCCAGAAACCATCCCATGGTCCCTGCTCCTGTCTGCACCTGTCCTCCTCACTTGCTCTGTCCTTGACCCCCACCGGGAGCACTTGCCTCCTGACACAGTCTCTGGGAAAGGCTGAGCTGGGGGACAAAGAATGCTGATGGGGGCGGCCTCCCACTCTGATTTATGCAGAAGGCCAGTAGGGGAGGAGTCTTCGTGGCAGCCTCTGGGAAGGACAGCCCACGGGGCGCTGGGGAGGGGGGGTTCAAGTGAGCCTCAGGAGCGGACCTCAGAGTGAGGGAACAGAGCAAAGCGCCTGCTTCGGTCACTATGGAAACACCCAAGGCAGGCCTCTGTCACCTTTCCAGCTCACTCAACCTTCAGGTCACCTAGGAGGCGAGCACAAAGCCACGTTGGCAGGGGAGGCATCTAAGAGCCAAGAGGGGCTGATTGCCCTGCCCAGGGCCAGCGCGAGGCCTCAAATCGAGGTCCCCCCCACTCCCTTCCAGGTCCCCTCACTCCCCTCCAACGCCTCTCAGTGGCCACGCCTCTCGGTGGCCACGCCTCTCGGTGGCCACGCCTCTCGGTGGCCACGCCTCTCGGTGGCCACGCCTCTCGGTGGCCACGCCTCTCGGTGGCCACGCCTTTGGCTCTGCAAGGGCGGTTCTTAGGTCTGTCCTCAGAAAACTTTCTCGTTGAGTGGTGGCATATGTAGGGTGTGCACGCAAACTGCGTGTGTGTGCTTCTGCGCCGTGTCACCGTGAACCTCCCCAGGGGGCTCCTCCCAGACCAAAAAATAGAACGTCGCCAGCACCCCTTTCCTCTCCCCCAACTTCTCAAGCCTCGGGTTGGTTTTGCTCGTTTCAGAATATCACAAACAGGAAATAATACCGTACATATTCTTTTGTACATGGCTTCTTTGATTCAGCAATGTTTATGTGGTTCATCACGTGCCTGGGGATGGTCACCCAGCCCTGGTGTTGTGTAACAGTCCACGCGTGGATTTCACCACGATTTACATGTCCATTCGCAGTCCATGGGCATTCCGGTCGTTTCCAATTTGGGGCTCTCAGAGCAGGGCATTGTGGGCTGAAGTAGAATTGTGTGTGTTCCCCTTTAGTCATGTTGCCTAGCTGTTCTCCCCCAGTATTGCCCTGGGAGCTTTTTTAGAGGATGCAGGGAGGAACTGTGGAGAAACACAAGTCTGTCCTATTAGGGAGATGGGCCCAGTCTGGGCTTTTTTGCAGGGGACTGGTGGAGGGCGGTCAGGCAGCCACCCCTGGAGAGCACCGTCTACCCCGGCTCCCAGCGAGCAGTCTGCACTTGAGCCCACGCAGCCCCAGCCGAACCCCCTCACTGTTGAGCTGCCAGTGACCACACCCAAGCTGCCCCCCAACCCCGCAGCCCTACCCGACCTGAAGTCACCAAAGACCATCTCGTAACTAAATGGAAAAGCTGTTTTAAGGCCATGATCTTGCCGGTCTTCCAGGTACTAGCATGCAGCACTTGGTTCTTCCTGCCTTGGAAAACCTCATTTTCCTATGGTTCCTTTTCCTGTGAGCTGCTAGCTTTCCCCCAGCTCTCTGGTCACTCCTTGAACATCCCCTTAAACAGTCCCACTAAAATCCCTGGGAGCTGAGGAGGAATAGAGGAGCATTCCACGGCCACCCCCTTCCCTGCAAGCTGATAGGCCACGCAAAGTCTCCATTTCCAACTGTCTGCCTCAGTCCTCCCCCAGAGAATGGGGGTGCAGAACCCTACTTCCAACGAAGAGGGCTGAAGAACCCAGAAGTACAAAAAGGCTTCATGGAGCCTATTCCTGAAGACTTGCTCTCATCCGGGTCCCGCTCTGAGCACTCAGCCCGGTGGGGTGGGATTGATCCCCATTTCACAGATGAGGCATGGGGAAACAGGTAACTTGCTCAAGATCACAAGTTTAGTCTGTGGCTGGGCTCCGAAGCTCACTCTTTTGACCTTGACCCCTTCTGGAGCCAGGTGCACTCAGCTCGAATCTGTGTCCCTACTCTTGGCCAAGTTACCTAACTTCTGTGTGCCTCCCCTCCTCCCAGGATAATGATAACGGCCCTTTCTCTGTCCAGAGCGGGCACTCAGACCAATGTAAGTTCACGTTTGCCCTTGTCACGGGGCTCTCAAACAATGGGGCGGGAACATGCCAGTCCATACAGAAGAAGCCTTATGCTTGGGTGGCTATTTGCATAGTTTGGCTATGACAACTGTATTTGAAAAATATCTCAGTCAGACCAAACGCTAAAGAAATGTTTGAAGGAGCAGGACATTAACACAGGTGCAACCACTCAAGTCATACCCGGGGAAGAAAGAAAACACTGATACATAATTACAAAAATATATCTGTAGCAGCAGGTGTATACATAACTTCTTAAATGTATAAGATAAAATGTATCTTAACTGTTAAGACAGTTAAGATACAAGGGTTATAAGGTTTCTTTTGTTAAAAAGATATATGCATGGTGTCCGGCTAAATTTCCTGCAAACATTTGCAGGCTCTCCCGGACAGGTTTCTGCGAGCATCACCTTCATTAATTATTTTAAGACAACGAGCAGTAGGAACCACGTCGACCTTCTGCTCTTCCTGAAACCACATCACCGTGGGTTCTAAAAATAATTTTGTGATTTATCAAAGCCAGTCATCTTTAAAAAAAAAAAAAAAA
>CM053610.1:3947570-3975703 GCA_028646535.1 Procyon lotor | reverse complement strand
AGAACCATGCTTTGTAGAACTGTATTTAAATCTGTAAAATGAGGGCGTATGGATGCCCCAACATACATATACTTATATCCATACATAGCAATACACCCCAGAATAAAGCAAATTCTTACAAGTGTGAGAAAACAGACATAGAAAGTATCCTATTTCTTTTGCTCCCGCCAGGTGGGCAAAGTGGCTGCAGGACGGACCGCTCACTGTCATGTCACGAGTAGGTGACAGGACTGTACCACCTCTTTCCCTTGGAAAGCCTCGTTGGGTCTCTCCCCATCAAACCACGCGGTCCCAAGGGAGCCGCCATCTTGTCCCATGACCCCTTTCTGCAGAGCTGAGGGATGGGAGGGAACGAGCCCCAAGCTGGGCCAAACACGGGATGTCTGTTATTTTCCTTGAACCTGCTGCTCAACTGCCCCTGTTTGTCTCCTCTGCCTTGAACTCTAAGGGTGTAAGTTGGGTCTGCGAGCAGCCATGCACCCCTGCTGTGCAGAGGAAGCTGATCTGTGAGAAGGAAGATGCCAGGCTGGGGGCGCGGACATCAGCCTTGAGGAGGGAAGCCCCTCAGGTCTGATCCTTTGGTGTGGTGATCCCCATCCTTCCTGAAGTTTGGGGTTTCGATTCTTCCAACTGTGGGTAACGTGGAGACCCCTTAAACAAGTCCCCTTTAAGCTCACCTACAGTGAGGTTTTGCAACTTGACAGATCGCAACCTACTATTTGCACAAAATAATCACGAGCCCAATGATATTCCACACCTGGAAATGGATGGGCGGGGAAACACAGCCAGGCAACCGTGGTTATCTCCAAGTGATCATTTGCCAGGAAAGCTGCATTCTTTATAGACTTGGATAATTTCAAAATGCAAAAGGACCCCTTGATCCAGCTCTGGAAGAGCAGAAAGCAATGAGTGACCCCATCGCGAACCCCCGTGCCCGGCACAGCCTGACACATAGTAGGGCTCCATAAGGCTACTGGATCGAACATATTACTCTTCGTGTAAATTCCTCCTAGTCTTTAAATAACATTGATACAGTAAAGCATACAGATCATAAGTGTTTACAAAGCTCGATTAACTATCTCAACACAAACATACCCAGGGCGGAAAGTGGTGCATTCATTCCTCGGACCGAAGATACCTCCGCAGGGCCGCTCCCAAACAGCAGCCACTTCTTCCCGAAGGGGACGGCCATCCCAACACCTGACGCCACAGACCCAGTTCGCCTGCTGGGTGCTTCCCTTCTGTGTCCGCATCCCGGCAGTTGCCTAAAGTGGTGGATCGTTCATTTCCCCTGCTGAATAGAACCCTGTTGCCTGAATTGGGCCACAGTCTAGTCTTCGATGGGCCTTTGGATAGTATCCAATTTAGGACAGTTACAAGCTGTGCGGTGAGGAACATCCTTGTGCGTGCCTTTTGGTGACCACGTTTCTACTGGGTATAACTTCGAAGCACGAGGCCAGAGGGCAGGAGAGTGTGCTCATCTTTAGTACATGCATCTGACTATTTCCATGTCAAGGGTTTGGGGGTGACAGACCATGGGCCCAAAGGAGACACAGTCCCTAAAGGAACAGTCCATCTTAGTTTACTCCAGCAAACCCTAGTGCATTCGCTTAGGCGTGAGGGAGTTCTTCACGGGAAAGGTATTGAATGCAGTCTTGAGAAAGGATGGAGGTTGACCAGCCCCAGAAAAGAGGCAGAGGAAAACAGACTGGTCCCAAACAGCTCCAGGTGTGAACGTCTTTCAATGATGATGAGGCTCTGGGCACCGAGAGAACCAACTAAAGTTCACAATATAACCAGAAGCTAGAATTGAGCTCTCAAGGACCCTCGACTGCTTAAGATCCCGTGTCCCAGAACCTCCCCCTGTCCTGACTTAACTCCAAAATTTCCAACGCAGGCTTCCTTTCTTTCCAACAGGGATGCCGTTCATCCAGACGATTCTGGCACATGCCAGACAGAATTCACTGGAGCGGACTATGACCAAGGCAGCTGTCAGGAGGCAGTTTATGGTACTGTAGCTTTGGGGATGTGAGCCTTGATGGTGACTCTTCATTCATTCAAAGATTTACATGGCGAGATGAAGGAGCTTGAAAAAGTCTCCAGGAGCATGCCATAAATTGGGAGTTCTGGAAAATGGGCCAGACGTTCCCCAACTACTCTAGTGGGAAAATGTTCTCTTGGGAACACGCGTGTTGTCACAAGCCTGCTGTGGAAGAGAGGACGCTGTCCTAAATGCATAGGAAAGGACTATCACATAAGAGTCTAAAACATGCTCCCCAGAAAATATTTCCATGTATCCTCACACCCCGTGTGCTCCTTCGACAAGCCCTCCTTGACCATCCCAGGGAGGTGTGAGAGCCTTCGGTCATCGTGCGGTGGGACAAAGACAGATAAAAGCCCACATTGCAGCTTTGGGAACGTCTGGGTGGCTCAGTCGGTTAAGCATCTGCCTGCAGCTCAGGTCATGATCCAGGGTCCTGGGATCAAGTCCCACATCAGGCTCTTTGCTCAACAGGGAGCCTGCTTCTCCCTCTGCCTGCCCCTCCCCCTGCTTGTATGTTCTCTCTCTCTTTTTCTCTCTCTCTCTGGCAAATACATAAAATCTTTAAAAAAAAAAAAAAAAGAAAAAAAAATTACACCTCTTCAGCTACCTGACCCCTGAGGTGGCTAGTGGCTACTGTTTTTTCAATTGATTCTTAACTGGGGTACAATATACATAAGATTTACCATCTTCACCGTTTTTGTAGTTTCGTCATGTTAAATACATTCGCAGTGTGGTGCAACCGATATCCAGAACTCTTTGAATCTTGGCAAGACTGAAAGACGCATTAAACAAGCCCCCCTCCCCGTTTTCCATCCCAGCCCCAGGCACCCACAATTCCATTTTCTGTCTCTGAATTCAATTCCTCTAGGGACACCCCCACCAGAGGAATCTTACAGCATTGATCTTTTTGTGCCTGCTTATTTCACTGAGCATCCTGTCCTCCACACGGGAGCGGGTGTCAGGATTCCCTCGCTTTTCAAGGCTCGACGGTATTCCGTTGTGTGTATAGACCACGTGCAGTTTATCTGTTAATCTGCCGACAGACACTCAGGTTGCTTCTACCTTTTGGTTACTATGAACATGGGGAGGCAAATATCTCCTCGAAGCCTCGCCTTCGGTTCTTCTGGGTCTGTATCTAGAAGTGGAATTGTCGGACCACAGGGTAATTCTATTATGCTACACGTGGGCTCAGGTTTCTCCACATCCTCACCAACAAGTGTTGGCTTGTTATTTTCTGATGTTCGCCTTTGTTTGGAGAGTAGCCACCCCAATGGGGCTGAGTCACAACTCTAAAGGCCGTCTCACTGTCCCGGACATCCGTCACGTGTGTCACACATGACACCTCACTGAATCCTTGTAAATCCCACTGAGAGGTAGGCACACGAATCGCGCCCATTTTACAGACGGAAACACTGAGGCTCAGAGCCGTAAAGTCACTTGCCCATAGCCACAGGGCCGGTCTGCATACCCACACGATCTTCACCACTCAGCCGTGCGGACTCTCTCCCTGACACCGGACGCCACCGCCGACCTCATAGCCGTGGAGATAATCGGATAAGGACGACTCTAGAGTCCCGCAAGCTCTTGGCGCACATGTGAACGCAAGAGTCATCTCTTTAAAAGTTGCACTCGGAGAGTAAAGGCTGCATTCAACTCAGGTCCCTCTTTGCTTTGCAAGTTTTGCTCCTGCCCAAGGCCAGAGTCGCCCTGGAGAGAGGGTGACAGCTTGAAGATGGCACGGCATTCATCTGTCTCCCCACCCTCCTCCCTCCCCAGCCCTCCACGTCGGGGTGGGGGGCAGGGCCTTGCCTGGCGGAGGGCACACAAGCAGCATTGTCTCCCCACTCCTGGACTGCGGCTTCAACTCTCGAACTTTCCACCAAATACTTGGGCCGCCGACAAGACCACCTGGGGTCCCAGCGCCAGGCGCTCTGAGAGGGTCTTCGGAGACACTGCCTCCTTGTTGGATGGCCAGAGACGCAGGCGTGGAGGCAAGGCCGCTGGCAGGCCCCGCATTTGTCATCGGGGCCGCAGCACAGATGTGGGGTGGGGGCAGGGCAGGGGAATTACTGTACCGCAAGATTAAACACTTCAGTGTCAACATGTGCGCGGTATTGCTCGAACAATGTTATCATTGTGAATTGAATGGACCAAAGGGTTTAGGGGATGGGGTGGAGAGAGGGAAGAAAGATGGGTTTAATTATCTCTAGGGCTGACGCCAGTTGTTTGCCTAAAAAGACCCAGACGCTGGTAGAGCTCAAAAGAAAAGTGGGCTGTAAGCAAATGTCGATCCCTCTGCCATCAACCAAGGGCGGCCCTCCCTCGTTCATGGGCAGCCCATCTCCATGGAGGGAGGGATCCAGCCCCCAGGGATCCCTGGGTCCCAATCTCATCCCTGGTCAGCTGCCAAGAAGGGAAAAGAACAGAAACTAGCTACTATTTTCAGTTCAACAAGTAATGCTCAACTAGGGGTGATTTCGTCCTCCTCCCCCAAAACCCCACCGAGGGACATTGGACAATGCCTGGATTTGTTTGCCATAACCTAGGGGGTGTGTGCTGCTGGCACCTAGTGGGCGGCACCCACGGACATTGCTAAACATCCCGTGAAGCACAGGACAGGGCCCCTCCCGCAGGGAATGGTCCAGCCCTGGCTGTCAGTCATGCCACACTGAGAATCCCTGACAAACAGAGGGACTAACCTCAAGAGAGTCTGGTAACCTGGGCTTGGGCCCCATCTGGGTTCTTAGCAAGGTAGGCGGGGCCCCAGCTGTAACTGAGGGATGGGTTTCACTGGTCTTGCCCCCGCCCTGGGCTTCCATTACGTTGTACCATAGAAAGTCGGCCACATTCTACCTATCGATAGTTCAGCCACTACCTCCGAACTTGGATGGTACATCTGTGCCTCCGGTATGACAGCCCCGAACCACGCATGGCCACTGTGCACTTGAGACGCAGCTGGTGTGGCTGGGAAGCGAACGTTCATGTGTATTCTGCTGTGATTCGTCCGACTCTAAACGGCCACATGGGGCCCATGGCTCCCGCACCGGACAGACACAGAACCTGTCCATCATGGCAGAAAGTTCTACGGGAACTTACAGCAAGGCTCTGTGGCATCCAGCTGCTGGCTTCTTAGAGCAACAAGGTAGAGGGAGAGCTTAGTGCAAACCAGGGTCCGAATACATGTTCTCACCAGGGATTTGCAAACTCCAGCGAGCTCCAGAACCGTTGGGGAGCACGCTAACCCGGGCCCGGCTCCTTGCACTTCTCATTCAGGGGTTCTGGGCGAGGGCCTAAGAACTGGCATTTCTAACACATTCTCAGGAGATGCTGACAGTCTGGGGACTCCACTGTAAGAACCCCTGGCATGGAGGCTGTCTGTGGCTCGCTGGCACACACGGAGGTCCTGAAAGATGCCAGCCGTCACTCTGGTTGTGCTCTCTGCATTTCCATCGGCTGTACCCACTTGCCTGGCTCTTGGCAGAGTCTCAAGTATCTTAGTGAAGAGCCTCTAGAAACTTCCCCCACGGGAGCCCTTGCCTCACTCAGCTCAAGAAGCCGTAGAAAGCGGGGGCTCGTGGGGGGCCGGGGGTCTGATGGCCGGGGTTGGAACATGGGCTCTGCCGATCGCCAGCAGGGACTCAGGACAAGTTAACCCATTTCTGGGAGGCTCAGCGTCCCTCTTCTATAAAATGAAGGGGCCTTCGGTTATAAGGCTTTCTGAGAATTCAAGGACACAGAGGCTAGCAATGACGGGGCCTGGCCGGGGCTGGGGCGGGGGCCCTGCCCAGAGGAGACCCCAGGAGCAGCCGGCGGTGGAGAGAGGAGCTGCTGTGGGACAGGACGGTGCCTCTCCAGACCTCCCCCCAGAGCAGGCAGAGACTCCTGGGTCAGCTGGGCAGGCACAGCTGGTTTAAGGTATTTTAGAAGCAAATCAAATCAAATGAGAATTTATAATCCTTCCTGAGGTCTGGGTTCCATCAACCCAAACTCATTAGGGCCCTGGCCATGCAGGTGCAGCTGAGGAAGAGATTGTTCTGCGTTTCCTTCACGCTGGGCTCCCGTCTCCCTTTCAAAATAAGAGTTTCTCCAAAGCCCTGTACTCAGACCAAAACGCCACTTAGCCTTGTGCATTCGTTCTGCACACAGGGTGGTGTGGGGGGGTGCAAAGCCTGTCCTGGGGGGCTGGCGGGGGAGGGTTCGCTGGAAAACAGCAATCCTCAAAAGCCTGATCCATTTGATCATTTGATTCACATTTTCAAGTGGTTTTTTTTTTTTAAGTTTATTTATTTTTAAGTAATCACTACACCCAATGAGGGGCTCAAACTCATAACTCTGAGATCAAGAGTCGAAGGCTACACCGACTGAGCCAGCCAGGTGCCCCGATATTCGTATTTTCAACAAGCTGAGCTGGGATTCCCAAGCTGAACTACCAAAACATCCTTGAAACCTCATTGCGGTCCTCCGAACCCATTTCCAGCAAGGGAAGGATAATCCACCATCAAAAACCAAAGAATGGCTTGGAAATCCATGGCACGTAATCAATAGAGACGCCAACGACTTGCAAAGTGAGCCTCCCACTCCCGCAAAACAGTTAGTTCAAAATGGGGTCATCTTACAAATCACTGGAAATGACTGGCAGTGATTTAAGAGAATTCCTGTACAGTTAAATGCATATGAAGTTTAAAAACAGACGAGACTAATCCAGGCCATTAGACGTTAGGACAGCGGTCACCCTCCGGGAAGAGTGCCGGGGGTCCCAGGAGCCGATTGGGTTCTGTTCCTGCTTCGCGTCCACTTCTACGCCTGCCCCGTTTACACATCAATAACAGTGTTCGTGGTAAATGGGGGCTGGCTTTGTCCACCTTCGGTTCAACACAAGGAGTATTTGTCGCCATATCTCCTCTATTGTAAGAGGCAGGATCAGTGTCATGGCAGCTCTTGGGGGCAAAGCACCTTTATCAATTTTAAGACATTCTGGTTTCAGAAACACTGATCATCAAAGATATGGGGAATGATACCTAAAGCAGAGAGTTCTGTGGCCTCCTCCTGCCCTCACAAACGACCTGCCCATTAGCAAGGCTATTTACTAACCTGCTCCACCCACCTTTTGAGGCTGAGGAGCACTTCAGGATCAAGTTTAGGAGGCAGGGCTCAAGAAGCCAAACTCCAAATTTAAATTCACTTCCTGGCTATGTATCCTGGACCGGCTACTTCTCTGTGCTCAGTTTTTCTGGTCTATAAAATGGGGAGGATAAGAATGGTCCCAACCTGAAATGGTTGCCATGAAAATTCATTAAGTTAATTTAGGTAAAGAGAATGAAGGATGGTTGGCCCACAGTAAGCCCCTGACAATTGTTACCTACTTAGATTATTATCATGATGGTTAGCATAGCTCTAACTGAATAGGCGATACCTCCCCAAACCCCACCAACCAGCGACAAGGGACCAGAACCTGACTCCCAGCAATCTTATTTAGGTAGCATGATCCACCTTCTAGACTCAACTGATACATGCATGAACATGTGATTCAAGGTGCCGAAGCATCTCTCCAGAAATTTTAGTTGGTGCAACAGGTCAATCGTGTCATCAAAAACCCAAGTTTCTTCTGTCTCTTTGCTCTGCCATTGTCTGCATGCTGATATTTAATCCTTAGGCCTGTTGCCTCATGATCACAAGATGGCTGCCATGACTCCAAACATCACAGCTTCACAGAACCACATTCAAGGCAGAAAAATAAAGAAGAAGAGCACAGAAAGTTCTATTTGCTCAGCTGTCACTCATCTGGAAGCAAAATATTTTTCAGAAGAACCACCTCCTATTCCATTCCTCCCCTAGCAAATTTCCGCTTGTGTCTCACTGGCTAGGACAGCATCCTGTGGCCATTCCAACCTGCTGGGGAAGTTGGGAAAGCCAAGTGTGCAGCTAGCCAGATAGTTGTAATTACAAGTTGCTGTGGGTGGCATTCTTTCTCCCGATCAGAAGGGGGGGCAGAAGAACCCTGGGGGGTGGGGAGCAGAGAGTCAGGCAGAGCTGTCCAATGACATATGAGGGACACAGAGAGAATAATATTGGATTCTCTACGGACGTGCAAGTTGCCGGCATGTCCTGTCCACAGGCTTGGGAATGCCTTGATTTCCCTCACCTCTTTTTTTTTTTTTTTTCATTTAAGCTAGTCTGAGTAGATTTGTTTTGTTCCCAACCAAAGAATTCTGTTACGTGTACTTTTGTTGACAATAAACCCTCACTGCCCAAAAATAATCCCTAAAAACGCCTTCTACCTCCTCTTCCTCTGATCGTCGATTCCGACAGGTGAACCTAAGGATGTACTCAGACCCTCATGCCTCAACCTCTTGCAAACCAGCAGGTGCCCAGAGCCCACCTCCTGGAAAAAGTTGTTTCAGGCTCTCAGCACACACACAAGGTTTCACCGGGACAGGCAGGCCTCCCCTCCAAGCAGCTCCCCACCCTTGGCTAGCAAACAACGTGACACAGATTCTTCTGATGCCTTGAGTATCTTGATCTATTCATCCTCTACCCAGAGGGAAACAGGAGCCTCCTGTCCCCCAAGCAGAACTCAGACCAAGCCCAGCCCAGCCTCTGCTTCCTCCCAGCACACAGTGACTCCTGACCTTCTCGGGTCTTTTCAAATACTTTGGCCCCTTGTCTAAGGAGA
This sequence comes from Procyon lotor, assembly GCA_028646535.1. NCBI lineage: Eukaryota > Metazoa > Chordata > Mammalia > Carnivora > Procyonidae > Procyon > Procyon lotor. The sequence goes on along the minus strand of CM053610.1, from coordinate 3,966,986 downwards.
TCAGGAGAGTTGAGCTGACAAAAAGTTTGTTTTCCACAAACAGTTGGCTGTGGGCTAGAGTCCTATGAGGACCTGAAGTTGTACTTACAGGTTTTGAGTTTAAAGAGAAGCTCAAGTCTCTCTGTGAGCTGCAGAGGGTCTGAACTCACATCAGCATGCCACCAATCTTCCGCTCCTATTCAAGTGCCACACTAACATTTAGAGACAAGAAACTAGCTTGGGGCCTCTATCTGGCATATAGAGGAGCAAAATCACGTGAGCAAATAACTTCTGTAAATCGAACTATATAGCACATAGGCAACCACAACAAAGAGAAACAATTTAAGTAATTTGAATGTGGCGACCCAATAACCACTTTCAATCTACTTTTCCCTCTCCTACTTCCCACTGTGTTGGCCAGAAGCCAGTTTCATACCTTCCCACCCTCCCTTGCAGCAAGAGTTGGCCTTAGGAACCAGCTGGGCTCATGGGACTTAAAGAGAAGTTTTCTAGAGGCTTGTAGGAAATGAAGAGCTAGGCAAGCCAGGAAAGCTCTTTGAACCCACCCCTTTCTCCTGCCTTGAACATAAGATTGTGTGAGGATGTGATGTCTGGGGCTGTAGCAGCCATCTTATAACCATGAGGTAATGGGCATGAGGACTCTGAGAATGGTTTAAGGTAAGGCATAAATTTCACGTATACCTGAATGAGATCACTGAGCTACTACTCCTACTTGGAATCACCTCCCTGAATTCTTGGTGTTATGGAAGATAATCACATGTTTTTAACGCGGAAGCCATTGGTAGGCAGGTGTCCTGTGACTTAGAACAAGTCCTAAATGAGACATCATTCCTTTCCACTGAAGCAGGGAACAACAGGCTTTGGGGGGCATATACCTCACAGCACCTGCTGTCCTTGAGGGGGGTGCTAGTGGTTAAAGATAAGTCTTTGAGTCCACTATCGGCCCTGAACCTCAACCAAGCGCTCCACCTCATGGACAACGGAAGCAGCAGCAATGTGCCCCATGGCTGAAGGAAAATCGGCTCTGGGTCTTTGCACACAGGATGTGTATCTCCAATGTGGCTTCTTAAGGGATCTCAAGGGTAATTTTCACTCCGCTCGACTTCTGTCCACTGCCTTCAGCCTAACACCACGGAAGAGGTGCCCAGGCCTCTTGTCAAAATCTGTAAGGTGGGGGGTGAGGGGGTGGACACATGCGTGGCTCAGTGGTTGAACATCTGGCTCTTGGTTTTGGCTCAGGTCATGATCTCGGGGTCGTGGGATCGAGCCCGGTGTTGGGCTCCACCTTTAGCAAGAAGTCAGCTTGAGGACTCTCTTTCTCCCTCGGCCTCTCGGCCCCCCTACTTGTGCTCTCTCTCCCTCCTTTTCCCTCTCTCTCTCAAATAAAGAAATAAATCTTTGGGGGCACCTGGGTGGCTCAGTCCATTAAGCACCCGCCTTAGGCTCAGGTCATGATCTCGGGATCCTGGGATGGAGCCCCGTGTCTGGCTCCCTGCTCAGCGGGGAGTCTGCTTCTCCCTCTTCCTCTGCCCCTCCCCCAACTCGTATTCTCTCTCTCTCTCTCACTCCCTCTCCCTCTCAAGTAAATAAAATCTTAATAAATAAATAAATAAATAAATAAATAAATAAATAAATACATCTTTTTAAAAATCCGTAATGGGAGTTGAGTAAAAAGAAGTAAGTATGATTTTTAAAATGTGAAGTCACCTACAGAAATGCAGTGTTGGGTAGGAGGGCCCAGGCGGCGTTGGGAGAGGGAGTCACAGGTGCCCCCAGAGAGCTGCTGCTGGTGGACCCATCAGCATACAGGGGCTAGCCCATCACCACGCTCACGGAAGGGCCTAGAAGAGACTCTAGCACATGAGGTTCCAAAGGCAGCCCCAGCAGGAGCCCCCCTTTGCTGAGAGCTCCCTGCTACTAGCTGGGCCGATCCCACAGGCCTCGAGCTCTGAGCCCCCTCACTTCACAGGGGACAGTGCTGGGGACTGAACTGTGCCCCCAAATTCACCTGTTGGAGCCCTAGCCCAAAATGATGGGAGTAAGAGATGGGTCTTCAGGAGATATGAGGTTTAGACGAGGTCATGGGGGTAGGGCCCCCCTGCAGGAGTCAGTGTCCCTACAGGAAGAGGAAGAGAGGGGAGGTCCAGCTCCCGGCCTTGTGAGGATGCTCGCAGCGGGTCCACAAGCCAGGGACAGGGACAGCCCAACCACGCCGGTGGGTCTCACCTCAGACTTCCCCCCCTGTAGGGGATACATGTCTGGGCTTTACACCCCCCGTGTAGGGTACTCTGTTCAGGCCCCTGCTGACTGAGGCAGAAACCGAGGCCCCAAGCCCTGGGGTGCTTCCAGCGACCTACCTGAGGTCACACCACCAGTGTGTGCGACCTGCTGTCCCCAAAGCTAGACAAGTGGCTGGTCATCCCTGACCACGCCTCTCCTCACCCGTAGTAACAAATGTGGGAATCGTGCCAACGGCTGGTGTGGGGAGGACCTTACTTAAAGTGGAGAAATGTGAGGTATTCAGATAAAAAAATGAGGGGACATAGGAAATGTCATCCCACGAAGTTTGACATCAACGGAGTTCCCCCCAAAAAATCAAAAACCAAAAAACAGGTGCAATGTTACCATGAATTTTTCATTAATTCATTAAGAGCCCCCAGCCCCCAGCCAAGTGTTGGTGCCCTGAGCTGGTGTCGGGTCCGACGACAATGACAGTTTGGTGCCCCCTCAAACCCTGCATCGGTAAATAGTCAGGAACCAGCCAGAGGCAACTTGCTCGGATAACAGGACTTGTCGTAAGGAAACGAGCTTCCCGGTTTGATCGTGTCCAGTGGGCACAGTCCAGCTTCCGCCTCACCATGGGCCACCACAGCTAAGGGACACCACCCTCACTCAACCCCAGCCCTGCAGAGCTCAGTGTGGGGGGACACACGCACGCCCCGCTGTCACCCCCAGAACGAACCAGCGGCGTGTCCCCCAGCCCGGGACGCCCGGGGGAGCTGCCCCCACCAGGAGTGACCACATCACTGTCCGCAGCTACGGGTCCCGGGCACCTTGTGCCCCGCGGGCACCATGCTTCACTCTCCTCCTGCCTCGGCACAGGGGACCCCCCCCAGCTGCCCAGGAGCAACGCTCCGCTATTGACCCAGAGGAGGAAATGGACACGCAGAGTATAATCAGCTGCCCAAGGTCACGAAGCTACATGGGGCAGAAATGGGATTTAGACTCATCGAGTCCAAACCCAGAGCCAGTCTTAACTATCATCCGAGATGTTTTAGGAGAATTAAAAAAAAAAAAAAGGAACACAGGGAGGAGGCTACAAGGACCGAGCAAATTTAGGAGGAGCCTAAATGCACCTTTGCAGGGATTCACGGTGCACGCCTCCCAGTCCGGAGGCCGAGAAGCCATCAGAGGAGCAATCTGTTTAAATCAGAGTTTCCTCTAGCTAGGAGAAGCCCCTCTGCACGTCCAGCAGGATCGACGGTGCGTTGTGTCACTGGTCATCTGCAGAGCAACAGGGGTGGGGGCGCGAATAAAATCCAGGCCTTTTAAATTTTTATCCCTTCCCAAGTAGAGGGTACGGACAGTCTGAAAGCAGGAGTCAGCAAACTTTTTTTTTAAGATTTTATTTTATTTTTATGAGAGAGAGAACGAGTGGGGGCCAGGGGCAGACAGAGAGGGAGAAGCAGACTCCCAGCTGAGCAGGGAGCCTGACATGGGGCTGGATCCCAGGACCCCGGGATCATGACCTGAGCTGAAGGCAGACGCTGAAAGGATCCCAAGGCTCTGGAGAGCACAGATTCCGTGCCAGTGACCCCACTCCCGCCGCAGGGGGAAAGCCGATGTGGGCGATACATCAGTAAGCATGTCCCAATCAAGCCTTACAGATGCTGGAATTTGAATTTCATTTAACTTTCAAATGTCCTTCTTTTTATCACTTATCACCCTTTTAAAAATTACCTAAAAACCATCCTTGCTCCCAAGCTGTGCAAACACAGACGGAGGTTCGGATCTGGCCCGTAGACTGTGGTCTAAAGCCAGCAGCTTTCCCTGCTGAAAGCAGCGCTGGAGCGCACTACGGTGGCCGTGGCCGTGGCCACACGTGGCTCCTCTGCTGCCCTCCGCCCCTGGCCCTGGTAAGTTACCTGCCGACAGAGGAGACCAGGTAAGACAGGTTTTTTTCCCTAATTCCTCCTGAGGGACAAAAAAAGAGGAAACACTTTGAAGGGTGTATTTTTTTTTTAATTTTATTTATTTATTTTTTTCAGTGTTACAAGATTTATTGTTTGAAGGGTGTATTTAATAACCTTTTAGGATCATGGGGCAAAAGGCACTAGCAGACTATTCTGGCCCCCAGAAGGTGATCCTGCTCTTTGGGGACCTCCCTCTCCGTCCCTGCGGGGTTGCAAACCCAGGCAGCGCTGTGTTCCCAGGATAGGGCTCACATTTTGATTGCAATCTGTGTTCCTTTCAACTGGAAAATAATCCATCCATCTAGAAATGCAGGCTTCCCCCAGTCACTGTCATAAGCCAATGGTTTGAAGCTAAGGCTCTCAAATCAATTTCCAACTTGGAGGAAAGTTACCCTAAACCAGCGGTTCGCCATTGGGGGCAATTGTGCTGCCCGCCCTCCCTTCCCCTCACTCCAGGGCGGGGGACATTGGCAATGTTGGGAAACATTCTTGGCTCTCACGGCATTGGCTTGAGGTCCCCCTGGCACCTGGTGGGTGGGAGCCTGGGATACTGCCCAACACTGTAATGTACAGGACAGCCCTCACAACACAGAACTGGTCTCACTAAAAACGTAAGCGTGCCAAGGCTGGGAAACCCTGCCCTAAATCTACCTTAAAAAGGCATTTCCCAGTTCTTAGGCTGAGCCACAAGAGACCCAGAGATTTCTGGACCCCCTTTCCCATCCCCCCTCCCCCCAAGTACATTAAGATGAGGAGCCCAGGGTTCGAGTTGGTATAAGGCAAGTCGCTTCATTTATTGTTTCCTCCTAAAGGAAATGACCAACTGGTGCCTCCACCCTATAAACGTTTACTAGCCCTGGAAGGTTCTGAGGCCCCACCGCCATTTTTAAGGGCTTCTCTCTCAGCAAATGTTAGGTCAAGTCAGTCAGACAGTGGAACCTGAGAAAGGGGAAGATGGTGGGGGGCATTTTACAAAGTTCAGGACCAGGAGGAAAACCGAAAGACCTAACAAGACCTCCCCGCCCTGTCTCTCGTACTCATAAACGAGTGTCTGCTTCACACTGGACATCTTATGAACAGGGACAGAAAGAGTTTTAAAGGTCTCGGGGCACGGCTGCTCGGGGTTTTCATTTGCCAGCTGAGCCCCGTTGCGCTAGTGGGACTGGAGATTGATGAGTTATTGGCCCTTGGGGCATGAGACCCTGAACACACTCCAAGACCGGCTCTCCGGGAGGCTCCCCGGGTTCCTCCCGGCTCGGGAAAAAATGTAATCACAAAGAACACCGAGGAAAGTGTAACAAATATCCAGGTACCTGGAGCTGAGAATTAACAAGAGTTAAATATCCTGGTGGTTTCCTTTGTGATAAACTTTTTCTTCTAGAATCATTTCGGATTTACAGAAACGTTGCAAAGACAGTGCAGAGTCCCAGAGCACCCTTGGCGGGTTCCCCCAGCGCCAACATCCCCCAGAACCATGGGACACTTGTCAAAGCGGAGAAATGAACATCAGTGTTCGTTTCTACTTACTAGTAACTAAACTCCAGATTGTTTTTCAAATTGTACCAGTTTTTCCGAAGCTGTCCATGTTCTATTCCAAGATCTGATCCAGAGTACCACATTGTACTTCCTAATGCTTTCTTATTAAGAGAAAGAAAACCTGAAGGGAACCTTTCAGTTTACTTAAAATTTCTCCCCAATCGCATTCTGCGGTCCCCTCCTTCCCCCTCCCTAGAGGCAGCCGGTGTGAGTCCTGCGGCCCGTGTGATGTTACCCTGGTGTGATTACGGGTGTAGGGTCCACAAAGGACATGTACTATTATCTGGTGCCCTCCTGAGTGTGTGTTTAAACACAGTGACAAATGGCTACACCTTAAACATCCCTTCCGCAACTTGCTTCCTCCCTCTCGACATTGTTTTGAATATTGATACATAAGAAAGAAGACTTTTCATTCCCTTCTGGTGTATTACAAATTTATAAATTAGTTTATTACAAACCTATTTCTCCAAACCCCTGCTCACGGACATTTCAACTGTGGGTGGTTTCACACTATGACAAACTATGCAATATTTATCCTGGTACATTCATGGTCTTTTCTCTAGTGTCTTGAGGTATTGCTATGAAACTATCAATCCCTAGCTGCCTCTGGGATTTCCCCATCAGAGAGGTGTGGGGGGCATGCAGGAGCCCCAGCACGTGGTACTTGGGACCCTGGGCCCTCACAATTGTTCGAAGTCACAGAGATGGAAGAGGAGAAGTTATCACAAGCAGGATGGATAGCGAGAGAAAGGTGAACGCTGCTCATCTCTATATTCACCTTCAGTGCTCCAAGCCACAAGGTCAAAGTGTGCGATTTGGTGGCCTCGACACCACTCTCCTATGTGCCCCCTTGCCCCCATTGACATACCTCCACGGGGCCAGGAGGAAAGAGCGTATGGCTTTACATTCAGCAAAAGCTGGATGCAAATGTCAACCCCACCACTTCCTAGCTATGCAAGTTTGAACCCCTTCAGTCTGCTCCTGCCTAAAATGGGAATGGAACCACTTGCGTTGCAGACTGCGGAGAGAATTCAGTGAGAAGCCCAATAAGGAGGGTATCATAAATCCATTGCTGCTCCAAAAAGATCTCTACTCTCCCACTTTATCACTATGATTTATTTCAGTGATGCCTTTAGGTAATGAAGGGCTCTCTGAATTCAGTTTCTAGATACAGCCCTGCGAGATTCCGCCCACACTACGAGTTGCCTCTGATGCCCGGGAAGAAAAGGCAGTAGTCCCATTCAGGGCAAGAATTCATGTCACAGTAATCACCTGCAGGACCCACAGAAACGCCGGCCAGGACAAGCACCCCTTCAGCCAGGACCCTAGAGGCACCCTCCTTAACTTTCAGGGTAGTGAACCGGACGAAGACTGAAGCACGCTTTTGCTGAAAGACAAGTCCCAAAGAAGCGAGTCATTTTACAAGTGGGGATAGAGAGAAGTGGTTATTCTTGTTGAACCATTGAACACCTCAGTGATGCAGAAACTTCTAGAAACACTAGCTTCCAAAATGGGGTGCAAGCACTTGGGAAAGGCTAGAGGGGTCCATTGGGAGATGGGGGAAATAGTACAATCATAATTAAGTAAATGTCAAGGACGGATGGCCAACGGGGAAGGTGGAAATTGGTAGCCGAGCTTAGACAAAAATCTCTGCATAATTGGTGGATGAGACTGCAAAGAGAGGCTCTGGTCGCAGCCAACACTCTCTTTGTCCCAGTTCCATGTTCTTTCCGGGAGGTGGGCTTCCTACCGTAGCGTGGCAGGCACTGGTGCCATTTCCCGGGCTCCTTCCTGTGCTCCCCTTTGCAAGCTCAGGGTTGTAGTTTCCCGCCCACCTTCCGGCTGGTGTGACCACCTGACTAGCTCTGACCAATGAAATGTGAGCAGAAGTGAGGCATTCACCTCCAGGTGGAAATTTTAAAAGCCCAGGTGCAATTCAGAGCCTTCCCCTCTGACATTCGAGAGGGTGTCAGCCCCCTCAGCCAGGGGACATGAGCGCCCCCACCACCTCTGACCAAAGTGCAGAGCCCCGGACCAGCCCACATTGCAGTCATAACTTAATGCAACAGAACAAACCTCCATGGCTTTACCCCCCCCCAAGACAGTGGGGGTCTCTGTTACCACATGATAACTTCACTCAGGCCGAATAGACAAATGAAGGATGAAAATAATCAAAATGTAGGGCCAGACCTTTAGCTCGCTGATCCCCAACCGCTGACCCACGATTTTGAAAGACATCAAATTCTATCACATACCATTAACGGATTTGTGACAGCAAAATGAAACATGTCTTGTTTATTAAAAGCGTCGTTTTGTGTTAATTAATAATGATCAATTTGTTAAAACGTGTATTAACGAACATCAGAATTTCATATTGTTTTTATCTTTAGTGCCTCCTCCCTACATGTATATTTTAGTCTACGTTTTTTAAGGTAAAAAAAAATATATATATATATATATATACTAAAACAGTAGGATTTATTTCTACTTAGGGTGTGGACCCAGAGATTTACTGGCAGGACGCGAAGTCAAAAAGCATTTAGAAGATGCTGCGTTAGGACACCTTCGACTCATTCATGCACGCGAGTAGCCAACATCTGAGCACCGTGCCATGAGAATTTGGCAAGGCAGCGTAGGAAAGGGATAGTAAGAATGTTTAAAAAAACAGTCAGGAAGGGAGTCCTTTATCAAAGGCCAAACACAAGTCAGTGAAACCACACAGTCACTCGCTTGCCTTGGTTGGCAAGGTGACATTGCCGGGCAGAGGGGCACTGGGACCGTGACGACCCGTTTAAGCCGACCGCCACGCTACACGCTTACATTTTGTTCCTTTTTTCAAACTACGTAAAAGCAAGAAGAGAGAGAGGCTGGCATTACAAGACAGCACAGGCCTAACTTGATGCTTCAAAACATGCAAGTCCTCGATTTTGGAAACACTGCAAGTTTTTATTCACGGCCAAATTTCCTTAAGCCAGACAACAAAAGATTGGAACTTGAAAGCTATTCTGGGGAGATAAAGACGTCAAAGAATAACACGTGACCTCAAAGATGCAGGGAAACCTAATACTCACCGAGTCAGATTTTTCAAACAGCACAGAAAGAGCTGAAGGGAATTTACGGGAAGCCTCGAGTGATTAAGCCCACCCCTCGTCGGGGGCCCTGGAGACGTTCTCTTTCCTGCCTGGGTCTCCAGAGGCTGCTGAAGGCAGGGCGCCCACACAGGGCTTTGTTGCGGTCCCACCCCGGCCGGGGGGATGAGGGGCAGCCCTGCACCTGCTCCAGTAAAGAGCGGGGAAGGCTGCGATGCTCTGCTAATGAATGCTTTGGGCTGGTCACTCCCTTGAAGGAAAAGACAATTTGTACTTTGACCATCTTCCAGAAGGGGTGGGAAGAAATACTTCAGTCACGTGCTTTTTTTTTAAAATCAAAACTTTCGATTTGGGAGTCATTTTGACTTAGAGAAAAGTTGCAAGGACGGTACGGAGAGTTCCCAGATACCCCTCACTCGAGTTTCGGTTTGCCTCGTAATGAAATTTTTAAATAGCCATAGATGCTCAAAGCAAGAGAAAGAGTCCACTTTATACTCTATTTATCCTCAAATAAGTTTGGTCTTCTCGGTCAAACTTCAGGATCTCTGAAGGAAGGAAACGTGTGTGTGCAAACATGCAAACACACACACACACACACACACACATTTTGGGAGCTGTTTTCTAGACATCTTTAAAATAACATGGGTGGCTTCATCTCAATATTTTAAGATTATTTAAAAACTGATATTTGGGGACACCCAGGTGGCTCAGTCAGTTCAGAGGTAGACTCCTGGTTTTGGATCAGGCCAGGATCTCAGGATCCTGGGATGAGCCCCTACTATGCACCCGCACTTGGCGGGGAGTCTGCTTAGGATTCTCTCTCCCTCTCTCTCTGCCCCTCCCGCTCCTACACTCTGTCTCTCTCACTCTCTCAAATAAATAAAATAAATCTTTAAAAACTGGTATTTGGACTGGTAGAGAAAAAGCGAGTAGTGACGCAGTCACCACAATAAATAAATAATATTAAAAATAAATAATAATAAAAACCGGAGCTACTGTTTATTGTGCCCCTACTGTGTGCCAGCCTCTACACAAGCCTGATAGGATTTTTTTGTCTCCATGAGGCTCCTCGAAGGAGGGGATTATTATCCACCTTTATAAAAGGAGGGGGCCCACTCAGAGATGTTAAGAAACTAGTTCAAGGTCACACAGCTAAAAGGCTCCCATAGTGGAAACAGACACATGGGTTTAAGCTGTGTGGAAAGAGAATCGCCGTGGATGCCGGTCCGTTCTCCCTTTTGCCAAGTCACACCCTCGGCTGTCACCGAGAACTTCCGTTACACGGCAGTGAAGCCCCCCAACCCCCCACTCCATATATCACCCAGAATTAGCTGCAAAGTGTCAGGAAACTTGGCCAGGCAGCCCCAAGCATCAGCGAGGGCTGGAAGCCTTCACGGTGAAGCCCTTTATAGAAAGCCGCAGTTGGCAGCCCCCCTCTCCTGCATGGGAACAAATTAACATTGGCATTCCAAACACAGGAAAGGAAGGAAATTGGAAACACAGTTTATACTTGGCCAGCCCTTTGAAATACTGTACCATGCTACCGACATCAATTAATGGAAAGCAGGGTTGTGCTGAGAGGCTCTGGTTTGGAAATGCATTAACACACGTTAAACATGTTTGTACAGGAACCGGATTATAAGCACCCTGGCTCCAAAACAATAAAGCAATTACCCTAAAACTGGGGCTCTCCGAGTTGTCATTAATTCAATCCACTCCACGCGGATCAGCAAAGGCTTTGCGCGGCTCCCAACAATGCCTTCCGCCACAAATGTTGAAAGGACGCATCGCACACGCTTCTCGGGGCTGCACAAAAATGTCAGACTTCATGCGCTCCTCACATCCCCCCAAATCATAAACACTCCTCTTGGGGGGGGGTGGGGGTAGAGAAATACACAGCGGCAGTGCCGGTGTGGGTCCACACTGCCGTTCCGCGCTGGGTTCGCGCCGTCTCTCGTCGGGGAAATTCACAGCACAGTATCTGTTCCATATTAAGAAATACCAAGTCACATTTTTGTCAAATAGTATTTGTCAAATGCCAGTCGCTGCAAAACGCGGAATTCAATCGCAGCTGAACACAGCTAATACCCAACGGTTGACATAATAGCCGTGGTCATACATCGGATCGTTTGCAGCGAAAAGAGCTCCCCCCCCCCCCCCCCCCCCCCCCCCCCCCCCCCCCCCCCGCCTTCCTCTATAAACTGTTTCAGGAATTGGAAAGAAAAGCATCTGAAGCTCTGGAATAAATAAAGTCCTGTGCCTTGAGCGGCCCGGTACAAAGGACCCGGCATGCCGGGAGCGAGGACTGGAAACGACCAAAAAGGCAAGTGCCCGCTTAACGATTTTGTAAGAACGCTTCAGAGGGAAGATTGCAGATGACGTGGGTGAATCCCAACGCTCCTGGCTCGCAATGAAAGAATCGGCTCGTTTCTTAAAAGACCAGGCCCCCCAGGCACGTCGCCCACGGATGTGCCCACCTGCGCGCGCGCGGCACCCCGGGGTCCCCGGGCCCCGCGTTCCCGGGGGGCCCCGCCCCGCCCCCGCTCCCGGATGACGTCACCCCGCATCGCCAGGCTGCTCTGGGATCCATCCAGTCCGCGCGATTTGGGCGTGTGAAGCTAAATGTGTTATCATTTTCACCACAAATTAACAGTTTCTATGTAAATATTGGTGTTTCCTCACCCCATGAAGGCGCGAGGAGGCAAAATGGCACCGGCGCATTTGATTTAAACTAATTAAAAGCAGAGGGTCGTGCAATTCAATATACTGATTTCACCGGTGGGACTTAAGTCTTTTATAATAAGTGTACACAGCTGCGGCGCTCTCCCACCACCACGTTTTAAGGGCTAATCCTCGCATTCCTTCTGACAATAACATGACAAGTGCCACACACCCCCGCCTGCGCCCTAACCGGGGAGACACGGCCAGGGCGCGTTAAGGCGAAGCGTCGCAGCCGCCTGCCAAAGACAGTGTGTCGACAGCCCCCAGCCAGGTCCGGAGAGCGGTGGCCAAAAAATTAACATGGCCAGCCACTCGGGCTCCCCGTTCTGAATATGCATCCGGCAAAACGGACGGGCAGGCTGGGGAGGGTGGGGACCGGGGGAGCGTTAGGACACGCTGATTCTTGCAAGGGGCCAAATATGACCTTACCCAATAGGGAAAAAAGATATTAAAGCGATAGGGGTGATCAATCAACTTAGACGGGACTCTCCCCGGAATGAAGTCATCACTTGCGTCTGAGTTCAGCAGGCGTGTGATATTCGCTCACATCGCAGGCATCCCGGCGGTCAGGGGATCGCACACCAGCTGTGTTTATCTCGCAGAGGTCTGATAGCCCTTCTAGGCGATGAAAGGCCCCGAACCCCCCGGCTGGCGAGCCCTTCCTTCTCTCTGGGCATTCACAGAATCGTCCCTTTACTGCCCAGAAATGGGTCTTTCCCCAGGCCACCTCCCTCACACCTCGGGTGGACCACTCCACAACCAAACCGAGAGCCCTTGGAATAAAACCCAAAAAACAGCCCCGTGGGCTGGCATCCAGGACTTGGCCTTAACCTGCTTTGATTCCAGAAGGGGAATACAAAGAAGATCAACAAAGTTCAAATCTGGGTCACATATATCCTTGGGAAAAGAGGGGTCGGGGGGAACAGATCTTTGATTTAGGAACCAGGAAAATGAGGTTTAAAAGAAGTGATTTTGAAGGGGTTGCTAAAAACACAGCTGTTGGTCTTCCCTATAGCGAAGGCACTCTGTAGCAAGCAAGCGAGCAAGCGGGGGGAAGCCTGTGACATCTATATTAACCTCTGGCTGCTTACCAGTGAGAGCCGCTGCTCCAAGTGCTGGAATGTGGAACGGCCCCTTCCAAATTTTAACACAAGCCAGGTTACAGCTGCAAATGCCTACAGCCCAGTTCTCCTTTCACGAAGCACTCCCTGAAGGAAATTTTTAAACTGTAACAGAATCTTTTTCTAATACTCTACAGTGGTAGGGCCTGTTCTTAAGGGGCAAGAGAAGGGATCTTAATGCCAAACACTTGTCAACAAAAAGGACAGCCAGATGGTATAAAGCAAAAACTACACAGCCTTCTCCCGGCTCCTCGGCTACGTTAACAAAAGCCACTTTTATACACAGAGTCCAATAATGACCGGTCTCCAACTTTTTATTTTATTTTTTTTTAATTGAGCTTCGAAGAGTCAAACAAATTTAGTTCTTTCATAACCTGGGCCAGAGAAGACCACGTGTCACACACCCCTAATGCCGGCCGGCTGCTTTTTGAAGATTCTAAAAGGAGCTGCTGGATTTCTCCAGAAGGGGGGAAAAAATGGTGGGGGGCTCTGGAGGATCCAGTCTGCAGAACTCACATTGCCTGGGGACGGTTTCAGAGGGGGTAGCCTGTTTTGAATTCCAAAATTAAGTCTACACAGAGGAGTTGGGGGCTTGGTAATCCAAACCAGTTTACAAATCTCGCCATTGAACCGAAGGGGCCCCGGCTGAGATGTGGGTCCCCCTGCGTAACTTGGCTAGCGTCACATGGGGCTTCGTCGGACAGGCTGGTCTTTGTCATAAGCTGGGGTCCGAAGCCCTCATCCTCAGCATATGGTTTTGTCCGATATTCTCCTCTAGCTCCCTCTCTAGTTTAGATCCCACTCAGCCTGGCAGAAAGCTTGAATTCCATGGAGAACGACTTATAGGAACAAAAACCAGTTTGGCTGCAGACAGAAGAAAGAATAAACGCACCACGTCTGCAAAAGCCTTCAGGATCCGGTCAGAGGTCCCCCAAGCACAGCAGGGCAGCAGTGGTGTGCAATGGAGGGAGGAGGGCGGCAGTGGAGAGAGCCAGCAGTCCCCCCCCAAGTCGCCCCAGGGGCCCCACGCGCGTTACCCAGTGACGATCTGATAGGGACGAATGCCATTTTCTTATTATTGGATAAAGTGTGAGACTACATGCACCTTTAGAAAACTTTGTATGGGGGACCCTGGGTGGCTCAGTGGGTTAAAGCCTCTGCCTTCAGCTCAGGTCATGATCTCGGGGTCCTAAGATCGAGCCCCGCATCAGGCTCTCTGCTCAGCAGGGAGCCTGCTTCCCCCTCTCTCTCTGCCTGCTTTTCTGCCTACTTGTGATCTCTCTCTCTGCCAAATAAATAAATAAAATCTTAAAAAAAAAAAAAGAAAACTTTGTATGTTACAGATCAATTATGATTTGCAATCCAAGGAAAAACAGTGTGCTTCCTCAGCAAACTTAGCTTCCAGATCGCTCTCCTACACACTCCCCTCCACCCCCACTGCCACCCCCAGGCCCCTCCTATGGAGAAATTCCCCAGCCCTGGACAGAATGGAAGAGACAGGCGGTTTACTCCTCCGGCGCTATTGCTGAGCAGAAATGAGAGTCCACCCTTAAAGTATCGGCAGGCGGAGTCTTGCCAATCTGCAGGCCACAGGTCTTCCCCAACTAATTCCCTCGAGGTTCAGGGATGGCGAGGGAAAGAAAACAAGGTCAGCACACTCTGTTAAAAGCCACTGCGCCATCTAATTTGGAGTGATGTTCCAGAAAGCAAGACCTGAGAAAGTCAGGACTGTCCCACAAAGCCCAAAGCCAGCCCGACTGATTAAGAGGCTCAGACAAGCCGGGCTTTGTCCTTTCAAGATGAAAGAAAGGGGGCTAACGGGTTGAAAAGTGTGTGCACAGCCGAAGGAGAACCACCCAGCTGTGGCCTTCCCAAACAAGTCCCGGCTCGCTGGCTCCCACCACCAAGGGGGAGCAAACAGCCCGGCCCCAAGGTTCCCAGAGGCGCCCAGTCAGCAACCTCCTCCTGCTCTGGGCTGGGGCCCGGGGAGCTCTGACCACACTGCGGGTCCGTAGAAGCAGGGAGCTTTCCCACCCTGGGTGAAGCAGAAGCCAGGGCTTACAAATGCCTTTTTAATGACCCCAGCCTGGCTCTGAAGTCCACCACTGGGACCTGCAGCATTCACTGGGAGTCACGGGGACCCAAAAGAACAGGAGATGCCACAAATCCCTCCCGAGAGAAAGGGCCTGGTGGGGGCGAACGAGCTTGAGGACGGCTACAGAGCCAGGCTTTAATTTACACACACACATCTACATATACAGATACATGTATAGGGATATACACACAGAGATTTGGAATTTTTGCTTAGTTTCTGGCATAGGTCATAAACACACATTGTAAAGAAGAAAAAAATCACACAGACGAAAGTGCAGACCATGAAAAATCAGAAATCAGACCCCAGCTCCCACTCCCAAGCCCCAGCCCCAGTCCTGCCCCGCCCCCCAGTAAAATCTATTTCCAGTTCACGGTGCCTTCTTCGAGTGGGAACAGAGGCTCTACAAGCGCATACGTAACCTCACGGATCTGCACCTTGCTTTTTTCCACCTCATACATCTTAGAGATTGTTCTAAATCGGGACATATGGAGCTGCTTCCTTCTAGCCGGCTGCTTAGTATAATTTAAACTTTCTTGAAGTTATTTTGGCATCTAAACCTCCCACCCCTTGCTCGCTGAGACCCACTGCACTATTTGATTTTGGGCTATTATTAAGGGCAGACAATGGCGACCCCGGGCACTTGCGGGCCTTATCTGGGGCTGGGAGCGTTGCGGTTGATCCCCGGCTTCCGCGCGCCTCCACCCACACCCCACGCCCCACGCCCCCCAGCTGGGGGCTTCGGTATCCCGGCGCTGTTGACACGGCGCCCGTGGGCGTGAGTTTGCTGTCTCGACTCAGTTCGGATTTTCGCAGCAAGTTACACACGTAGAATGAAACCCGCTCAGGAAACAGCGCTATCGGGGCGTGTTATCTCGGAAACCAAATATTTGACCGTCAGTCCTACAGCGCG
This sequence comes from Procyon lotor, assembly GCA_028646535.1. Classification (NCBI taxonomy): domain Eukaryota; kingdom Metazoa; phylum Chordata; class Mammalia; order Carnivora; family Procyonidae; genus Procyon; species Procyon lotor. The sequence continues at coordinate 3,951,321 of CM053610.1, read as the reverse complement.
CTGCCGGGGGTTAGTTTGAGCAAGTCTGGTGAATGTGCGTGCGCGGAGGGAGGAGGAGCCACCGCGCCCCCGCTGTAGCGCCAGCCTCCGGTCCCCCGGGCCCCAGAGGCTCGGAGAAGGAGCTAGGTGCCCCCCATCCGCCCCCGGCAGAGTCGGCTCCGAGATCCCGCGCCACTCCATCGCCAAAAGCCGTGGTTTGCGCGCCACACGTGATAAACGCTGAAAATGGATTCTGCCCGCCTGGGCCCTATCATTAAATATTTAAAATAGAAAGCTCGCAATGGCACCGTTTCTTCCCCAGCCCCCGCCAGGAGAGCTGAGAGCCAGGGGGGCGCCCGGTCGTAAGGAGAGGGGCCGGGAGACACTGGCGGCGCGCGGCACGCCAAGGCGGGCGCACCGCGAGGGCACAGGTAGGGCTGGCCGGGGCGGGGAAGGGGGCGCGACGCCTGCGATGCCAGGTCCAGACAGGGCTGAGCGGGGCCCCGAAAGGGCGGGAAGGCAGCTTCGCCCAGCAGGGCCTTTTCAATCCAGGTAGCAGGGGCCGCGCGGGCCCGGCACAGCTCACATGACCCAGCCCCGCGCTTTGAACTGAGCCGCGGCCGGCCCGGCGCCTCCAGCCCCAGAGGTGCGGCCGCCGACCTAACCAGGAGGGGGCTTCGGACCAGCTCTTTCCTCCGCCGAACTCCCACAGGCCAAACGAGCCCGGTTCGCCCTCCCTGGGGCGCGCACAGCTCGGGGTCCCCTGGGGCTGGGAGTAGGACGCCCTCGGCCTGGCACTGCGGTTCTGCAAAAGGCCGGAGTGTGAAGATGGGCGGGCTGGATGTAAGAAGCGGCCCCCTCCCCGTCCCGCAGCGCCTCCTGACCGTGACGCTCCCCCCTCCCTCCTGCCCTCACTCACCGAGGTTGACGAAGCTCACGACCATGTGGGCGTCGGTGAGGAAGTGGCTATCTTGCAGGCTGGCCAGAGGGGGGCCCTGGGTACTGAAGACGGCCTTGTAGGGGTAGGAGAAGCCCTGGCCGTCGGGCCCGCCGCCCTCCTCCACCGCCATGGCATTGTACAGGTCCAGCATGAACATGGGCGCCGAGTTGTGCTTGCCCCGGAGGTGGGGGCGCGGGCGATGGGGCAAGCCCAAGATAGAGAGGATCTCGCGCTGCATCTCCCGCCGCTCCTGGCTGCGGAGGCGCCGGTGGATGAAGCTCGAGTGCACCTCGTTGTCCAGGCTGAAGTCGGCCAGGGCGGAGCGCAGCAGGAACAGAGGCGCCCAGAGCGCCACGAAGCTGTGGGGCGCCGCGGCGCGCAGCGAGCGCACGTGCATCGCGCCGGCTCTACGCGCGACCCGGGCTCCGGGCACCCGGCACCGGGGCCCGCGCCGCCCCAGGTGGCGGAGGGGGGCAGGCGGCCGTCCACGCCGCTCGGTCACTTGCTGCAGACGGGCCCCGCTGCGCCCGCGCCAGACATGGCCTCTCCCCGGCCGGCTGCGCTCTGCCCGGACCCCCGCCCCCTGCTCAGCGATAGCCCCGGGGCCCCTCGCCCGGCAATCGCCCGGGCGCACCACGGGGCTTGGAAACCGGCTGGAGCGAGCGAGCGAGCGAGCGAGCGAGGAAGGAGGCGGGCGCGGGTGGGAGGAGCAGCCAGCAAACCCAGGAGAGCCGGGAGAGCGAGCGCCGGAGAGGCAGCGAGGCGGCAGGCGAGCGAGCGCTCCTTCCTCCCGCTCCGCTCGCGCTCTCGCCCTCGGGCGGCGGCGACCCCACTTTCTTCCGAACTCCCGCGCCGAGAGCAGGGGCCCGGAGTCTCTCTCCCAGCCGCGCGCGCCCTTGATCGCACAAGACGCCGCCTCGGGAGCCCCAGACTGGTACGCGCTGGGGCCTGGGAGGAGGAGGAGGAGGACGGGCTTCCAGGGGCCCCTCCCGCGCCCGCGGCCTCCCACCTGCCCTCGGCCCCGCCTTCCCCCCAGCTGCGCCCAATGGGTTCATTCATCCCTTCTAGTGAGCTCTACAAATATTTACCGAGTGCCCACAGGGTGCCCAGCGCCGGGCCGAGCGCCTCGGGGATGCAGAGGGAGGAATCCGAGCCGGCCCTGCCCTCTCCGGACTCAAAGTCGGGACAGGGAGGAGGCCTGAGCGGGACCCGTGGGATTGCTTTCTGGCTGAGGTAAAAGAGGCTGGGGGACTGCGGAGGTAGGGCAGCAATCTGAGAAGGCTTCCCGGAGGAGGTGACCGCAACCCCCTCTCGTCCCTTTGCTCCACTACTGCCCCATTTACTCCAGCCACTCGGACCCCTCCGCGCCTCCCAGAACTTACCGCTGGCTTGTCTTTGCACTTGCCATTCCCTCTGCCTGGAATTCTCTCCCTTCCTTGTAATGCCTCCCACCTCCATCTGTGCCTGGCTCCGATGGCCAGCCCTCCACCTCCCAGTGCCACTGCCGGTGCCCCTTCCTCCCAGACCGGGAGAGAGAAGGTCGCCTCCCCTCCTCACCCCTGCCCACGTTTGTTTTATTTGCTTTAACTCTCCTGGCCGGCTGGAATTACTCTGAGTTATTCGTGCCTTCCTTACTGTGTCCGACTGGAAATGGAGCTCCAGGGTTTTTCTCAGTCTCCCGTGCGCCCGCAGCACCTTGAACCCAGGTCCTGGTAAGGGCTTGGACTGCAGAATCAGTATTTATAGAAATGACTGGAATTGTGGAGACTGCAGGATGGCTCCCCTCCTTGTGGGCCGGGCTTATTTCCAAGCACTCCTCAGCCGTAGCCTACATACCCTGTCCCCTAGCCCACTTGGGCATCTGTATCTCCCCCATGGGCTCCTGGCTGGCAGTGTCTGAGGAGCCCCCAGCCCCCCCTCACATCCAGTCCACCTCCTCCGGGCTGGGCCTGGGACCTCCCCAGACGGCTTCTCTGTCTTCCCTCCCAGCAGTCACTCATCCCGCCGGCATGCTGAGCCCCTCGGAGCCCAGCGCAGACTGGCATGGACACAGGCAGCCAGACAACTGGAAACATGATTTGAGAGCTTGGGTGAATTACTACTCTTCAGGAGCCCCATTTCTTCATCTGTAAAAATGAGAGCAAAATAGCTCTTGCCCCAGAACACAAGTGATGCCTTGGGTACAAATTCAGCCTTGCCTCCTTCCCCCGCCCTGGGGCTGCCCCGGAGAGACAAACCCACAAGCTCCGGGGTCCCAGATGATGGGCTAGATGGAGGGACCCCCGCAGGCAGTTTGGGATGACGGATGAAGGGCTGATTTGGGGAGACAAGGGTTGGTGGGGGCAGTCTGGCTAAGCCTCATGAGGGGACGGGAGAAAGCTCCAGTATTAGGGAAGGTAACCTGGTCTTCTAGTGTTTTCTGGAGCAGAGATGATTCTGCCATGCGGCCCTCTGGGGGCTTTGGGACAAGATGGCAGCCAGAGGGGCCACGTGGGGGGATAGGCGAGGCCGGAGGCCAGGCGAGAGGGCAAGAGACTCGAGCTTGCTGGTCACAGCCATTCCTATCACATCCCGGCTTCCAGATGGAACAGTTCCTGAGCCCATGGGCCCAGGGCTGGGCCTCTGCCCACCTGTCAGTTGAGGCACTTTGAAAGCCCCCGCCACCTGCCCTTTAAGTGTGAACTCCTTCCTTCCACAGAAGTTGGCACAGTCCTTCCTTGGGGGCAGGCAGAGAGGGCTTCATGGGCTACAGCCCACCTAGAGGCCTAGGTCTCTAGGCTCAGAAGGGCCTCACACTTGGCTTTCTGCTTGGCTGTTGCCAGTCTTCCTCAT